>CM041776.1:52627011-52938901 GCA_023374045.1 Limonium bicolor
ATCATGTGAGTAAGGAGTTAAAGTATAGTGTGAAGACACCTAATAGATAATTCTAAAACTGAAAGGAACCTTCAATATATTTATCCAATCCCACCCACACCAAACCCTGAAGAGACCACCATCAACATCACCGACTTTCCAATGGAGCAATGTCAGGTTATCCAGCCAGGTATGATACTCTAAGTGGATACCTGACACCGGAAGCACAAGTCCATATCATCAGACGATGCGACGAACTTGGAGCTAACCTGGAGGTTTCTACACACCTGAATATCCGAATGGATCAAGAATGCAATTGAAGATGATGTGCATGGGTAAGGACTGGAACCCTTACACCAAGTCATATCAAGAAGTGCGAGCGAAGATGGAGCACAGTACCAAGTATACCTGAGGTTCCGTGCGGTCGTTAATCACGCCGTGGGAATTGCTCAACAAGTTGAAACGGAATCAATTCCAAGTGGGAAGCAGATTTGTGTATCGTGAACTTCTACCAGAAAGGTGGACGGTTAGGTTTACACCAAGATAAGGACGAGTCACCCGAGTCTCTAAGTGAGGGAGTACCCGTGGTGTCTTGGTCCATTGGTGATACCGAAGTATTTGTATATGGCGAGCAGAAGCGTGCTGATCTCGCAAGGAAGTTAATGTTAAAGTCAGGAGATGTACTAATCATGGGTGGGCAGTCAAGGATGCTATATCATGGCATCAGAAGATCAAACTGAATACCGCACCGTCGGCAGTGATCAATGCCACACACATGAAACCCGGACGTTTGAATTTAACATTCAGACAATTCTAAGCCTTGTATACTTTGTAATGTGTTAAGTCAGTACATGTTAAGGAGTTATGTATGTGTTAAGTTATATCAACCATGTAAACCAAAATGTTGTAAAGAGGAAAGTGTTAATGAATAAAGTGGAGTTATTGAAGTATATCAACCGTGTTGTTACCCAGTACTTATTAGTTTGCCAATGAATTAGGCTGTGCACTCGGAACGGAGGTACATTGAGTGTCTGCAATGAGGCAGAAGCCGGCAAGAGCGGCACAATCCTCACCGGTACCTTTCCAGTGAATGGCGTGGATGCATCGATCTTGTTCGACTCTGGAGCCTCACACACATTGTTTCGCTATCTTTTGCGAAGAGGCTGGGGTTAGATGGAGAGGAGATGCCAGACTTCTTGGTCACTCTCCCATCGAAAGAGCGGATCAGGTGTACCCGCTACCACCGAGATGTCATTGTACGAATCAGAGGTGAAGAGTTCCCGATCGACCTGATAGAGTTCGACGGACTTGGATTTGATGTGATTGTCGGGATGAACTGGTTGGAGCGGTACAAGGGCAGAATCCTGTGTGCCGAGCATCGACTGCTTCTTTCGGAGTCCATCTGGGTTACAATATCATACCGCCAGAGGCCCAGGGAGCCTTCGACTCAGATCATCACCGCCATGGCCATGTATCGTGAGTTACGACGAGGGAGTGATGTGTACCTCTGCTATGTCCAGGACATAGAGAGAGACCCTGAGTTTAGCCCAGATGTGCCGGTAGTGTCGGAGTTTCCTGATGTATTTCCTAAGGAACTGCCAGGCATGCCGCCAGCACGAGAGGTTGAGTTTGAGATCGACTTAGTACCGGCACTGGACCCATTGCGAAAGCACCTTATCGTATGGCTCCAGCAGAGATGACAGAGCTCAGGAGCAGCTGAGAGACCTACTTGACAAGGGCTTTATCCGCCCTAGTGTTTCACCATGGGGAGCGCCGGTTCTCTTCGTGAAGAAGAAGGACGGTAGCCTCCGCCTGTGTATTGATTATCGGGAGCTGAATGCTGTTACGGTGAAAAACCGTTACCCTTTACCACGCATCGACGATCTATTTGATCAGCTGAGGGGTGCATCAGTATTCTCCAAGATAGACTTACGTTCCGGATACCATCAGATTGCCATCCGTGACAGTGATATCGAGAAGACAGCTTTCAGAACGAGGTATGGGCATTATGAGTTCACAGTTATGCCGTTTGGCTTATCGAATGCACCAGCAAAGTTCATGGACTTAATGAACCGCTTGTTCCAAGACCAGTTGGACAAGTCAGTGGTAGTCTTCATCGATGACATTCTTGTGTATTCTAAATCAAAAGGTGAGCACGAAAGCCACCTGAGAGATGTGTTACAAACTCTGAGGAGGAACCAGTTGTATGCAAAATTTTCGAAATGTGAATTTTGGCTGAACCAAGTATCTTTCCTTGGACATGTGATTTCTGAGGCCGGGATCGCTGTTGATCCGGCCAAGATAGATGCAGTGCGCACCTGGCCTAGGCCGAAGACAGTCACTGATATCAGGAGCTTCCTCGGTCTGGCAGGATATTACATGAGGTTTGTGAAGGACTTCTCCAGTATCTCGAAGCCGATGACTTCCTTAATGAAGAAGGATGCACCATTCGAGTGGACAGTCGACTGTGAGAGTTCTTTCGCGAGTCTCAAGGATGCTCTGACATCTGCACCAGTCCTGACTATACCAGACGGTCCAGATGGTTTTGAGGTCTATTGCGACGCATCAGGCAGAGGTATGGGTTGTGTATTGATGCAGCACGGGAAGGTCGTGGCATACGCCTCCCGTCAGCTGAAGAAACATGAGGAGAACTACCCTACCCACGACTTAGAATTGGAGGTGCCATTGTCTTCGCATTGAAGATAGTGGGCGGACATTATTTTTGGGGTAAGTGTGACATCTATTCTATCATAAAAGCTTTTTTAAAGGTACTGTCACTCAGAAAGAGTGAACATGAGGCAAAGAAGGTGGGTTGAGTTTTGAATGATTACGATATTAATCTGCAATACAAAGAGGGTAAGGCAAAAAGGTGGTAGCTGACGCACTGAGTCGACGAGCACACTCTCTCCATTCGAGGTCTCTCCATATCTGGCTTGGTTGTTTTGAAGAGGTGCGGAGTGCTCAGATGACGGATCAGTACATGCTGGAGATCCGGCAGAAGCTTATTGATGGCACATTCGAGGGTCAGAAGTACGACTTCAGACTCCATGATGATGACCTGATTAGGCTGAATGGCCGCTTGTGTATACCTAGGGGTAGCGCTGAGTTGAAGGAGCGCATATTGAGTGAATCCATTGTTCTACTACTTCGATTCACCCCGGAGCTTCAAAGATGTATAAAGGTATGAAGAGGTATTTTTGGTGGACTGGAATGAAGAAAGATGTTAGTGATTATGTATTGAGGTGTCTCACTTGCCAGAAGGTTAAGTTTGAGCACCGACGGCCTGGTGGTATGGTACAGCCAATGCCAGTGCCTGAGTGGAAGTTCCATGATATCTCCATGGACTTTGTAGTAGGGCTTCCGCCTACAAGGGGAGGTCTGAATATGATATGGGTGATAGTTGACCGACTGACCAAGGTGGCCCGATTCATTCCGATGAAGGACACTTGGAAAGTGGCAAGATTGGCAGAACTGTTTGATAAAGAAATTGTAAGACATCATGGTGTACCGAAAACGATTGTATCTGACAGAGACACCAGATTCTTATCCAGATATTGGAAGTCCACACGAGAGGCATTGGGTACTGAATTGAAATTGAGTACAGCGTTTCACCCACAGACCGATGGTCAGAGTGAGCGCACTATTCAGACACTTGAGGATATGCTACGTGCTTGTGCACTTGACTTTCAGACCAGCTGGATTGATAAGTTACATCTGATCGAGTTTAGTTACAACAACAGTTATCATGCTTCGATCAAGATGTCTCCCTTCCAGGCCTTGTACGGTAGACCATGCCGCACGCCATTATGCTGGGATGAGTCGAGTGAGACGGTCATTATAGGACCAGAGTATCTTGAGCAAGTTCAGGCAGAAGTTCGCCAGATCAGGGCTAATATGAAAGCAGCTCAAGATAGACAGAAGTCGTACGCAGATGTGCGCCGACGTGACCTGGAGTTCGCCGTGGGCGATCAGGTATTTTTGAGAGTATCCCCCATGAAGGGAGTATTTCGTTTTGGCCAGAAGGGCAAGTTGAGCCCAAAGTATGTGGGGCCTTATGTTGTGACGGAGCGGATCGGCCCGGTAGCCTATAGACTAGACCTACCCGCCGAGCTGGGCAAGGTACATGATGTATTTCATGTGTCCCAGTTGAAGAAGTATATGTCTCATCCGTCTCATGTGCTTCAGCCTGAAAGGCTAACCTTAGAGCCGACCATGCGATCAGTGGAGACTCCGGTACGGATTCTGGATGCTAAGACTCGAGACACTCGCCATAAGTCCGTGAGACTGGTGAAAGTTCTTGGTCTAACCAGGACGTTGAGGAGGCCACTTGGGAGCTGGAAGACAAGATGAAGGCGAAGTACCCGTCATTGTTTACTTCTTAGTACTTATGTGTATAGGGTACGGGGCGTACCCCTTTTAAGGGGGGTAGAGCCGTTTCGGTTATGTGTGTACGACGTGTATTTGAATACATCGTCTATGTTATGTTGTTATGTTACAGACCGTTGTGTCTGAATGATGTGGATAATGTTGTATGGACCTTGTGTCCAATGTTATGTTATGTTGTATGGACCTGGAGTCCAATGTTATGTAAGTGTGTTGTTAGTATATATATGGAAGTATTGTTATAAGTGTTCCCGTGTTCTAATATTTAGGATATGTGGAAGTATGAACTTTGAGGACAAAGTTCTTTTAAGGGGGGTAGATTGAAATACCCCAAACCTTAATATATTGTTTAAACACTTAAATATGGTGTATTAAGACTAAAAAGAGTCTTAGAAACATTAGTAAACAAGTTTAAACAAAAGAAAACACAAAATGTGCTTTAAAGTCAATAAGAGCCAAAATGTGCTCTAAGCTTGGGATAAACTTGGTTAAGACCTAATGAACTTACCAAGACCTCATTTATACACTAATGAACATATTAAATCAATTACCAAAGAAAACCAAGCTTGAAAACAAGTTTAAACACAAAATGTGACTTTAAGGAGTCTTAAAGCACATTTTTGAAAAATTATCTTGTAAATGAGTTTTGAATGGCTAGAGTCCATCATTACTCTTAAATATATATGTGTACTATATAATATCACATTTGGGTGTCTATATTAGTGGGAAATCAAAAATTTCATCCTTCTATGTGCCTTGCTTTATGAATAGTAACTTTTATAAGCTATTTTGTAACATATGTTTTGTATAAAGTAATTAAATTGACAAACAAAGACTATGTTACCCTCATTATACTTAGGGGGCCGGTTTTTTAAGGTTTGGTGACTCACCACCCTCTTGTTAATTTGTTAAGTAAATAATGATGACTAAGAAAGTACTATTTGCTTTTAAACTACAAATATCTTCTAAGTAAAACCAATCTTCATTCTCTCATTTTCTTTCCTTGCTCACACGGTTTCCCACCTCTCTTCTTCCTTCCTTCTTTGTTCTCTCACGATAAACCACTATCACCATTAGAACACAAGCTTTGACCTCTTGTAAAACCTTGCTCACTTGTCCAAATCAAAAACAAACACCACCATCTTCTTCCTCTCATCAAGCTCTTCATTCTTATCTTTTCAAAAGTCCAAGACAACCATTTCGGTGCCATGGAGTTCTCCCATTGAAGGAGCTTGAGCTTGTATTTTTACATATTGTTACTCTCCTTGACTTCTAGGTAAGGAATCTCAAATAAAACTTCATTTCCTCCTTGTTTTTGTCATGTCCGAAAATACATATTGAAGAGCTTTTTATGTGACTTTGTTCTAGCTTCATTCCAACTCTTCATGGACTAGGTGGAGTCCTCTCTTGCTAGATATTCAAACTCTCTTCAAAGAGCAAGGTAAAACAACTACATTATGTGTTTGAAACAATGTAAAACTAGGGTTTACAATGAGATGGAGCTTATAGCTTGAATACTCATTATAATGTTTGTATATTGTTTAGAACTTGTCAGAAGCAATCAAGTACTCTATCGGTTTTTCTGAAAGGAAACAAGAAAGAGTTATTTTGCAAAAGAGGTAAATCTACTAACCTAATGTTGTCTTAATGCCTTAGGAGAAATGAGCTTATAAATGCTTATTAAAACTACCTAAGAGCCAATGGTGAATGACTTAGTAAAGTGTCCCAAGAGCTTGGAAAAGGCATAGGTGTTGTTGAGTGTATTTGCAGGTGCAGTAAAGGCAAATATATTGTGGAAATTCAGTGTTTATGATTTGTGGCATTTTAAGGGCCTAAGAGCCATGTCATTTAAGGGCCTAAGTGCCATGCAATTTAAATTATGCACTATATTGTGATGTAAGTGCTTTGTGAGTGAAGTTTGTGTATAATAAGTACTTGATGATTTTAGTGTTCTTGGTTGCTTGTTGGTAAGAACAAGGTGTTTTGGGTTAGTAATGTTTTTAGGAGAACCTATGTCAAAATTTGGGTAACAAATGTGAAGTTCTAAGTGTTAAAATGAGTTTGATGAGTTAAGGAGTATTTAAAATGGTTAAGTGTTTCTTGTGTAAGAAACATGCATTAAGTGATTTGGGATGTAACAAGGACTTAGGCATGAGCTTGAGATTTTAGTATGTACCAAAGCCATTTTGGACTTAGATAAACACTTAGGCAAACTTTGGTAAATTAAGGAGAAAGTGTACACTAGGAAAAGAGTTTCAAGAAGGATATAAGGAATTAGTGTGAGAGATGATGCTTGGGAGATGATGTTAAGATAAGGAGAAAACATTTTGGATAGTAGTTATCATAGGTGAGAAACACCATTTAGAAACCTATGTAAAATGTTGTAAGTGTTAGGAATTTTGTGAAGAAATAAGTAAAGGTTTAAGGAATTAGATATGAGTTTTATGAGTGTTTAAGGATGTCTTAAGTGTGTTTGAAGTGCCCAAATGTGGTTAGGGGGTACTAGGTTGTATGGGGTGAAGTTTGGAGTTGAATGTGAAAGGAAAACAAAGGTCTGGGGCAGACCGAACTTGCGACCGAACTTGCAAGTTCGGTCGAGCCCAGTTTACCCTGCGAGAATTGGCTTCTGGAAAAGACCGACCTTACTGGGGACCGGACGTGCAAGGTCGGTGGCCGTATTTTGAGTACGGATTTGGATTGAGTTGACTGGAAAAGCCGAACTTGGGGACCGACATGTTAAGTTCGGGGATGTCGGGCTAAATTTTTACAAAGGGGAGAACTCTCGGGAAAAGAACGAACCATAGGACCGGACTTGGTAAGTTCGGTCGGAGTAGAGAAAATTTTAACGGAAATGTATTCTGGAATCGACCGAACTTGGGTAAGTTCGGTCGGCAAGGTCGGTCGACCTAAACTTGTTAAAAAAAAAAACAGAAAAAGAATGTGACTTATGTAGTTAAACCTAGGGTGTATAATGAAGGTAACCTAGGGTAAGATAGACATTAAAACATGTCATACAATTATGTTAAACACTTAGTAAATTTGGAGGTTAAGTAAGTTAATTAACCGACATTCTTGAATTATGTATAGGAGTGACTTACGGAGGAACCAAACGAGGCAAGGACCAAGGTATGGTTTTCTTGCAGTCTGTTGCCTAGCGGTTTACACCGATTTGTGTGTTGTATGTTTTTCTGTGTTGTTTACAACGTTATAAGATTTAAACATGTAATGAGTTTACAGTTGTTCATATTATTGTGGAGTGTTGTTGTGGACTCATTTCCCCTTGTGTGTGTCTAACATGACTTACCACCTATTGTGCGTGGGTTGTTAAGTTCCACTATGAACTTCTAACTAGTGTTAACGGGAAGTGAGGAATCCGGTTATCCGGTCATGCATGTAAGTTAAGAGTAGATATCTGAATCAGATTCGACTCTTATGTCGTTTAAGATTGTTCTCCTTAATTTGGCGTTCGATCTCCCGCTAGCTTCTTCCAAAGCTTACCTATTCTGACTTATGCTCGGTTAGTGGGAACCTGTGTTTGTGTGGTGTGTTCGGGTCACTAAATCCGAACCATCTGTGACTTAAGTTACTCGTTCGCCTACAGAACGGTAATGAGTGTGTTTTAACGAGCTTGACATGAGAGTGAATCACTCTCTAGGCTCTTATGTTATTTGACCTTGTGGTTTGTTATCGTGGAGTGAAAATCCACTGTGTATGTGTTGTTGAGCTATGCACTACTGATGCCATGCTCCATGTTATGTTATGCTATGTATATATTGAATGCATGTTATAATGACAAGTAGCTGCGCGTATCCCGGTAGCCGATGGGCTGCGCGTTAGCCATACCAGCCAAGGGTTGCTGACCCCTCGGGGGATCCATATTTCTTATACTGCAGGATGAGGATCGAAGAAGCGGAGTGGCTTTAGATCCTAGGATGTAATTACTTTTGCATACTTTGGATGTTGGCCCGGGATGCGCCTGTGCTCCTGTGGCGTTATATACTTTTGGTTGTTGCGTATACGGTGATATTATGCAGTGAAGGATGTATGTAAACACTCGGTATTGTATATGATGTATTTATGGTTTAGTTTTATGCTCGGGAGTCTGATCATCAGACCGGTACAATTGTATTTATTCTGCCTTGTCAACCACGTGGGTGGTTGACGGCGTTGTAGCACCGAAGCGTTAGTTACTGTTTAGTTGTTTTATTCCGCTGCGATTTCATTTGGTATCATGTGCGTATTAGGGGTGTTACACACCTATTTGTTCAATCAGCTAGCATGGTGACGATTCACCACATGCAAACCGACCCCCATTTAAATACAAGGGATTAATTAGTCTTTATTGCCCAATTAAATTACATATGTTAACATATGTTACAAACTAGCTTATTTTAATTACTATTCACTAAAACAAGACACGTAGAAACGCAATTTTACTTTCCCATTAATTTAAACTTCCAAATGTGATACTAAGTAGTACACATATTAATTAAAGAGTATTGATGGACATTTAGCCATTCAAAACTCATTTACACGACAGTTACTCAAAAACGTGCTTTTTAAGGCTCCTTTAAGCACATTTGTGTTTTAACTTGTTTCCAAGCTCAGTTTCTTTGGTAATTGATTTAATATATTTATTAATATATAAATAAGGTCTTGGTAAGTTATTAAGTCTTAACCAAGATTATCCCAAGCTTAGAGCATATTTCGCCCTTTATTGCCTTTAAGGCATTTTACTGTATTTACTGTCTTTTAAATTGTTTACTAATGTTACTAAGACTCTTTTTAGTCTTAATAATTTATTATTTAATGTTTAAACAACTTATTAAGGTTTGGGGTATTTCAAACGCGAAGTAACTAACATCGAACTACAACGACGACATCCATCAAAAGGGAGCTTGACAACAGAATACTTCACAATAGCCGTGTGACGGACGCTACCAGTTTACTAAACGAGACATGGGACGACCGCACTCCAATAGGAGCATGTGGACCTGACAGACTTATTTATGAGTTATTCGGGTAAGTAGTAATGTATTAGTACGGTACCCCATGCATGTAGACAAGTAGTGTAAGGAACACGAGAGGTAGTCAACTCCGTGCTACGGACAGTGATGCAGATTACCTCGAAAATGGACGAAAAGAGTCGCAGTTAAACCAACGGGCTTGAGAAAATTCAACACAGAGTAGCGGACATTACACAGTGAAGACAAGGAAACCCATTGTATGGACGAATAATACGTAGAACCCTCATAAGAATCATGCAAGTTCTTGCAATCCAAAGGAATCTACCAAATGATGTGAACTTAAACGCGTGACTACGCAACGATGAAAGATAAAGCTATCACACTAGTAGATGCCTCAATCAAGGAACAAACGTCTCAATAACTAACACACGAGAAGATGTAATGTACATCACCAAGAAGTAAGTATAAAGGAACTACAACAATGTGTTACTCCGGAACAAATCCACCAAGAGACGCGGATGACAATTTTTATCTAAGTGGACATGAAAGCTAGTACGACTCAGTGTTACCAAGACAAGTGCAAAGTGCACTAAGTACTAACAATAGCTAAGTCATATGACAACTCAAGCTGAAAGTCTGTGAAAGAAGATACACGAATATACGCTAGTAATCCAAACGATGGGATATATGACAATAGAAAGAGGCAAACTGAGCCTATGTTCATGGGGCTGCACCTCTGTATGGAGCGAGTGGGCCCATTAGAACGAATCCGGGAGAGAGCACAAGTAGATGCGTACCTAACCCTTTATCTATTGTGGAGCCCGAAGGGGCTAGAGCCATATCCGCCTCTCTGATATGAGGATAATCCACTCCAAAGGTGGAAGATGCCACACGGGAGTTGGAGAACTCTACGAGAGCGAAGTATCCAGCGCTCCTTGTTGAGCGGCTGTTGTATACTTGTGGGGTTCGGGGGCGTAACCCTTTTAAGGGGGCTAGAGCCTCTTGGCTGTGCACATGTTTGCACTGAATTTGTTGTTTCGTATGTGGGGCATACAAATATTTTGGTATGTTTGTTGGTATGCATGGCATACGAGGTTTTGTTTGTGTGTTGTTTTGGTACGCGGGGCGTACGTTGTCGATTGTTTGTGTGCAGTGTGCACTTACATGTATGTATTCTACGAGATACCTGTTTGAATGATGAGTATACACCCATGTGTTGTACCTTTTATGACACTTGTGATATATATATTATATTACCTTGTATATTGATTACATATGGTATCGCCTAGATACGAAATGAATCATTAAATATGGAACATGGAATTATGGTATGGTGTGGACACCTCAGGGAGGTTGTCAGGGTTGGTAAAACTGATAGGATTTATGCCGCTGATGGATCGCCTATATCTATATATGATTGAACTAATGCCACAAATGATGGCTACGTGCTATATAAACACAATATGTTATGTGTAAATGATATATCATACAGATATACATTATGGGTTATATGGGTAGTTATTAATATACCTATTTAAGTAAAGCGACTTCGGGACGAAGTCTTTTTAAGGGGGGTAGATTGAAATACCCCTAATTAATAAAATGTTGATTAAACATATAATCAATTAAATTAAGGCTTAAACATGCCTTAAAAAAAATAAATTAAACACAACAATGTTTAACGGGAAGCAAGAATTGCACCCTTTGACCTTTTAGGGCGATTATATGTCCAAACGAACTCCGATGGACCTAAAATTTTGTCCTAAGCCTTATAACTCATAAATGAACACGTTAAAACCGTTTTCAAGGGAAACCAAACTCAGGAACGCACTAGTACACAAAATGTACACTAAGCTTCCATAAAGCACATATTTTATGAGATTGTCTCCAAGATGAGTTTTGTTTTATTTGAAGGTCTTGAATACCTTAAATATACTAATGTGACATAATGTACAACATTAGAAGGTCTAAATCAAAGTTTACAAATAAAATCAAAATGGGTGAATTTGGGTGGAGAGCAACACTCATGTTAAACGAGTGACTAAAGAGCCACCTTTATGAAATTAAGATAAATACTTTAGTTTATTAAATGAAACAAATCCTTTCATCTTTGACTTTAGCCACCCATTGCCGTTCAAATAAGGTTCATTACAGAGCATGTATCAGTTTCCATATGCTACAAAAAAATGATTCACTAATCCTACTTTACTAAAGTAAAGTTAATAACATTTTTAGTATTATATTAAACAAGCCCATTATCTCCACCCATGTGACATTACGATGGATTAAGGCTACCGGTTTCCAAACAATTCAAGCAGTGGAATATGACTCAACGTTATCATTTGTTAAAGAAGTAATATAGGTACACTTTTATTTATAATGTTAAATTAAGCTACCTATCCCTCCTACCTTGATCATTGCCGCCTGCTATGTAGGACACCATATCCACTTGCAGACCTGCAAAACCACCGAATGCCACATAAATAAAAATAAGCTCATGACATGTATATATAATATATATATCATGTCAATCAATTTATTTCCTATCGTACTACTACTACCAATCATACCCAACAACTCCTACAAGCTAAAGCGAATTGTTTAGACATAGAAATTTCTCCACTTGACTTCCTTGCCCAATCTAATACCTATCACTTATTATAGCTGATTTTATTTCTTCTACAGTACCCATCTTCTTCTTCTTCTTCTTCTACGCAACATCCCAGCCACTTCTTGTTGTTCTTTCACCGTGAACAAACGTCATCTTCCATGGCTGCTACTACTTGCTGTAGGTGAGCATTTTGACTGAAAAATGTCCATTGTTCTCCTCTCTCCTTCCCCTCTTCATTGAGCTCATCCATTCTGATTTTACTCAACAAACTAGGCTGGGTTGGTGTGGCAAGTGAAGGTTTTTTTCTCGGCTGATAACAAAAAGAAGAAAGGGAAGCGTTATACTATCAAAAAAACGGTAAAAATCCATGCTATAATCTAGCTCATTCCTTCTTCTTTATTACCGGTTACATACCCAGAAGCTCAACCTTGCTTCCTTACGTGGGAAAACCAGAAAAAAAAACACCTAGCTTGTGAAGAAACAAAACTCACGCAAGCACCCCTGCTGCACCAAGCTTGCGGTGAGTTCTTTCCCACTCCTTTCTTCCTTGCTTACCGGTAATACTTCTACCTGGTCTTGAGCTCTCTCTTTGCTTTTTTTCACGTACAAAAAAACAGAGGAGTAAACACCTTGGTTCAAGCAGTGGCAAAGTCCAAGCAAAACACTCTTGTTTGGCCATGCTTTGGTGAGCTCTATCCACTCCCTTATTCCTTGTCTTACCGGTAGTATTCATGGCTTGTTTTGAGCTCTTTTTCTTGTTTTCTTTACGTCCAAACCAAAGGAAATACCCAGCATATATGTTGCTTCCTTCATGCAAAAAAAATCAGAGGAGAAGCTTCCATGTCCATGTGGTGACAAGACCCATATACACCACCTTGGTTTAACAAGCTATCGGTAAAGATTTTCACCCATATTCTACCGGTTTGGGTGCTTGTAAGAGATGTGTTTTAACAACTGGAATTGCCTCCAGTATGCAGGCGTGAACCCACTCTTCTATACTCCATAACGTCAAAGTAAGATCCATACTAAAGTAAGCTTTGTTTGTCCTTAAGTGTTGGTCGAATCGTAGACTGATGCTTCTATTTTCCTTGGCAAAATGCTACTGAAATGGTGTTGTACCATGGGGAAAAACCTGCACAAAAAGGAAGGAGAAGAAGCTTAAGCATATACCTAACAAAGTAAGGAAAATCCACCATTAAATGCTATGTTATTAAGCTTATGTGTTAGTTATGTTAAAAAAACTAACTTAAGAAATTTTATCCAAACAGCCGTGAGCATTTGGAGACTTGGCTTCTTGGATTTGCTTGAAAACATTGTAAGTATACTTAACTTAGTATATGATAAAGTTTATATGTTATTCGGTTACATTAAATACAAGTCGTGAGTGAATAGAGCTTAAAATAGCTTCACTATGTATTATAATGTTTAATAACATTTTTAGTTGATAATATAAGGTTTAGATGACATATTATGTCATAGGAATTATTAAATGATTTTAGGAAACATTAAAGGGAAACTATATAATAAACCGTAAACAATATAGTTTTTATGACATATATGTAATTTTATTCTATGCTAATTACTGTAATAAGGCCAAGCATTTTAGGCCATTTAATTTAATGTTACATTAAGCTAGAAATGAATTTAAAACAATAATAAACATTACCGTAAGGATTTGGGGTTTATTTGCAATTTAAATAAATTAAGGGACTGAATAATTATAAACCAAAAACTATAAGTTAAAAGAGTTATTTTATGAATTTTATTAAGTTTTATGAATTATGAGGGGTCAAATTGTAATTTTTGAGGAAGTATGGTCAAAACCGTAAATACATAAACCTATGGTCAAACTAGTGTATATTGGGTCAACATTGACCAAGTTAAAAGCCTTGACCAAAATTTATAACATAAATAATCAATTTATGAACTTAAAGAAACATTAGAGATTAAATAATGAATTCATGAAATTTTTGGCGTATAGAGTGTACATACCGAAAATAATGGGTTGGCTTGGGTAATATAATAATTTATATCCTAAGTGTGAAGTTTGAGAATATTTAGAAATATGTAAAAGGCTATATTGATAAAGGTGTACAATATATGGTTTTGTGACATATGAAAGTATATCCTATAAATGGGGTCAAAATGTAAATAAGGAAAATAATGCTGCTGGAAAAAAAAAGATAAACCAAACAGACCTTGGTCTGTTCGGTTATAATGAAAAAAAAAATGATACATAAAAACCTTATGTTATAAATAATATAATGTTTGGAAAGTATGGGATTTGAAAGGAAATAAAATATTAAACATATGCCTATTCGGCAATTAAGGGGGAATATTACAAAACTATAGGTTATATCCTATTACAATGTTTTGATGTTATAAAATAAGGTATTTATAACATGGTTTAAGTTATGTGGTATATTGTGATTAATGAAAATTATGTAAATAAAGAATTACAATGTAGTATTATATATATTATATATATATAATATATATATATAGTTACTAAAACTATATGTTATAAAGTCTAACGGCATAAAAAAAATATCATACAATATGATATCATGGTATAAGTGTAACTCTAAATAATATTATGTGGTCAAAAGTATAGTGTATAAAACTATACAAGCTGGCGCATGCATATATTTATATAACAAGAATGAAGATATAAATTATAGTAAATAATGACATAAATACTATGGTTAATATATGACTTTGGAATGATTTAAATAAACCCTGTATAAGGAATAATATGTGCATAATACAAGTTTCTTATTTCATTAAGAAAACAAGGTATATTAAGGAATAGTAATATACTATGTAATATAAACTAACGTTGCATGGAATGTATGCAACCATAGGTTATAAAATATAACCATGCATGCAACTATAGGTTATAACAATACCTATGCATGCGATGTAACGGTTGAATTAAAATATACGAGAATGAACGAACTTATATAAAGCGTAACGCTTGTTAAATACTACGGTTATGATTTTTGGACTTAGTATGATGTATAGAATTTATCTCGTTGTCACAGCGGATTAGTAGTGTTGTGTATTTTGGTTGTTGGATTTAGTTCTGCTTCGTTGCTCACATGGGCGAGAGTAATGGCAGGTGACACCCGAGTGAGTATTATTGTTGTTATTTATTCTTCCGCTGTAAGACGTTTTATTTATCTGTTAACGTGAGTGATTATTACGTGTTTATCGTGAGGGGTGTTACAGCTGGAGTGGCTACTGCCGTGGGTGACCCGCCATAAGAGATGGGTAACTTAGAGACACGTCGTTCTAACGAGACGTTGTCATTAGACATGACTGAACAATTATGAACGACTATATCAACTCGTACATTAGGCGAACATTATTTGGGCTTGCATGCCAAAGATGAGGGTTTATACTCGTTTATAATTCTCGTTGTTTCACCTTGTTGTTCATTGGTTGTGCTTTGTGGTTATGTGTGGTATGTTGGTGGATTTGTTTGAACGAGCCATTGTGCTCATATTGTGTGTTGTGAACTGGATGTGTCGAGTCTTTGTACTCATGTGTGGTTTATGGTGGATTGTTTGGTCGAGTGAGTCGCCGAACTCAATTATGAACTGTTAAGTGTTTGTTGGAATGGAGTCTCTGTACTCCTATAAGCGTTGTGGCGCTTTCAGTGGTTTATTGCGATGCGATGTGTGAAGCCGGGGGCTTGTTTGCTATTTGAGTTTACTGCAATATATATTGTTGCTTTACAGTTTTAACATTAAACTACTTGCATGAAAATGAATTGCATGCTCTCGACCAAATAACTGAGGGTCCGAGGGGGCATGACAGTCATGTAGTAACATATTCAGCAGGGGCTGATTCCATACCACAAACAACCATTTTTGCAAGTATGCAGCTTCCGGTGTCAGCAAAGAGAGGGACGTGCTGGGTAGTTTAATTACAGTTATTTAAATATGCACTGTTGCATTTTGATACAAACTTAGAAACGTGTATAGGATTGGGATACTTAGAACGCTCACTGTGAATCTATCTTATATTGGTTTGGGAAAGTTAGATCTATCTCTTGTTGTCACTACGAGAAATTGTTTCGTATTTAAGAGTATATCAGGAAGCACGTTATTACTCGTATAGGAGGCGAGTAAGAACGGTGACACCAGTAGTTCAATTGTTGAGATTACCGCTGCGATTATATTGTTAGGTAAGATGTTTAGGAGCCGATTAGAGTAGGGGTGTTACAGGCAGTACCTCCTCAAACACCAGGTTTTGTGGAGTATTTACTTTCTATTTTATTTTCCGAGGTGATGTTTGTTTTGATCCAGGTGGTTTGTTTTTTAATTACTGCTAACTTTGTTTCCTGTCAAAGTTGTTGTCTACTTTTATTTTTGATCCACGATAACGAAGCGGGAGTCTAGCCAAAGACTATAAATTCGGGCAGCTTACTGGGAGGCAACCCAGTGGTTAAATTTTATTTCCTACTATTTTTGTTTTATGTTTTGTCTTCCATATTATTCCTATATATGTTTTATATAAAAAAAAGAGGAGAGAGAATAAGGAGAATTAACTTGAGTTCTTCTGGCTGTTTAGAATATTCATTACAGAAACATCTTGCACATTCCTACAGCTGAACTCAAGTGTGGGGGGAGCTACTCTACATACTCTGCAAAACTCTGGGGAGTACACTATCTATACCTGCTCTTTAAATTTTCAAAATATCATATTGCTTTAGCTTTGTGATCATTACCCAGGTACTTTGCATGCCCTGTTATTTTAATTCTTTCTATGCAATGAGGGCATTGCTTTGGTTCAAGTGTGGGGGAGAAATAATAATCAAAAGCTTGCTCTTAAGTTCTCCTCTTTTTCGACACTGTGTTTAAATTTGTTATGTGATTTATAATCAAAGAAGGAGCCATGCGGAAGTCATATTCAGCTTTTTTTGAGCCCCTAGGGGCAATGTTTTTATTTGCAGGGACTCGAGACTGTTGATAGGCAGGAAATGACCGGGACGTTCTTCATGAAGAGTAGTTATTTTGGTTCGTGAACAGAGTGGTACACGGTTAGGTTTGTGGCCGGTGTACCATGGGGTACGCCTTTTTTGTTTTGAAAGTTGTAAACATTTGTGATACGGTTAGAGGTATACTGTTAATATTTTGTAGACTTGGAAGGTTGTAAACTAAATTGTGCGCTAAACATTTAGACTCGGTAATCACCTTTGGATTTTGTTTTGGGGAGCAAGGACGTATGTACTGTTAATACTTGTCTAAAGATTGTTGGAGGTTATTATTGATAACTCGGTGTGTTTATTGCTATCAGACTGCACAGTTGTTTGTTGAGGCCTAGTTAGTCGTATGGGCGGCTAACGGCGTGTACCACCCGCTATTTAGGTTGTGTGTTCCGCTGCGATTAGCCTAGAGACCGTGATGATTAGGAGATAATTAGGGGATTAGCAATAGGGGTGTTACAAAAAGTGGTATCAGAGTGAAGTGTCGCTCTGATAGCCGAGTATCACCGAGTGTAGTGATTACCGAGTTAGGATTATAAACCGTCTTACAACGGAGAATTAGGAACCTAACCTCGAATGACCGTAATCAATACAGATACCCCTTAACGCCCGCAAGGACGATACAACTGCTTAAACTCAGGACCAATTGGTCACAGTACCTAATGCGAAATGTTAAATGTTCAGATGTCAGGACGAGGTCGAGGCCGATCCCGTGGTGAGTCGTCCCATGATCTGGGTGCGCAGACGATAGCTGAAATCGTCGCGCCACTGTAGCACAAATGCTGCCACAAGTAATAACAGCTGTACAACAAACCAAACAAAACCAGCAACAACAACAACAGCCCGACCACCGCAGCCCCAGCCCGAGAAGTAAATTGGGTAAAGGCCGTCGCAGATCTCCGTCCTCCTTGCTTTAGAGGCGAGAGCGACCCGGCTAAGCTGGAGGCCTACATTGCTGAAATGGAGACGGCATTCGAGACTCTCGAAGCTCCTGCAGGAATTCGAGTGAGGGTAGCCGCCTATTACCTCAAAGATGCCGCCATGGATTGGTGGAAACTTGTGAAAGTTGAGCACACCGCTGATCCGACCTTTGATTGGGAAGCCTACACCTCCCTCCTTAGAGCAAAATACTACCCCGAGCACGTTAAGACCAAGAAATGCTTGGAGCTTGACGCCTTGAAGATGACGGATAAGATGACCGTCGATGAGTATTACACCAAATTCACCTCCATCATCCGTTTATTACCCGACTTGGGGTACACCGGTCAGGGTTGGTCGACCGCTTCTATGGCGGCCTGAGCCATCGCCTCCGGTATGGCATGGGATACACCCGCTTCACCTCTCTCCAGGTAAACTTGAATTTGAAACCATTATGCAATTGTCTATATGAGTTGGTAACCTTTTATGCACAAACACACTCTCTAACACCCGAGAACCTCAGGAGTGTTACCATGCCGCCTCAAGGGTTGAAATCACCGTACAACTAAGGACGAAGAGAACGCGCTCAAGCGTAAGATTAACCCAAAGAATGCTAGCTCAGATGAGCAGCATAAGAACAAGGGCTGGAAGCCAAAGAAAGGGAAGTACACCCACCCACCTCAAAAGAGTACCCCCACAGAAAACATGCCCAGGATGAGAAGGCCAAGGCAACTAGAGCAGTGTGCGGACTGCCTACCCTGCAGTAGTGGCTGCTAAACCATTGAGATCCCAGCTGTTCAAGGGTAAGATAGTGGATAGAACTTGTACTTATATGAATTGATATTGCCACCCCGGATATTTCTAACCCTCAAACCTCAGGTTCTAGTTCCGACTTCGGTAAGACCCACACTAGAAGCCGGTACTACCACTGCAGAACATGCGGAGGGAACCACCCTGGCCTCGACTGCCAGGGGAAAGAGGTGAGATGCTTTGAGTGCGGCCAAATGGGCCACCTTGAGTTTGAGTGCCCGAACAAGTCCAAACCCAGAGGCAACTACCAAAGCAACTACCAAGGCAACTACCGTGGAAATTACTAGGGTTTTAAACAGAGGGAAGGCAAGGAGGTTGCGTCTGGCGATGCACCAGCCTAGCAGACATCACAGGGACAGGGGTCCCGCCGTCCTCAGAAGGGAGCACCCTAGAGGCAGCCGGCCTTGCACATCATTGATAGAGATGGGACCGGCACGAAGTCCGGCTTACGTAAATTCATACACCTTTGACCCTTGAGAGCATGCCTAAATTAAATGTTGAATTGTTTGCATAAGTGAATACTTGAATGACTTAGAGATCCATGTGTGAATTGAGCATGAACTGAGCCAGTTAACAACTATAACTCACATTAGATAACATTTACCACCATAGGAACCTTCAATATCTAATACCAATCTCTTCAAACCTAGTCATCGAAGGAGCCGACCTCACCACTTATCACATCACCATCGAACAGTGTCAGGTCATCCAACCAGGTATGATATTAATAAAAGGATACCTGACACCCGAAGCGCAAATATTTATCATCCGACGATGCAACAAACTAGGGGCGGGTCCAGGAGGATTTTATACACCCGAATTCCCTGGTGGAGCGAAGATGAAGCTGAAAATGATGTGCTTGGGAAAGGACTGGAATCCTTATACCAAGGCATACCAGAAGACACAATCCGAAGAGTGGAGAAACACCGCCAGCAATACGAGATGAATTTCAAGTGGTTAACGCACAAGTTGTAGAGATTGTGCAACAACTAGAGGCGGATCCAACTCCTACACTTAAAGCGGACCTTTGTATTATTAACTTCTACGAAGAAGGTGGACGACTTGGTTTACACCAAGATAAGGACGAGACAACGGAATCTCTCGAATTAGGAGTGCCCGTGGTGTCTTGGTCCATTGGTGACGATGCCGAATTCTTATTTAGTGAGTAGTGAGTAGAAGCGTGCAGACCTGAGAGACTGATACTTAAGTCCGAAGATGTCTTAGTTATGGGAGGTAAGTCGAGAATGCTATATCACGGCATGAAGAAGATAAAAGTGAATACGACACCATCGACAGTGGTCAACGCCACACACCTGAAACCTGGACGTCTGAATCTCACCTTTGGAAGTATTAAACTTGTAATATCATGTAATATGATAGCGATGTGTATTAGAGACACATGTTGTATGATGGATTTTATCAATAAAGCGATGTTGGTTGTCAGATTTTCCACTTGTGTTATGCCCTCAACTCATAAAGCTTATGAATAAATAGGTTATGGACTCGGTACGGAAGGTTCCCTTAGTATTCTCACCGAGACACAGGTGGGTAAAAGCGGAACCATCATTACGGGTTCCTTTCTAGTGAATGGCATTGATGCCTCTATATTATTCGACACTGGCGCCTCTCATACCTTCATTTCGCCATCATTCGCGAAGAGGTTGGGGCTCGATGCCGAAGAGTTGCCAGATTTCATGGTCACTCTCCCGTCGAAAGAGCGAGTTAAGTGTACGAAATACTACCGAACTGCCACTATCCAAATTAAGGGTGAGGAGTTTCCCATTTCCTTTATGAGTTCAGTGGTTTGGGATTCGACCTGATTGTTGGGATGAACAGGTTGGAGCGGCACAAGGGGCGAATCCTCTGCGCCGAGCACAGATTGCTGCTTAGAAGCCCATCTAGGGTTACCGTATCATACCGCCAGAGGCCGAGAGAGCCTTCGACCAAAGTAATCTCCGCCATGTCCATGTACAA
Organism: Limonium bicolor; assembly: GCA_023374045.1. NCBI lineage: Eukaryota > Viridiplantae > Streptophyta > Magnoliopsida > Caryophyllales > Plumbaginaceae > Limonium > Limonium bicolor. The sequence goes on from CM041776.1 coordinate 52,647,647, forward strand.
AGAGCTTAGAAAGGGGCACGAGGTATTCCTTTGATATGTGCAAGACCTTCAACGAGATCCAGAGTTTGACCCCAAAAAACCGGTAGTGTCGGAGTTCCGGATGTGTTTCCGAAGGAACTTCCCGGCATGCCACAACAGAGGGCAGTTGAGTTTGAGATAGAGCTTGTACCAGGCACGGGTCCAATTGCTAGGGCGCCGTACCGTTTAGCACCGGCAGAGTTGGCCAAATTAAATGTATAGTTGAAAGATTTGCTTGACAAGGGTTTATACGCCCGAGCGTATCCCCCTGGGGAGCGCCAGTCCTCTTCGTGAAGAAGAAGGACGGTAGCCTCTGCCTTTGTATTGATTACCGCGAGCTTAATGTGGTCACTGTGAAGAACAAATACCTACTGCCACGCATCGACGACCTATTTGATCAGTTGAAGGGAGCTTCAGTCTTCTCCAAGATTGACCTCCGATCAGGGTATCACTAGATTGCCATCAGAGACTCCGATAATGAGAAGACAGCATTCTGTACAAGATATGGCCACTTTGAGTTTACAGTGATGCCATTCGGACTATCGAATGCGCCAGCTAAATTTATGGATTTGATGAATCGGTTGTTCAGTGATCAGTTAGACACATCAATGCTGGTCTTCATCGATAGCATCCTCATTTATTCGAAGTCAAGAGCCGAGCATGAGAGCCATTTGAGGCGTGTACTTGAGACATTACGTGAAAATCAGCTATACGCGAAGTTCTCCAAATGCGAGTTCTGGCTTGACCAGGTCTCCTTCCTTGGTCACGTGATCTCGAGTGCTGGTATCTCTGTTGATCCAGCTAAGATTGAAGCAGTCTGTTCATGGCCTAGACCTAAGAATGTTTCCATTATTCGGAGCTTTCTTGGTCTAGCTGGTTACTACCAGAGGTTTGTTAGAGATTTCTTGAAAGTTACGAAGCCCATGACGGCACTGATGAAGAAAGATGCACCGTTTGTGTGGACAAATGAGTGCGAGATAGCCTTCCAGAGCCTGAAAGATTCATTGACCTCAGCACCCATTCTCACACTTCCAGAGGGCATAGAGGGATTTAAAGTTTACTGTGATGCATCAGGCAAAGGCATGGGATGCGTACTCATGCAGCATGGCAAGGTAGTAGCATACGCCTCCCGCCAGCTGAAAAAGCATGAGGAGAATTACCCGACCCATGATTTAGAGTTAGGAGCCATTGTCTTTGCCTTGAAGATATGGCGACACTATCTCTATGGGGTAATCATCACCATTTATTCTGACCACAAGAGTTTGCAATAAGTGTTCACCCAAAAACAATTGAATTTGAGACAGAGAAGGTGGATGGAGTTCTTATCAGATTACGACATCAACCTTCAGTATAAAGAGGGGAAGGCGAATGTTGTAGCCGACGCCCTGAGTTGCCGAGCACACTCACTCCATTTGCTGCTCGCTTCTTCCAGCTTGGTTGATGAGGTGCGAGAGGCTCAGTTATGTGACCCCTATATGAAGAGATCAGGCAGAAAATTATAGAGGGCACATTTGAGAAGCGGAAGTACAACTTCAAGCTACATGAAGACGGTCTGATCTGACTGAATGGCAGATTATGCGTCCCCCGAAGCAATGCTGAGCTGAGGGATCGCATTCTACGTGAGTCACACTGTTCCACACTGCATGTCCATCCGGGAGCCTCTAAAGTGTATAAGGACATGAAGAGGTACTTCTGGTGGTCAGGGATGAAGTCCGATGTGACTGAATATGTCTTAAGGTGCCTCACATGCCAAAAGGTAAAATTTGAGCACCGTAGACCGGGAGGAATGGTACAGTCTATGCCTATTCCAGAGTGGAAATCTCATGACATCTCTATGGATTTTGTTGTTGGGCTCCCACCTGCTCGGGGAGGACTCAACATGATTTGGGTCATCGTTGATTGCCTCACCAAGGTTGCCCGATCCATACCGATGAGGGACACCTGGAAGGTGGCGAAGCTCGCTGAGCTATTTGACCGGGAGATCATCCGACACAACGGAGTTCCCAAGACCATTGTATCTGACCGCGACACCAGATTTCTCTAGAGATACTAGAGAGCTACACAGGAAGCGTTGGGCACCGAATTGAAACTTAGCACCGCCTTCCACCTACAGACCGACGGTCAGACAGAAAGAACCATCCAAACACTTGAGGACATGCTTCGGGCATGTGCCTTAGACTTTCAGGCGAGCTGGATTGATAAGCTACATCTTATCGAGTTTTCTTACAATAACAGTTATCATGCTACGATTAAGATGTCGCCCTTCCAAGCTTTATACGGTAGACCTTGCTGTACCCTATTGTGGTGGGATGAGTCGAGCGAAGCGGTCATCATAGGGCCGGAATACTTAGAGCAAGTGCAAGCTGAAGTTCAGCAGATTCGAGCGAATATGAAGGCAGCCCAGGATAGACTGAAGTCTTATGCTGATGTGAGACGACGCGACCTTGAGTTTGTCGTGGGCGACCAAGTGTTTTTGCGTGTTTCTCCTATGAAGGGTGTCTTTCGATTTGGCTAGAAGGGCAAGCTGACCCCGAAGTTTGTGGGGCCGTATGAGATTGCTGAGAGAGTTGGATCCGTGGCATACCGATTAGCGTTACCTGAGGAGTTGGGACGTTTTCATGATGCGTTTCATGTCTCTCAACTCAAGAAATATATATTGATCCTTCTCATGTGTTAGAGCCCGAGCGCTTATCCCTTGAGCCGACGATGCGTTATGTCGAGACTCCTCTACGAATTCTTGATACTAAAACTAGAGACACTTGTAACAAATCAGTGCGAATGCTCAAAGTTTTGTGGACAAACCACGATGTCGAGGAAGCGACTTGGGAACTTGAGGACTCCATGAAGGCGAAGTACCCATAGCTATTTGTAGACTAGATTGTCTAGCATTAGAGGGTACGGGTCGTACCCCTTTTAAGGGGGGTAGGACCGTTTTCTTTTTGGCATTGCTTCGGGGTAAGCATTGCATTGTATGTAAGTGGTATTACATTTTGTTGGACTTGTGATTGGTGATTGTAATTGTGGAAGTGATTGGTGTTTGATGTGAATGGATTTGTGGTATCTCTGTGATTGATTTGAGATTGATGTTTGGATTGTATTATATTAGATTGAGATAGTATGGTTTGAGTTGTGTGGAAGGTGCTTGTGAGTGAGGTGAGAATCTTTGTGCAACAGAATTTTAAATCTGTAAGATGTTGTGTGGATGATCTTTGACAATTGAGAGTCAATTGAACAAAGAAAACTAATTCACCAACTTGAATAACTTTGTGGGCAAAGTTCCTTAAGGGGGGTAGACTGAAATACCCCAAAATTTAAAACAGTGATTAATTAGGCTAATTTGGATTTTAGAAGCTTAATTACACCTAAATAATCATGAAGGAACAAATCCATAAAAAAATGGATCCTTAAAACGGATTAAAAACACAAACAAACCTTAAAACACGTTTTTGAGGAAACCGGGAAAACGCGACTTTAAGCGGGTTAAATAGACCCGTAATAATTGGTCAACCAAATAGTTATTAGTACATTAAAATGAGGGTCTAGAACCAATAAAATTAGCTAAACGAGAAAACTTCGGGAAACGGGTCCCGGGAGTGAATAGTGCAACAAAAATAAAAGTTGTGGGTTAAAAATATAAATAAGCAAAGTTAGTGTGTTCACTTTGCAAATGAAAATTTAAAACACACTTGTGTGTGTGTGTAGCCGTCCAGCATGCCATCGCCCTCTCTTGTATTTTCCTAATTAGCTAAAGGACAAGGAAATAAAGGTAAAGTAGTACAAAAGTAAAAAAGGGCTTCTCTCTCCTAACAGCCCTCTCTCCCACGTTTTCTTTCCCCCTCACTGTCTTCTTCTTCTTCCTTTGGCTCTCACAAGGCGATTTCCTTCTCCTTCCCAGCTCCTCTCTTCTTTTCCATTTTTGAAGGACCAAACCAACTCCAAATCACATAAAAATCACACCATTGGACTCCTCTCTTCTAGAGTATTCATTTCCACCCTTTAAAAATAGAAAAGCTCATAACTCATCACCATGGCTGTAGCACATGTGGAGCTTGAAGACCTCCATTGCAACCCCTTCATCTCCTCTTGGTCCTAAGGTAAAAATAGCCTTCAAAGTTCAATGTTTCTAGCTTTTTAAGGCAAAACGAAAATCTGAAACTAGCCTGTTCTTCTCCCTCTTCTAGCCGGGTTTGGTGTCTTATTTTGGAGCTGGAAACCTCATCTCTTTGCTGTTCAAAAGCCTCTCTGAGAGCTTAAGGTAATACCCTCTTGTAAACCCTAAATTGTTTTAAGTGTAAGATTAGTTAAGGAATGATTTTTATAAGTAGTATGCTGTGGGGTGATTGGATGTAGCTTGCCGATTTGGTGGGGAAAGGATAAGAGTAAGAATTCAAGAAACAAGGAAGAAGGAAAGAGAAGGAAAGGAAAGAATAGCTAGAAAACACAAGGTAAAGACACATACCTTGAGCTAGTTTGGTTGTGTGTTTGTAACTGTTTTAATGTTTAAAAAGAAGGCATTAGAATGGTTTGGATAATGGCTATGTTGTAGTATAATGAGGAAGAGTTTTAGGCTGTTTTGGAATGGTTGGGATGATGTTTATGACTTGGAAACCAAAGAAAAACAATGGTTGTTGTGTAGGAAAAATACATGTGAATTTAGTTAACTTGTGTGTTGTTAGAATCCCTTGAGGGATTTGGTTAGTTTAGACGATTACAACTGAAAAAGTGTGTCATGGGAATGTCTAGAAATGTAGGGGAAACTATGGCGAATTTTCTGTAGCAAGGTAGAGAACTTAGTTGTTTTAATTGGGCAAAAAACAGTTTTTGAAGATTAGTTGTGTTTTAGGACTTCACTTGAGTAGTTAAGGACTTAGGAAATTAAGTAAGGATAAGTTTATAGGTGGGGAGGTTTTGGAACAGAGATAATGCAAAGATGTAAGGATAGAATGACAATAGGAGTGAAGCTAGGAGTTAAGAAACAAAAACTGCACTTGGTGCCTTAGGGAATTTAAGTGAAATTGTGTAAGTTGGCTAGATTAAATTAGGTGACTTAACAAATGATTTAGGTTGGTTTAGGGTGTTTAACTGATGCTAAAACATTTTAGATACTTCGGAAAATATTAGGGAAGAAATGGGTGAAAGATTAAGCTTAAAACAAAAACTGAAGTGTAAAATCTGTTAAAACCGTAGCAGGGTCCGGGACTTAGGTCCAGGACCAAGTCCCGGACCACCCTCTGAAAATAGGCTGAAACTTCCTTAATGCATTGGTCTGGGACTTAGCTTAGGGCTAAAGACCCGAACCACCCATTTAAAATACCCCGAGAGTCTTGCCTCATAGTGGTCCGGGACTTGGTTCCATGACAAGGACCCGGACCCCCCCCCTGATTCCTGTCCGAGAGTTTCAACCAGCACTGGTCCGGGACTTAGGTCCCTGCTAAGTCCCGGACCATATACAAAAATGCACCCGAGAGTTTGATTCAAGCCTGGTCTGGGACTAAAGTCCCTTACCAAGTCCCGGACCAACCTAAAAGTAGCTTTAAACTTATAAAACTCGCATTATAAGATGGGGATTGGTTTGGTAATGGATTTATAAGATGATTAGGACTTAATTAATAATGTTTAAAGGTGGTTAAGGGCTTGAACAAGCTTGAGGAAGAATGTAAGTTAAACAACTATGTGTGAAAGTTAAAGTACCTTGACTTAGGTAATATAAGTCAGTAACCGTAAGAGATGATGTAAACTAGGTTAAGTATGGATCATTAACCGTACGACTTCATGATATGTTATAGGACCCGAATAGTCGAACCGAAGGGAAATGAAGGTCCGAGACCGACGGTGCACGGTATGATTTCCTCATGCGTTGTGTCCTAACGGGGTTACCCCGGCTTGTTGTTGTGTGTTTATTTGCCACCACCTAAGCAAGATAAAAGCATGTAATCGGTTTACCACACCTTCATATAAATATTGTAATTGCTATGCTTGGGTTGCTCGGTGTTTGAACTCGGAGTTGTGCTTGCTCGTGAAATGCTTGGTTGTTTATTGTGAAAGCTTGACTGATTGTTGTGGCTTCCCACTAACTCCCTAACCACCTAACATTCTAACTTTGAGAATTTGAATTGGGAGTATTTGAGGAGTCCGATATAGTTTCGGCCACGTGTGAGGATGAGGTTGCAAGAGAGGTTGTAAACCGATTCCTGGCTATAATCCTTTCCATGGTCCAAACCCCTTAAATGGGTAGCAACCTGGTTAGGTGGCAACTTTGAGCCGGTCGGTGGTGGGATAGCCTTATTCCTACCCGGAGGCCATACCGGCTTATCTTGGGAATTGATAAGAGAAGGATAATTTGGGTTGGAAAGACTTGGTTTGTTAATTTATGGAACTTGAGTATTGAGGTAAAGACATCCGATTAACCCGGATGGTAATTGGGCTAACTTATGGTGAAGCTTGTTGTGATTGAACACGGCCGATGACGTTAAGTTTGTGTCTTGTTGATATGCCTTGTTTGTGTGATATGCATGATTATGCCTTCCATACCTAGCATGTTGCAATTATTAAAATGAACCGCATGTTGGCGACCAATTAGTTGGAGTACCCCGCTAGTACACGGGGTATGCAGAAGTCATATTCAGCTTTTGTTGAGCCCCTAGGGGCAATGTTTTTATTTGCAAGGACACGAGACCGTTGATAGGCAGGAAATGACCGGGACGTTCTCATGTAGTAGAGTAGTTATTTTGGTTGGTGTACCGCGTGGTACACGGTTAAGTTTGTGGCCGGGGTACCATGGGGTACACCTTTTTTGGGTTTTGAAAGTTGTAAACATTTGTGATACGGTTAGAGGTATACCGTTAATATTTTGTAGACTTGGAGGGTTGTAAATTGTGCGCTAAACATTTAGACTCGGTAATCACCTTTGGATTTTGTTTAGGGGAGCAAGGACGTATGTACTGTTAATACTTGTCTAAGGATTGTTGAAGGTTATTATTGTTAACTCGGTGTTTATTGCTATCAGACCGCACTGTTGTTGTTTGTTGAGGCCTAGTTAGTCATATGGGTGGCTAACGGCGTGTACCACCCGCTACTTAGGTTGTTTGTTCCGCTATGATTAGCCTAGTGACCGTGACGATTAGGAGATAATTAGGGGATTAGCAGTAGGGGTGTTACAGTTGTTTAGATGTTTTGGGGTGAGTAGTGGTGTTTGGTTGGACATGGTGATCTTTTTAGTACAGTAGACCAGTCGTTTTGTTCAGTTGCCAAAAAAAAATGACCGTTTCATGAGCATTAGTTTTAAGAAATGCTTGCTAATGACCAAGATGATTTGGTTGAAGATGCAAGGTGAACGAACACATAACTTTTATTATCATTTTTGTGATTACATAATGGAAAAGCTGAAAAACTAAAATTTTAAGATCTAAACTTCAATAAAATAGAAATGAGATAAACTTCTCACAAAATTGAAAAGAGTAAACAAAATACTACTAGACTTTTGCCTACTCAACAAACTGGAGTCCTTGCTCGATAAGGTCCTCGATCTTGTGCTTCAATGCTCTACGGTCGTCAGTACTGTGTCCTGGTTGTTGGTGATACTAGCAAAATTGATGGAGATGTTCCCGGCTTGGGTGATCCCAGGACTTGGTGTGAGAGGTTGCTGTAAGTCTAGCTCTTGTAGCTTCACGAGTGCTTGACTGAGAGGTCGGCCTATGTCGGTAAACTGTCTCGGTGCAGAGAACCTCCTGGATTGGGGTGAGGCCTTGATGCTCTGCTTTGCTGCACTAGGTTCCGTATGGTGCTCACTTGGTATGAAACTCGAGCTGCTTTGGCCAGTCCTAACTTAAAGGTCTCGATACTCACACCCTGGGCTTTGGGTTGTCCCAGCTTCAGCTCGCCTTTGTGAATCTTTTCTTCCATGACCCTTACCTGTCCCATCAGCATGTCAAAATTAGGGAAGTATGTGCAACTCAGCTCGTTGTTGGATTGTCTCTGCATATTGTCCACAATCATTCGAATTTGTTCTTGCTCATCCATTTTTGTAGGCATAGCAGCGGCCTTCATCCTCCACCGTTTGATGAAGTCGGACATTGATTCACTGTTTCCCTGCCGGGTACTGGCAAGGTCAGACCTGGTGACTTCAAGATTCTTAGCATACTCGAAATGGTGCAGGAAATCTTCACAAACCTCTTCATAGTTTCTGGTGTTCATCCTCTAAGTCAAGTACCAACGTTGAGGTATTTCATCGAGGTAACGGGCAAAGACCTAGGCCTTCTGCATGTCATTCAACCTGAGGAAGGACATCTCCCTATCGAACATCGCTAGATGGACCTGCGGGTCTGAGGAAACCTTGTATAGAGCAAGTGTGGGTAACTTCAACTTTGGAGGGAGATCAACCTCGGGGTATGACGCCATAGAAGAGTAATCAAAACCAGCCAGCTTGCTAGCCTTTTCCATGCGCTAGATCCTTTTCAGAGCTTTCCTTAATTCTGCAGTTAGTTGGCGGTCCGGGACGACTTGCCCTACAAATCTTTGTGCATACTGAGCCTCGACAGAGTTAACTTCAATGTAGTCACGCTCGTTCCCAGAATCAGCTATCTTTCCTAAAATGTTTTCCTGATGACCACCTCAAGGGAATTGATTTTGCTTTTCAGCTCTTCGATGATGGTGACATACTTGGCCTCCTTGTCATTAGTGGTGGACCTATGTTCCTGTACCTTTGCAATAAGGCTGCAAACTTGGCCTCCATGCTGACTGGGTTTCCTCCCTCTGCCATACTGGGATTCGGGCTTATATGTTGAAAAATAAAAGTGGATTGAGCTAAAATTTTGGACCGTGATGAAGTTTTAGGTAAAACTCATTTGGGCTGCAAAAAGCATGTGAGCTGGAATGTTTTGAAGATTGTGGGTAGGCACTGAGCCCAAAATGAGTTGGAAGGGAGGCACGTGGGCCAGAATGATTATGAGCTGTGAACTGGTGCCTAGGCTGAAATGTTTGAAGAGCGTGGTTCTTGGGCCAGAGTATTTTGAGAATTGGGCGCTTGGGCCAGGATGTGTTTGGGCTAGAGGTAAAGCACATGGGCCAAAATGATTTCTAAACCATGTTCTTGATGTGAATTGGAATTTGGGCCAAGTAATTCTGATTGGGCCTAAAAGATGATACTTGTGTCTAGGATCTTGGGTCAAAGCCCAAGTGAAAAGTATTCCTATACTAGAAAGAGCCTTGGAATGGAAAGGCCTGATGGATCTTCATGAACTGCTTTAGGTGGATTTGTTTTTCATGGGCCTAGCACTAAATTGATAATAGAATTGGGCCTAAAGAGAGAAATCACCTAAGTCTAAACTTTTGGGCCAAAGCCCAAATGACTCATATATCAAAACAAACAGGGCTCTGGGCCGCAAACATAATGCCGTAAATTCGGGTGGGCTGAGTTGATGTGGGAAAAGTTCCTATCAATTTCTAGGCTGGGTAATGGGCCGAACATGCAGGTAAACAAGGCCCACACAAATTCAACATGTCCTCACTAGACGTTAAAATCAAAACGGGTATGGATCGATCCGGAGAGGTGCTTCGGGCGCGGGCCCAGGTAACCACAAAGGAATAGGGCTTGCACGCTATTCTCCTTGGGATTCCCCACTCTTTTCACATCACCTGAATGTGTGCGTCTACAGTCGGATCTTTGACTGACCAAACAAAGGCTAGGTAAGGGCATTGCCAAGAAAACGCTTGGGGCTAAGGCCCAGGTATTAAGGGGTGTGGTTAGATGACACCCTCCTCTTTTCCCCGCTTATTCACATCACCTAAAAGCAATGTTTTTAGGATCGCGATCCTAGCGTAGGATCGTAAGTGACCCCTAGGATCGGATCGTGGGATCGAATCGTGGGATCGGTCGATCCTACAAAAAGTGAGTTAATATCGTTGAAAAATATACATATGTTATAAAAAACTTCTATTTAAGGCATAAAGTTAATTTGAGTAAGAATATATAGCATTATTGAATTAAAATATAAAATAAAACCACAACTATGATAGTACACTTACAAAATTGAAATATAGATAAGAAAACCATATGAATTCTCATAATATTGTTCATAGAAAAGATAAAATTAATAATATAGGTTAACCATAAATCAAATCCACATACTTCATAATTTTATGTGAGTCTTTATTTCTTTTATCACCCTCCAAACAAACATTATGAGCTACAAGTTTTATGTTTACAAAATCATGGGTTTTCACATTAATGCTCATTCAAAAGAGTAAGTAATTAAGCAATGGAATACAAAGTCAAAATGAGTTTTCACAGCTTATTTTTTCAATTATAAACCAAGAAGAAAAAATGAAAAGAGTAATCAACAATATTTTATAAATTTGTATTGGTTCTTTTAAGGTTTTTTCCATTTTCTACTTTAGAGCTTTATAACTTTGAATTTTTCAATCATTACAATATTAAATAACACTTTAAATGTTATACATTTTTCTAACACCTAAGTACATATTGTAATCTTTCATGATGGAGAGTAACAAGAAGTGATATTCCAATCTTAATCCATATCCGCTCAATGACTTCAAATAAATCTACATATAAAAGTTGTTTGAATAACAACAAGTTGGAATGTTCAAAGCCATGATACTTTATGGATTATGAATCTTTCTAAAAAAATTTAAGAACTTTTTGTTTCTTTATATTTTATTAAGATATGATTCACATTGATATGAAAATCATAAACTATAAATAAAGTTGGAATCGATGGGATCGTAGGATCGTACTACGGATCTAGAGTGTAGGATCGTAGGATCGTGCAATGGAATCGTGATCCTTTGACGATCCTACATGGCTCCGATCCTACCTACGATCCGAATCGTAACTATGAATTGGATCGTAAAATCGTAGGATCGTGGGATCGAATCGCGATTCTGTGAACATTGCCTAAAAGGTGTGAGTCCCTGACAGGGGACCCTCAAACGGGTCCCGGAGTGAAATTGGTTTGTGTGAACCCTCGCTCTCATATGATGCAAGGGTGCAGAAAATTAAAGTGCGCACAAAAGTAAAAAAAACAATGTAATAAAAGCCATAAATAAACAACTTTTCGAGTTAAGCCATCTTTCTTAAAATTAAACAAGTTATTATTAAGAAGATTTTGTCCCCAGCAGAGTCGCTAGTCTGTGAGCCTCGATTTTTAAACCCTACCCTATGTTGATTAAAGTTGACTAGGATTTAGTCGGGTTTTAGGTCCACTTATAACCTAAGTTTATAACTATGTCATATAACATTAATTATTAAAACCTAAGCTAGCTCACTGGAACCTATTATGAGTTGCCACCTAATTTTAACCTAGATAAAATTAGGAAAGGAGAGTTCAGGTTTGGGGGCTTGATATTTCACTTAATTAGGGTTCAATTACTTTCATTACCCCTAGAAGTCGTTTTTCCTCTACTTAGTTTATTTACGTTATTACGAAGTCGTTTTAACCTAAGTGCGCCAGCTTCTGTTTTTTATGTTTTTTAGCATTTTTTGACAGAAAATAAAAGTGAAAAATTAAATTGCCTAACTAGGGTTTCGGAGGAAGAATTAGGTCAAATTTTGTTTCCGTCCGTGACTACGGACCTAATGTCTGTACCCACGGACCTAGTTAATCTATATGGAAATAAAAGTCGAATTAAACAGAAAACATAGATTTGAAAAGTCTGGGGCCACGGACAGGATGTCCGTGGCCCGGACATTGTTTAGAAAAAACCTAAGTTTTTTGAAAAATTAAAATCCTTCCGCCGTCACTGGGTGTCCGTGGTCCCGGACCATAGGTCCGAGGTCCCGGACGACCCACGGACAGGGGTTTTATGGTGGTTCCCGAAGGTGTTTTTGGCTCAAAATTTATGCACGTGTAGCCTGAAAGGTATACAAGACGTTAGTAATTGAAAGATTTCAGTTTGAAGCCGAATTATGCACGAAACTTAACGAACAAGTAACAAGGTAGAAACAAAAAGAATTAGCAATACAGATGCCAAAAAGGGTTGGTTTGAACACAAAATATTACAGAATACTAATAAAGTCGTAAGGTTTCAGAAAAGTGTGATTACAACCTGTTTGGCTTCTGGAACTACGAGACTCTTCACGTTGGACGGTGGTCCGTAATCTCGGTTCTGAATTGAGATTGAACCCAGCTTCTGACTATTGAGAATAATGGGTGTTCTTCACGTTTTGATGGTGGTTTGATGTGGTGATTTGATGATCGTGGATGAGATGGGAGTTGAAAAATGTGTTTTGGTGTTGATTATGGTGAGATTTCGGTGTTTGATTGTTGCTATGGAGTTCAAAACGAGAAGAGAATGAGATGGCTGCCTTTTTTTAGAGTCTAGGGTTCTTGAGGTTCTGATTTGATCATGGGATGAGGTTCCTTATATAGGCTTTATTAAAGATAAAAAAATCCGGTAAAAACTGAGATTTACCGACGTTTTAGCTCAAGGGCTTCCAAAAGGAATTTGATTATGAAATTTACACATGGGCAAAGGATGATATTTCCGATTTTTCTAAAGTGGAATCGAATTTTATGGATATTGGAATATTTTTAAATTCAATTTCTTGTCAGATTCAATCAGAAATTGCTAGAAAATTATTGGAAATTCGAAAAATCAAAATTCCAACGCCATTATGCTTCAAATGTAATCCTATATCATGTGTTAAAATTTTAAAGCATTTTGAATTGATTTGACCCTTCTTTGGAGAGAGAGAGAAAGCATATAGGGGGCTTAGGAGCCTTGAGAAATTACGAAAATGCTCCTGGAGATGACTAAGCTGTCCCTAGTACTCTGAAATGTGTCGATCGAATTGGGAACCCTCGCTACTAGCCTATTAGTAGAGACTCTCTTCCGGGGGGTTGAAATTTTGGGTATAACACTTAGTGTGGTGAGTCACACTTAAAAACCGGCCCCCTTAGTCAAATGGGATATTTTATAGTCTTTGCGAACCAATTAATTGACTTATGTTGACTTATGTCTTAAACTAGCACTATTTGACCACTATTCACAAATTAGTGCACATAATTGTGAAATTTTTGATTTCCTATTGATTTAGACTTCCTAATGTGATACTAAGTAGTACACATGTTGATTAAAGAGTAATGATGGGCATTTAGCTACTCAAAACCCAATTCTAAGACAATTTTTTAAAAATGTGCTTTAAGACTCCTAAAAGCACATTTGGGTTTTAACATGTTTTCAAGCTTGGTTTTCCTTGTTAATTGTTTTAAAATGTTCATTGATATGTAAATAAGGTATTGCTAGGCTCTTAGAGTCTTAACCATGGTTGTCCCAAGCTTAGAGCACATTTTTGCTCTAATTGCCTTTATGGTACTTTATGTGTTTTCTACGGTTTAAATTGTTCACTACTTTTTCTAAGGCACTTTTTGGCCTTATTATACCATAATTTAATATTTAAACAACATATAAAGGTTTGGGGTATTTCAGTTGAAGCGGAAGTGCGGGGACCGGGTAGTAGAGTTTTATTTTACTGTACGGAAGCTCATGTTGTATTAGAACAGTTGTTAGTTTACCATACTATGGACGTTGTATACACATCGGAATATTAGATGCTCACTTGTCATAGAGTTTGATATGGATTTAGAATGATGTATAGGTTAGTATCTCGTTACCATTGCGGTTGTGTATGTAATGTTTATGTTGTTTCGTTATTTCTATTTCTGCTTCTTTACTCATATGGACGAGTAATGGCATGTGACAACCAAGTGAGGTTTATTAATGTTTTAACTACCTCTGCGAGACGTGTTAATTGCGCTACGTGAGTGATTATGACGTGATTACAGAGTGAGGTGTTACAAAAAGTGGGTATCAGAGCGGGAGTACCGCTCTGATGACGAGATAATAGGATTTAAGACAGTGAGCCTAAGATTGAGTAATATGGGAAACGTTTATGAGGTACGAAACATCTTCGTTCAAGTGAATTTATGTGTTAGCAAAGCCATTGGCTTGCAAGTGTTAGCCCTTGAGGCGCACAAACGTGTTGATTGTATGTGGAAAGTTATCAAGTAAAGGAAAGATGAACGGTAATACCGATGTCTAGTGGTGGTGCGGGCCAACAAGCTGGCCAAGGGCATAAAGGCCGGGAATATTACCCCTGTTATGGACCAGCTAAGAGCTCAGACAGGAGGAGACATACGAACGTCGTGAGTACATTGGCGATAGTTCACTTTCATGTGGAAGTCCAGTTTGGACTACCGCCGACAGTACCCCTCCCGCCACAATCCAATGAGTATTCATACAACTGAAAAATACAATCCCGGAATATATGGAAGAGGACAACTAAGCCGATAGACCGTCTAAGCGACTTCATACTGAAAATATAAAATCTTACTCTTATAACGATAATAAAAATTCAATACCCACCTTCTTTACAAATAACCAAACGTTAGTGATAGGCACCGCTGGGGGTGAGCGCCATTGCCACGGTAAACGCCATAGAAAGGATCTCCTAAGGCATCAGGGCAAGCGGATCGGGAGCCTCTTGAGCTCCGCGAGACCGTTGCCCGAAATGGGGACCTTGAACTATCATGCTGTTGTATTGAAACATCAGACTGTAAACTGAGACTATATTGAGAGTGTCGAGGACTTTGCAAGTTCATTCGCCCTGTCATATTTAAAACTCCAGTTCTAATCTTATGTTCACACCATACTATAACACTAGAACCTCGTTGTGATGACACTTATGGGGAAACAAAATCCCGAGCGTTTATGCTATTATGAATCTAATGTGACTATATTCCAATAACAATGTGGACAGGAAAATTTCCAATCTAAATACTATCCTTTCTACGAACAATCGTTCTAACGGTACTTGAGCAACTTATGCGGTAGTAAGACGAACGAGTCTGAATCCAACAACTTTACTTGCATGGCGCGCTTGCACTGCAAGCGCAAAGTTAAGCTATGTACTGATGATTCCGTCTACCCCGTGCACTTGCTACTACAATTGTTGCAAACAACTACGACTGTAATTACCATTGCTATTATCATTACCAACGAATTCTATAAACTGTGTAGACCAGTGGTACAACGCCATGGCTACCAATAATCACCAAACAAGTGTACAACACTAATATAAACAACAGGACTACAATTGTTGCCATACGAATAATAAACCTCTAAGATACGAGGCTTATAACCACGGAAGGACCCGATGAGTCCGAATAATCATAAAAAAGGGGCATACATCAGCCCATAACAAACTACCTTCATTAAATAGTGATGAATCAATAACAACGGCTCACGGACCAAGTACTATGATAGATTTGTAAATTATTAATTGGCTTGTTATGGACGTGGGAGGTGAAACTCGATCCGGTACAGGTCATGGGAAGCTGAACACAAATGGGGGTAGAAGGATAGTTCAAAACTGGTACAGATACATCAGGGTCGGATGACTCCTGAGACTCTTCACAAGTTGCCGCAATTAATTACAGTCATGATAAACAAACTACAGTATACTAGTTACAAACAACTAGAGACAATTTAACAATAAGGAATTAAATGAGAATACTTGAGGATAACTACTCACTTCCGTACAACACGTATAGAAAAAAAATTTGTGAAGAGAAATTCGAACACTTAACGAATACCAACACAACCATAACGGTTGATGCCAACTTACGATGAACACCAGAAAATTGTAAAACATATCAGTCCACAGTTGGAACAAAATTGAAAAGAAAATTCTACCGTAATGCGGTACTACCAATACCTTTCGCAGGTATAAACGCGAGTTTATGCGTAACGCATGAATAATTACCACCCTGGGCACTACCTTTACCAAGGAGTGCCACGTACGATTATGTACAATGATGAATGAATAAACATCAAAATTAAATCTATGCGTATTATCATGATCATACTGATCGTTGGACAAGTTTCAAGTAAAAGTGTGCCTGCTGCCATTGGCGTCCCACCATGTAAAAAAACTAATGATTATGTGTTTATCTAAAGGCACGTCGTCTACTATAGTATGACTATCAGCGATGATGCATATGTGGATTAAACAAAGGAAAATCGCCTAAACAATAATGCAAATATCTAAGTGTAACCCAAGATACAAAACAACAAAACTAGACGCTAAATAGCGTAAGTTAAGGTAAATACCTAATGTACTAGTAAAGGGCGTAAACCCGGCAGGACGGGGACACCGCCTCCGATTACCTTTAAAAGTATGTTACCAAGAAAATGATGTCTGTATTAATATGACAGTTAACACGAAGCAAACTACCCTAGGGACTTCCATAAAGGAAGGATGCACACTTACTTGCCACGGAGTCCGATACTGCATTAAATAATATGATCCGGAAAATATAATGAAGTAAAGAGAGCTACAGTACATACCGTAAGCAATGTATATAATATGCTAATTAATTAATAAGCGCCAAACCGCGCACATGAGATTTGATTAAAACAGTTGACCCAGCATATGAGCAATCCCAATGAGGAAATTAATAAACAATAAATAACAACAAACTTGTAAACACGAGAACACATCGATTCTCTTAAAAAAATCAATAAACCGTTATCAATAATATATTCAACAAAAAAGAGGAGAAAAAAAACCATCTCTTATTATTACAGTGTGAACCTTACCTTTAGGATATATAACGAACATCTACCAATATAAAAAAATATACGAAACCATAGCCATGGGAAGGAAACACTGGGAACCGAACATTCCCACGGGGGACCCCCAATACCAACAAGAACAGAGATTGACAACAGAATACTTCACGAACGTGTGACGGACACTACTAGTCTATAAACGAGTTATGGGACAACCACACTCCATGGGAGCTTGCGGGCTCGACAGACTCATTCCCGAGTTAGTCGAGTAAGTAGCAATGTATCAGTACGGACCCCATACACGTAGACATGTGGTGAAAGGAACACTAGGAGTAGTAAACTCCACACGAAGGTCAGAAATGTAAACCCAGACCAGTGTAAATAACCGCCTTGAATAAAGTAACGAATATAAAACCCAATTAAACTAATGGAATCAATGGAACCAATAACCTTGATTATAATGAAACCAGGCCATAACTCCGCACAGGAAGGGCTAAAATACAGTGACTCAAAAAGGAAAACCTCTTGACAGATGAGAAAATTGATAGTAAATTAATTGACAAGCAAGATGACCCAATAAATGGGAAAATGAGAAAATAATACCCAAAAAGGGTCAATAGTCGTTTAAATCAACAATATGCAATACTCAGAAGCAACCATTCAATGATGATAATCATTACCCGTAAACGGAGAGCAAAGAGAGAACTACTCTCCAAATGTGAAATATATATAACAATGCTAAATGGTATGAATATCACATATGTCCAAATTAAGGACAGTGGTACGTTCTTAACCAACTAGAGGTTGCACACAAGTACATAACTATCTAATATTCAATAAAGGCGAACCTAGTACACTAGTGGATGGCCTAGATTTTCAGGCAAATACCATAATAAATATACAACCGTTCAATTGACAGAAATATGTGCGCACGGAAGCGACCATTACAACAACAGTTAGAGTAAATACATTCTCAAACTCAGACGAGTAAACAGTCAAAGGACATGTTCAAAAGTAAAACTGAGTTCAAAACTATAACTCACTCAGGAACTTATTAAAAATGAGTACAATCACAATCCTTGTAAACAATGTGAAAGTTCAATGGCACAAATATACCAGAGGAAAATACCTCAACTGCCAAGAACATACCGCACGGGATTGTCAACCAGTGCAAAACATGATGTAATCATAACAGTGGGTGTCCCCTAATTAACGGGACAAACCATACAAAGAATATTGCAAACTGGCACACGGGAAGCACAATATCTGTAAATGAGAAGCACATAACAGATAATACAAGTAAATACCTTACTCCACGTTATTGATCTGAAACTTTGATATCCGATTTAGATCCAGTCGTGTGCACATACAATTAACGTTACCGCACCGACTCAGACACCTCTGTTTCCAGTTACAAGGATTGTGAACGACACCGTCATAATGGAACTACGTCAGCAATAAACTGCTGCAAATAAACCATCTAAGATACCAATAGAATGAAGGGCGTATTAGCCCCATATACGTGGGTCTGCTCCTCAATACGGAGCGAGTGGGCCCAATAGAACGTGGTTTGAGACATCACACCAAGTAATCCACGCCTTTGGCTGGAAATATACGCGCCACACCTTTATCATAACCTCTTTTAGAATCAAATGGCTAAGATCATTCCGTCTCTCAATATGAGAATTCCATGAGACCCAAGTATCCAGCGCTCTTTAGTTAGCGGTTGTTGTATACTTGTGGGGTACGAGGCGTAACCCTTTTTAAGGGGGGGTAGATCCTCTTCGCTGTGTACAGTGTGTGGACTAATTTTAATGAGTCGTATGGGGGCATACAATAAAATTCTGTTTGTTGTGGTTTTTGGTTGTTGTGTTGTCATGCGGGGCATGCATTGTTTGATTATTTGTGCATTGCACACTTGTGAAGGTATGTGTTTTACGTATCCTACAAGATACTGGTATGATAATGTGATTAAGTATTTGTAAAGATACATGTGATACATATATGTTTATGTTATGTTTTTACGATCCTTCGTATAGTATCGCCTAGATACTGAATGGATCATGGCTATGGAACAATGAAATGTAGAATGTGGAATGATGTGGACACCTCGGGGAGGTTGTCAAGTGGTTAGAATTGTAACACCCCTACCGCTAATACCGTCATCATTGTACAAATACTTACCTTCGCAGCGGATAATACATACGCAATGACGGGTGTACAATGCCGCTAGTCACCCACGTGACTAACAAGGCCAGCTACATTACTACATACTATCGGTCTGATGAATTGAACACCCTGAGTACTCTGCACAATACATGACTTTCCATTCCATACCCCAAATCATAATTCAAATAGAAACTCCAATATAATACTATACCGAGTCTACTACAATCCTTAAATTACCGATACAGTTTGGACTTCCAATTTTGCATTACAATATAAATACAATTCCTATTACTCAACTACCCATGCTTACATAGCAGCCCCGTCCTACACTCTCGAACGGCGGTCGGCTTCGAAGTACCTGTAAATAAAAACGATGCCCCTAGGGGCTCAACAAAATTGTTGCATATGAAATTCGCATACCCCGCATGCTAACCGGGTACACCGACTACTTTTGGTCAAATATACATTGTAACACCCTAACTACAACCATACACTTAACATCGAATTGCAGCGGAAAACTTAACTCTTCACATTACTTAACACAATGGTGTTACACGCCGTTAACCACCCACGTGGCTAACAAGGCTAATACATATACATTGTATCGGTCTGATGGACTAGATTTCCCAGCAACTACACATTACTATTGTAACACCCCACTCTATAAACCCGTAATAATCACTCCCGTAATAATCACTCTCGTAACATAATTAAAGACGTCTCACAGCGGAAGTTAAACTACATTAATCCTCACTTGGGTGTCACATGCCATTACTCGCCCATGCGAGTAACGAAGCATATCTGAAATATAACAAATGACAACAACAACTAACCGCAGTGATGAACGAGATATTCACTACATTATCCTATATACAAAACGGTACCTATAACAAGTGAGCACTTAAGAATTCCCAGATTACAACGTACTAACATGAAATAATCCTAGAAGCGTAATAAAAGTCGAGGTCATCTACCCACGATCCCGCACTCCGGCGTCAATCATCAATCACCTGAAACATAAAATATCGGTGCCCATGGAGGGCTCAGCACTTGGCCGAGTATGTTAAACTATGTTGTCCTAGACCCTTTAGGTCACTTAGGTCAATTAGCCGTCTGAACATGAGGTTGATTACATGCTGGTTCATTTTGCAGTTTATATACAACAGTAAGTAACATGCATAAGCATACAGTAATCCATCAAAGTTACAATCCATCCATTACATACAATCCACGACATACCAGATACCCTGTTCTATAAACAGTCACACAATATACAGTAACATTTATACAAACACGTAGTTACTTCCATCGAGATGTTAGTAGTTTTTCCTTTAAATTATATTAACCACCATTTAGTCTTACTCTCAATACCATTGGGCGTCGTGTTGGGACAACCCGGAAATAACCTTACTGGACAGTAGTCCTCCCGTACACACGAAGTGCTCATTGCCAAGGATCACTCGATCCTGGGGCTTCCACTTGCCTAATAAAGGCGTCCATGAATGGCCGAAGCCGTGTGCCAAATTCGGCACCCTGGTCCAACAGTCTATCTAGGCCCGTCGGAATATAGAGGGAGTCGGTCCGATACGGACGTTATACTCGGTGATCACCAATGCGCAACCAACTAGTCAAAACTAATTGGATTCCTATACCATATACCTTAACCATCACTCTCCAATATGTGATTAATCCTTAATCAACTACCCTAAGTAAATGCTTAGGTCTTGGAGAAGTCTTTACCAATTATTACCTTTGAAGTCTCATGTACTTCCCTAGAATTAGTCTAGGTTATAGTCATGTTCGAGTATCAAGCTCTAGAGACTGGGGATCCCGAGTCTCGTTCCTAAGTGTTTTACTTAGGTTAATTAGGAGTAAAGTTCTCAAATATTAGTATTCCAATCGCTTGAGAATCATAGTAATATTGTCCGAAGACGTCGCACACAATAATAATCGCCTTAACAAATCAGGGAATTAATCCACAACATGCATAGCACACATATCACTCTTATCACATAACCAAACAATACCAAACCCGAGGCTTCCCTCAGGGGTTCAGACCACAGAATCCAACATACCGTACACCGACGAGCAAAGCTAGCGAAATGAGCGCACGTCTATCCTCTACGTTCCTGGAGTTCGAATCCCGCAACCCGATCTACTGAGAAATGTAACTCCTATCAGCATCCACGTCTTCGGATTTATAGTTTTTGCGTCGTTAGGTTTAACTTTCGAATACGTATTTACCCAATACCGTATTTTATTCACTACATGGAGGTTGGATTCTCAGTTATCATGATATCCAACACGGTTATTTGTTCTCGTATAATTTACATATATTTACATTTACGTGTATGTATTAATACTCACATGTTTACATATACATATCTATATTTATGTATGTTTATAGGCTCGTACGTACGCATATGTAATACTCTTCGCCTTATTGTTACACGTTACATGATGGTAATTACTTAACGATCAACGTTATTGTCTAAACCCGATTCTTGTATGTCTATGCATGCACATGCGCATAACACTTATATGTTTCCGTAGTTGCGTTCACTATAGTTCAAGCCACATTATGATATACGTTCTTGGTTATATTTCCTCCTCAATATATTAAATACAGTCTATATGTGCATAGGTATTTACAACATCACATATTACTTTTCCATCCCATATCAAGGTTCCATATTGTATGAATTACATAGTTGTTCATACTAAATTACTTCATCATTCGTTATAGCACGTATATTGTTCTTTCGTGTTGTTTATTCATAGGTTCCTTATAGGAACTTTATTTCAAGAATATACAAATACGTTTATACATTGTCATGCCTATATAATATAAACTTTCTACTATACAGTATACTTTCTATAATTCTCAACCTAGACTTATCATCTTATGTAATTATTTACAAGGCATGTTTATAACATGTTAATCCCATAATGATAAACTTTCTCATACTTTATAAATTGTCACATTGTAGTATGTTCTTTGTATTATAACCTGTCCACTGATTCCCAAACTGTCTGATCTATCTTCGGTAATATCTATACTTCCCCTACATAGTTTTGATCATTTACAAAACCTTCCCATACATTATATTTGTTACATTACTAACCTTATTAATTTATAATTTAAGGTTTTCAGTCATTGTAATATACACACATATAAACATATACATGTGTTTACGGACACTGCCCCAATATTTTGTCGAGATTTATACTATCTTCCCACAAATTTCTTTTTATTATGTATTATCCCTCTTTATTTCATAAACTTACAATTTAATACCAAAACCTTATATTATACATATTAATTGTTTAAATCACAATTCTAACCCAAAATTCTCCCCAAATTGCGCACAGCCCTAATAGTTTAACTAATCCTCAAATCATCACCAACTTTCCGGTAATTACACTCTAGCCCTCAAGTGTTTTTTTTTAATTGTTATACTTTGATACATTACTATATATTGTAACCCTTGATCAATTAAATTACTGATTAGCCCAACATTCATCCAAATTACAAACAGACCTCTAGTGTTCAGATTTATTCCATCTAGGCCATAAAACTTTCGGAAATTACAAAGACTCCCAGATAGTTTTATAAACTTCATTCTTAATTAATACTTCATTAAATTACAAAAACAAATACTATTTAGTTTTCTAACTTGGTCAAACGTCATATGTAGTCAATGTTGACCACCCCAAATATCTCCTTTGACCAGTGTTTGTATAGTTACAAAAACAAATAGCCTTTTTACTTCTCTAGTTTTACATTTGACACTTTAATGTTATATAAAAATGTATTTTATATTTTCTAAAACTTTTAAAACATCCTCCTCGGTTTTTACGCAGATTATTTTTAACGTTTCCAAATCCTCTTCCTTTCATCGTTAACTTATATCATTTTTTTTAATATGTCTTTAATACCAGCCTCACAATCATTAATTTCCTACGCATAATTAACATCTAAACAGCCTATTTACTCACCTATACGCTTGGTTATGTACAGATCATGTATATTAGCTTCTCACGGTACTTTCTTTCATCTTAGCATTTATTTTTTTTTTCTGACCAGGCACTTACCCACTAATTCATGCCCGTAATTAACGTTTAATCTACCTACATACATGCATATTCTCTACGGCACCCTCCATCATTATACGGTAATGAAATATGAGTATAGCAAGGTAGACAGAATTACCTTGTATAATCACAACAGTTTTTTTTTGTAAAGCAGCTCCCAACCTTCGGTGCTTTAGGAGCGTTGCTAAACCTTCATTTCAGTCTCTACAGCAAGGAGGGTATGGTTTCGTTTTTTGCAGAAAGTAGCAATGGAAGTTAAAGCTCTAAACAACCACGTAATGGCATGATCTTTACCTTAGTTTAAGAGCTCTCCAAGGAGTGTTCTTGGAGGGGTTTTTCAGCTCTGTTTCAGTTTGACTGTACAAGGAAGCTAGCTTCAGATATTGTGCAGAAACCAAGGAGAAATAGAGCTGTAAAAGCCATGGTAAGTGTGCCGGTTTTTACCTTGTTTTGGCTTCTTCAATGGAGCTTTGAAGCAGTTCAGGGGGATGATTTTCGGTTCAGTATAGGCTTGTAACACAACTCCATTTGAGCGTGGGAAAGAGCAAGAGAAAGTGTGGAGTGAAGGAGTTTTTTTTTTTTTTTTTCAGTCATGAATATATATTAAAGGGAAGGCGTGTTGTTGTTGTGTACTTTCTTTACCTTGTTTATGCTGACTTTCTGTTCTTGTTTTTGCAGCCTCAAGTGGCCCTTGTTTCCGGTTTCCAGCAAGGAAGAAGGGGGAGAGTAGTTAATGTATGTAGTAAGTAATTTCAGGTGTTGGAAGAATGTTAAGAACACTAAGCTCCCGTGTCTGTTTGTTGGTGTTATATGCTACCGAGAGCAGGAGAAAGGATGGAGTTTCGTCACTTCAGCCAGGATGGGTAGGGAACCATGTCGACATGTTTGTGGGTATATAAATGCAGAAAAAGGAAGTGTCACAGCTTGTATTTCGGACTCAACATATGGGGGAGGATGAATGGCTTTTGGAGCATGTTTGCTTACCGTTTATAACAGAGAAAGAAGGACAGATTCAACTGATGTTGCTACTTGCTGTTCTGTCGGTTTTGAAGCCTTGAAGATGAAGTTCCAAAGTTTAGGAAGGTGGAGGAAGACTGATGGATCTGTAACTCCATGGAACCGCAAATGCAGAGAAAAGGAGGAGGAAACCGTGACTGTTCTTCTTCCTTGCCTCTGTTTTTTTTTCTGTTGTCCTCTGGAATGAGCAGAGAGTGGAAAAATGGTAGTTTGCTTCCTGCCTCGTTGGTACAGTCGAGAGAGAAAGAAAGAGGTGAGTGAGAGGCTTCTGTAGGAAGTGATGGTGGTGCTGTCATGGGCTGTAGAAAAAGAACTGCAGCAGCTTCTCTTTGTCCTTGCTGTTACAATTGAGAGATGAGGAAGGGTGGAGCTATTCTGTCGTAAGGGGAGGAGAAAAGAAAGGAGATAGTAGCTGATGTAGGTAGGGTGGTAAGCGACAGAGGGCATGGGTAGTAGGAGAAAAAAAAGAAATTAGTCTGTACTTGTAGTATTTGTAGTTTATTTTATTTCCTAAATTGTTTGTAGGTGATGTTTTTCCACATAGGATACCGAGACTGATGGGTGTATGGAGAAAGACAGTGGATTGTGCGAGAGAGAAGGTAGGAGGTAATTATGGGTATAAGTTGTATTTATTTAAATCAGATTGTATTTCATCCCTTTTTTGTTTTCTTGTAACGGCCAAGGAGGAAATGGGGGATTGAATTTCTCTCCTCTTAAATTGTAAAGTACTTTGTATATATATAATTATGATTATGTGTAATTAGTGTCTTGTGATTTATTATTACTTTTGTTTAAATGTATATATATGGATATATTTATATTGTATTTGTGATTTGTTTGGACTATGTAATATTATGTAGTTTAATGAGTGATATCATTTGTTTATGCTAGATGTAATAATTCGTATGTCACAAAGATATAGATTTTGGAGTTAATTTTTCCTTTTTGGTGTATAGTTTAATGTCCAACTTGGATTATATATTGATACAATAATATCAATAACAATTATTGTCCATGATTTAATTTAACCCTTGAACAGTTCCCTTATTCTAATACAACTGGATTCGATTCCTACATGACACTGGATCTATTCATGCGCGACTCGGTCTAGTCTTCTATCCTACCTTACCTGGTTTCAGACACAGTTTCGTGAAAGTAAAGAGAGAGAAGGGAGCTTCCGCTAGAGTTGAATCTGAGTTTTATTGCCAAATATCGCGTGTCTTATTTATGGGGGTACACCCTTATTTATAGTTTTTTGGGCCTGGCCCCTTCGGTGCCCGCCCGTATCTTACATGCTTAAGTACAATTCTACCCCTCTTTGAGTACCTCTGACCGACCACAAGCGGCCGGTCAGGTGATGTTTTGCTTTGCCTACATCTATTTCATCCGGCGAGGGCGATCGGATGCTCTACTAGCCTTTAATCTTATCCGGCCAAAGCGGCGGATGCTCTTCGTGCTTCTAATCTCATCCGGCATTATTTCTTCCCTTCTCATCAGTCCCACAAGTTCTTTTTTCTGAACCTTGGAGAAGAAAAAATAGAACTTCTGTGCCTCGTGCTTTGGTGGATAATTTTGCGACTGCCGTGGCCAGTTCTGGGGCCCTGCCCCTTCTTTGATTGCTTCCAGTGTTGCCTCCTTATCTCAGTCCCACAAGTTCTTTTCTCCTATGCGGAGAGAAAAGGAACTTTATGTTGGTCATGTGCGCAGCTCGTGCCTCAGTGTATTCTTCTTTCGAATTTTCCGCTTGTTACCGATGTAGAATGTGCAGTCGTTCTTTCGACTGGACGTCGGTAGCGTCCTAAGAAGCGTGCGACCTTTTCTCTTCCCTGTTAAAAAAGGTTACTTTTGTTCGCATATATATATGTATTTATTTGAGCGGGAGAGAAAACTTCCCTTTAAAGCCGACATTCCAAGTCTTCTTCTCTTTCTCCACTAGCCTGCTCTCTCAACTTCTTTTCTTTGCTTCAGCCGTCGTCGCTTTCAAATCGTGCTCAACTATCAATGGCTTCTTCTTCTTCTAAACAGAGCAAGCTTGCTGCTAAATTCCCCTCCGCCATCGGAGCGATTCAAGGCTCCCAATCCTCCAAGGCTTTCGCCCTTCGTATCTGAAGCCGATAAGACCCTTCCGTTCTGGGCGCCAACCTTTTCCTCTTCCCTCAACTACTCCTCCCTCTGTAATTGTCCGAGGGGGTTGAAGCTCCACTCGGCACACAAATTTTTTACCATCCTCTGATTCTCACCCTAACGACGATTTGGTCGTGGGTTATGTCGTTTATGCCGACTTCTTTCGATCTGGTCTGACCATTCCCCCACACCCCTTCGTGCTAGGGTTCCTTCTCCGTCGTTGCTGCTCCCTTGCCCATCTCCATCCTAAAGCCATTGCACACCTCCACGCTTTTGCCTCTATCTGCGACGATATCAAGATTCGGCCGGAGGGTACCGATTTCGTTCGATTTTTCTCGGTTAGGAAGGACCCTGAGAGCCTAACCCTTATTGCGAAGAGTGGGTACTCTCTTTTTGACTACAGAAAGGCTCACGAGTGGGGTCGCGGTGGTTCGTCGTCGTTCCTCCTTCCGGCAGAGTGCTGGGCATCCCATACGCTGCTGAGGCCGGAAAAGGTCAGTTAGTCAGCCCCGAGGTTCCTCCGGCTGAAATTCCTATTGCGAAGGCCCTTAGGGAAGTAAACAAGAAACTGCCGACCGTGGAGGCGTTCTTCACGAAAGAACGCTTGTCTTCCCTGAAGACATTTCATAGTAAGCTCCCTTCTTTCTTTTTATTCCGTCGCTTCTTTTCTGGTTTCCTTATTGTTTGGGTGTTTTGCCGCAGATTTCTTCCAGAAGGGGGACAAAATTGGTCCTTTCCATAACTGGAACTTTGTCACCTACAAGTGTGGGGGCGAGAAAGTTGATTACTACGACACGCTGGATGCGGCCATTGATACGGCTGAGCAGCTTTTGGTGGAGGATGCTACTCCGGCAAAGCGTTCCAGACGAGAGGCTGAAGGTGGCCAAGCCGGTAATTTGAAGAAAAAGAAGCGGCTTGAGTCTCCTGAACGTGCTGATGCTGGATTGCCAGGTACATGGCACGTAAGCCCCAAATCTGGGCGGCGTGTCTTTCTTCCACTTACCCCTGGTTCGGGTTTGGACCTTGGTTTCCGCCCGGGGCGGGAGTCCGGTCATCCGACCCCCATTTGCGAGCAATTTCCTGACTTGACGAGTTACTTTTCCTCAGATCCAGCTCAAGAAAATACCTTGGGGGCCACAGACCTTCACGTCAGCCCTTCGGCTAAAGAAGGTTTCGGCTGTCTTGACGCTTTCTTCTACCCTTTTACTTTTCTTAGTTTCAGTACTTTGCTCCCTTTGGTCCTAACTACGTTTTGTCATTACAGCGGCTCCTGCTGCTCCTGCCAAAAAAAGCTAAAAAAAAACTACGTCAAAGCCCAAGGCCACAGAGCTAGAAGAAAAACAAACCTCCGGCGACCGTGAAGCTTCAGGGTCAATTTACATCGACGTTGCTGCGGCCGTGGAAGCAGCAAGAGAAATTGCAAAGGGGTATCGGCCAGTGCCGGAGGACCCTGAGCTTCGAAGTAAGCAAAGGGAAGATTACCTGGCCTCCTCTGCGCCGGAGGGTCCTATGCCGGAGGGTTCTGAGCCCCAGAATGAGCAGAGGGCCCAGAGCAGAGAGAATGAGCAAGATCAATTAGCTTCATCCTCCTCCTCACCTCCTCCTCCTACTCGGGAGTCTTACACCGGCCCCTCCCAAAAGGAAGGGTGGTTCTATCATCGCGGGCAGCCTCTTCCCTTGCTAAACTGTGATGCTGCGAAGTATTCCTCCATCTGGAAGGAGGCAATCAAGAGATCCGGCCATCCAGACGGGATCTTTGCTCCTCCGGCGAACTTCACTGCTACCAAGAACAGGCTGCGGACCGGGGATGGGGGAGCAGACGCCATCATGCGGCATTCCATCCCAGCCGAAGAAGCGTTCGACATGATGTGGGGGGGAATCTTTCAGGTAGATATCCACATCACTTATGTTCCTCTTCTTGTTTGTGTTTTGGATTTTCTGAATTTATGCGCTGTTTTGCTGTTTTTTTTTTAGGTGATGTCCATGGCCCAAAGTGTTGAAGTTCACTTTGGCAACCTCCAGTCCAGCCTTCGCTACGAGGAAAGCCGGGCCAATAGAGTTGAGGAGGAGCTGAAGCTGACCCGCTCTTCCCATGACGCTTACATCGACCAGGTCGAGTATGAGATCGACCGTAAGGCGAAGGATAGGACCGAGGCGATTAGCAAAGACCTGCAGTTGTCTCGGCGTGAGTGCGAGCGTCAGCGTGATGAGTATGAAGCGCAGCTGAAGAAATTCGGGAAGAGAATTTCACTCTGAGGAGCCGGATCAAAGAGGCTGATAGTACGTTGGTAGAGGTATAAAATCGTCTCTTGTGCCCTATTAAATATAGCTTTGCCAATTTGATCGCTGTTTAACCTGGACTCCTCGCCGGATCAGACTGTTTCTGCACACCGGAACGAAGTAAACAGCCTTCGGAGCGAGGTGAATAATCTTCAGGCAGAGAAGGCCTTTTTCCACCAGCAGGGCCAATCTTTCAAGCAGGAGGCTGAAGAGCTCGGGCTAGAGAATCAAACTCTTAAGCGGGAGAACGAAACTCTTGTGAACGAAAAAGAGAAGCTTATGCAAGAGCAGGACCGCTTGCTGGAAGAAAAAGCTGCGCTGGAGGAGCAATCAAGATCTTCTTTTGATCAAGAGAGGCAGTCTCTGCTCCAGGATTATTCTCTTGTAGAAAAAGAGAAAAAAGCTCTTGATGCAGAAAAGACCATCCTCATTGGAGAGAAAGCGAGGCTGGAGGAGAGAGTGAGGGAGCTAGAGGAAGCCAAGTCCCGCTCTCACGCGGAGAGTACTGAGCCATTAGGACATGGTAAACTTCCGGGCCTTTAACTTTTTCCCTTCTTTTTAGCTCTTTCATTACCTTATTCTTTTTTGTTCCGGCCAGGCATGAGTGCTGCCAATTTGTTGAAGCACGTCACTCAGTTGAGCGGACGGATATCTCGTGCCAAGGGGGAGTTGTCAGTTGCCAATTCTGAACGTGACAAATACCGTGCTCAAGTCCTGACTCTTGAATCTGAAGTGACCAGGCTTAGAACATTCTCCCGGCAGTCTCAGGAAGAGATACAGAAGCAAGGCACCATTAATGCCCACCTAAAGGAGTCTTTTGCTTCTCAGTGCCGCCGGTTGGTTGACATCTGCCAGCAGATCGTCTCAGATCACTCTCTCGAGAAAGGAGAATTATTGGATGATGACCTGTATAATAAGTTGGAATTCAAAGCTGTTGCTCAGAAATCCAACTTCTTCTCAGAGCTTGAGAGATTCTGCCGCAGTCCCGGAGAAACATGCTTTGGTGCTGGCGAGGCCTCATTCCTTCCTGCCGGAAGCAATATCCTACCATCCGCCGGAGGGATGCAGCATCTTGCCAGAAGATCTAAGTCTTCCGGGAGTGTAGCAGGAAGCGGCGATAGACTACTAACCACTGGAGAAGAAGCTGCTGAAAAAGAGACTTCAAAGGCAGTAGAATAGTGTAGAATAGAGGTGTTTTTTTTTTTTTAGAGAAGTTCTCATTATGACATGTATTTCTGTTTCTGCCGCACAATTCTATGTTGCAGTTGACTCGACCCCATAATTTTGGGAGAAATACAAGTTGTATCTTATCATCTTTAGTTATTGTCTGCCGGAGCAACTTCCTCTGAGCCGGAAGTTTTTTTTTTATTTGCCGCGATGTTTCTTTCCCCCTGTCCTTTACCTTTTAAAATGATGCATGTGCAGTTATCCTATGTAAATTACACCGCCGGGTGATGCTTTGCTTTGGACTTTTGCTCCGGCTGGTTCTCTATGGTTTTTAGCTGTATCACCCTGCAGCTTGTTAATCAGTTTTGTTTTATGTCAGCTTTCAATATATTGGCCGAATATTATCCTTCCAAGGCGTGATCGCCTGCGGCTCGTTGGCCAGTGCTTTCTTTTTCTTTCAAGGCATGATAGCCTGCCGCTCGTTGGCGGGTGCTTTCTTTTTCTTTCAAGGCATGATAGCCTGCCGCTCGTTGGCGGGTGCTTTCTTTTTCTTTCAAGGCATGATAGCCTGCCGCTCGTTGGCGGGTGCTTTCTTTTTCTTTCAAGGCATGATAGCCTGCCGCTCGTTGGCGGGTGCTTTCTTTTTCTTTCAAGGCATGATAGCCTGCCGCTCGTTGGCGGGTGCTTTCTTTTTCTTTCAAGGCATGATAGCCTGCCGCTCGTTGGCGGGTGCTTTCTTTTTCTTTCAAGGCATGATAGCCTGCCGCTCGTTGGCGGGTGCTTTCTTTTTCTTTCAAGGCATGATAGCCTGCGGCTCGTTGGCCGGATAGTATATTTCAAAAAACTTCACTTCAAAAGAATACCTCATTTTATTGCTTTTACAAGAAATGTTTTTACACATAAAACTTTTTTAGGCATTCAGCATGCCAGGAGTGAGGCAATTCGTATCCTTCACTATTTTTCAGGCGGTAAGAAGCCCGTCCCGTCTTCTGGTGTACAACATATGGTCCTTCCCATTGGGGTTCCAGCTTTTTTGGTTGCTTAACCTCTCGGAGAACTAATTCTCCTGGGGCAAAACTTCGCTCTTTTACCCTTCTATTGAAATACCTTTCTACCCTAGATTTATCCCTTGCCATTTTTACTGCGGCGGCTGCCCTGGTTTCCTCAAGGAGATCAAGATGGTCCTGTATTCCCTGACTGTTGGTTTCTTCGTCATATGATTCCCACCTTATGGATGGTACCACAATTTCTGCCGGGATAACGGCTTCCAAACCATACGTCAATCTGTAAGGCGTTTCCCCTGTTGGTCCTCTTTCTGTTGTTCGGTATGACCATAGGACCTGGGGCAGCAATTCCGCCCATTTCCCCTTTTTTGTATCGAGTTTTCTTTTTATCGCCTTTACTATCTGGCCGTTTGCATTCTCAACCTGCCCATTCGCCTGAGGATGTGCCACCGATGCAAATCTTAAGTCAATCTTCCATTCTTCACAAAATTCTCGGAAGCTGTCACAATTGAACTGTGTTCCGTTATCGGTTATTATGGCTTTTGGTATGCCAAACCTGCACACCACATATTTCCAAATGAATTCTTGCGATTTCCTAGCTGTGATGGAGATAGTAGGCATTGCCTCAACCCACTTTGTGAAGTAGTCGATGGCTACATAGATAAATTTGAACCTCCCTGGTGAGGCTTCCGGGAATGGACCCACAATGTCCAACCCCCACATAGCAAAAGGAATTGGACATAGAATAGATTTTTGCTCCGCCGGAGGAGTGTGTATCCTATTTCCATGCTCTTGACACTTGCGGCATCTTTGTATATATTCCCTACAGCATTCCATCATCTTTGGCCAAAAGTACCCATGTCTTAAGATTTTGTGAGTTGTGGCTCTTTCTCCTTGGTGATTTCCACAGAGTCCACCATGTATCTCTCTTACTAACTCTGCTCCTTCAGCCATGGTAACACATTTCAGAGCCGGTCTTGCGAAAGAGCGTTTATACAGCTGGTTATCCTCAATAAAGAATGATGCAGCCCGCCTTTTTACTATCCTGGCCTCCTTTTCTTCTTCCGGCAGTTTTCCATACCGTATGTAATCTATAATCGGAGTCATCCAAGATTCTCCTTGATCATCTGACCCTACCACCAACACCTGAGCTCCTTCTATACTTGGGGAATTTCTGACTTCCAGCCATATTTCATTGGGTACCCTTTCGGCCATACTTGCCAGCTTGGCCAAAGCATCAGCTTCGACATTCTCTTCACGAGGAAGATGTTTTAACTCGCATTTTTGGAAATTCGCCTTTAGCTCTTGGACTTTTAGCAAGTATCTCCATAGTTTTTCTTCTTTAACTTCGTAGATGTTGTCACTTTGTCTCGTTACCAACATAGAGTCCGAATATACCTCTAACTCTGTCAGAAAATAGGTTATATTCTTATAAGTATCATCTCATATAGATTTTTTTTTAAAAAAGAAAAAGTATGAAGACAGGGAAGATATCCATTCTATGAAACCTGTCGCCCCTAGGGCTGTGGCTACTTCCAAACCCTGGATAAGAGCTTCGTATTCGGCTTCATTATTAGTGACGTCAAAGTTCAGTCGGAAGGCGTAATTCAAGCTTTGCCCATCCGGCGCTTGCACCACTATTCCGGCTCCTGCTCCATTTTTGCATCGAGCTCCATCGACCAAGATGACATATGGGTTCTGAGTTTGTTCCCTATTTTTTGCGAAACTTGTTTCTGTTATGAAATCTGCTAAGGCCTGAGCTTTGATCGCCGTTCTGGGCATGAAATGTATTTCATATTGTGTCAGTTCTACTGTCCAGCTTACCATCCGGCCGGAGGCATTTGGATTGTTCGCGATTTGCTTGAGCGGCCAATTTGTCCTGACAAAGATTCGGTGCGACTGAAAGTAGGGTCGTAGCTTTCTTGATGCCACTACCAGTGCGAACAAGACTTTTTCTATATTAGTGTACCGTCCTTCTGTTGGGCTCAAGATTTTGCCCGTATAGTAGACTGGTATCTCCTTTTTCTCTTCCATGATTAAGACAGCTGCAACCGCCCAATCTGTTGCGGATAGATAAAGGTATAGATCCTGTCCTGGAGCAGGTACACCTAATTTAGGTAAATCCCGAAGCATTTCTTTGATCTTCTCAAATGCCTCTATACACTCTTGTCCCCATTCGAATTTACTGTTCTTCCTTAGAATGTTGAAGAATGGGATTGATTTTTCCTGTAGCTTAGAGCAGAATCTGCTTAATGCTGTGAGCCTGCCGTTCAAAGCTTGAACATCTTTGATATTTCTTGGTGGAGAAAGGTCGAGAATTGCCTGACTTTTTTCCGGATCAACCTCAATACCTCGTTGCCCCACTATGAAGCCAAGAAATTTCCCCTTGGTTACCCCGAACACACACTTTTCTGGATTTAGCTTAATTTGGTATTTATCCAGAGTGTCAAATGTTTCTTCCAAATCCTTCATGTGTTGTTCCTTTGACGGGCTTTTCACAACTATGTCATCGACATAAGCTTCCACATTTCGGGCAATTTGCTGACAAAACACTTTGTCGATCATTCGCTGAAAAGTAGCCCCTGCATTCTTTAGGCCAAAAGGCATCACCTTGTAACAAAATGTTCCGGCTGAAGTAATGAAGGAAGTTTTTTCCGAATCCTCTTCTTTCATTTTTATTTGGTTATAGCCGGAGAAAGCATCTAGAAAACTTAACACAGAACTCTGGGCAGTCGAGACCACCAATCTATCTATTGACGGCAGAGGATAGAAATCCTTAGGACATGCCTTATTTAAATCTGTGAAATCTACACACATTCTCCATTTTCCATTTGCCTTTTTCACCATGACAACATTAGCTAACCATCGCGGGTAAGCTACTTCCCTGATGAATCCGGCTTTAGGAGCTTTTGGACCTCGGCTCGTGCGGCTGAATCTCTTTCTTCCCCTATTACTCTTTTCCTCTGTCGGACTGCCGGGTGCTTTGGGTCTACCCTGAGCTCATGCCGGATAACGCTTGGGTCTATACCAGGCATCTCGTCTGTGCTCCAAGCAAATGTTGCCCTTCTTTTTTCCAGGAACCTCATTAAGTGAGTTTGCTCCCCACTGTTAAACGCAGTTCCTATTTTAAAAAATTTAGAAGGGTCAGTTTTTAAATGTACCTCTTTAGGGGGGTCTTGGGTTGTTTGACATTCTCCCTCTTCCTGGTCCAATCGTGAGGAGGAAAGTAACTTTCCCTTGAACTCCTTGTCTGATCCCACAGTTTTAACCACCTGTTCATTAGGAAGGTTGTCCATGATGCGGACTTCACACATTCGGGCCATCTTTTGGCTTCCTCTTATCGTGACTACCTTCCCACTCGAGGTTAAGTACTTTAGTTTTAAGTGATGAGTGCTGTGGATGGCCTTGAAAGCGTTGATCCCCGGTCTTCCGAGGTACATGTTATATCCAGAAAGACCCGGCACGATAAAAGCTGTGAGCCTCTCTGTTCTCCTTTCATCTCCTTGGCCTAAGGTTACTGTGAAGCTTATACTGCCGGAAGATGTGGTAGAGACACCTCCCACAAATCCTCCCAGGACCGCCGAATAAGGCTTGATCTGGTCCTCAGGCACTTCCAGCTTTTTAACTGCTTCGGCAGATATAACATTTGCTCCGGCCCCACTATCAATTAGAATTCCCTCCATCATTCGATCGTTTACTTGTGCACGTATGACAAGTGGATCATTGTGTGGGTATAGGACTCCATCTTCATCTTCGTCGGAGAAGAAAATTGGAGGAAAGCCTTCTTTCTTGGCAACCTTCCTTTCTGGGAGCTCCTGATGCACCTGGTGAATGTGTCTTTTCCTTTCGCTAGGAGTTAGTGGCCCTACCTCCGAAAACAGCCCTGTGAGTTTTCTTAAAGAAAGTTTTGTTAGCCTTCTTTCTCCTTTTCAGAAAAGAGGGTTTTTGCTGTAAACAGAATATGGAATAAATATGCATTGTAAACGAAAACGCGCGAAAATGAGATTTCTATTCTTTTTATTTCGTAGCTGGATTTTCACAATTCATTCTTATATGCATTAACTTTTTAAGGAAACAATTTATGACTATCCCTGCTTCTTGAGAAGTCCTTTGCTCTGATTTCCTTACAGACCTGTTATCATACCCACTGATTTCCCTGGGTTAAGCCTGGGATGAACTTCCTCCTCCTGCCGCCTTTGCGATACATTCTGGTCGTTGCTCTGTTGACCACCATACTGCCTTTGCATTCCGGCCTGTTGCTTTCCCTTCCTCTTGTTTTCCTCAATGGTTCGGAGCTCTTTGGCCAGGGTAGCACAGTTTACAGTCCGATGACTGCGATTTCCATGGAATTCGCAGAATGCAACCGGGATTTCTCCCTGCGGCGGCTTCCTTGGCGGAGGAAGGTAACCCTCTCTTACCGCAGCGGCATATTTCCCTGGGTCAATATAGACAACAGTCTTTGCTCCTTGGTGCTGTGACCCCTGAGAGGAAGATCCGGTGATCATCTTGCCGTAATATGGCTTGTACCTTGAGCCTCCTCTTCCGGCATTTCCCCCGAGTCCTTCCTTCTTCTCTGGTGCCCCTGTAGCCTTGAAGCTATCGGCCAGCTCTTTAGCTTTGTTCTCTGCTATCTCAGATTTCAAGAAATCATGGATCATTTCAGCTAATTCTCCATGAGTCTTTGGTGCCTTTGTCGCAATTTTTCCAGCTAATCGAGGCTGGGCTAGGCCGTTTCCAAAGGCTTTGATCAAAATCTTCTCATCAACATCATCGATCTCCGCGACCTTTTTATGGAAACGCTCGCTATATTCTTTCACAGTTTCTCCTTTTCGCTGTTTGATATCCATCAGCTCTATTGTTTCTTTTTTAACTCTTTTACTTGCAGCAAAGTACTGCTGGAAGTCTTCAGTCAATTGCTTGAAGCTCGAGATGGACTGCGGTGGCCTTGTGGAGATCCATCCCAATGCTCTCTTTGAAAGCGTTCCAGGGAACAGATTGCAGAGGGCGAGGGAGCTGATTCCCTGAGTGTTCATGGCGAACATGAATTTCTTGATATGCTGAGCAGGATCTCCAGTCCCGTCATACTTCTCAATTGTCGGGGCGACGAAGTGTGGCGGGAGTTTCGCCTTTCTTATCCGTTTGAGAAGGGATATAAGCTCATATCTATTTGATCATCCTCCTCCATCTCTTCCTCGTCAGCAACTGAATCGCGCTTTCTATCCTTACTTTCTTCCCCATTGCTTCCTTTGGAGTCTTTGTTTTTCAGCTGCTCAATTGCTTCCGTCATCTCGTCCCATTTTCTTTGGTACTCTTCATCCCTTTGCATTAATTCTTGCTGCAAGGTTTCGTTTCCTTCTACGATCTTTTCGTCAATAGATCTGACTAATCCTTTCAGCATGTCTTCAAGGTCTTTTTTGGAGATGGCCTCTGGCAACTCCGAACTCATTCTTCCTTCGGAGTGGTTGTTCGAGGGATCGTTCTCTTCGGTAACCTTCTTCAGTGCTTTCTTTGACCTCGGAGCCATCTTTCGTGTTTTGATCCTGCAAAAAACGTCGTTAGTTACTTTAGGATTTCCACTATGAATCGTCGTAGATTACTCCCCTGCTTCTAGGTGGTCTCGTGGTTGCTTCTTGCTGTTCGTTTCCCACAGACGGCGCCAAATGAAACAGTTCCCTTATTCTAATACAACTGGATTCGATTCCTACATGACACTGGATCTATTCATGCGCGACTCGGTCTAGTCTTCTATCGTACCTTACCTGGTTTCAGACACAGAGTTTCGTGAAAGTAAAGAGAGAGAAGGGAGCTTCCGCTAGAGTTGAATCTGAGTTTTATTGCCAAATATCGCGTGTCTTATTTTATGGGGGTACACCCTTATTTATAGTTTTTTGGGCCTGGCCCCTTCGGTGCCCGCCCGTATCTCACATGCTTAAGTACAATTCTACCCCCTCTTTGAGTACCTCTGACCGACCACAAGCGGCCGGTCAGGTGATGTTTTGCTTTGCCTACATCCTATTCTCATCCGGCGAGGGCGATCGGATGCTCTACTAGCCTTTAATCTTATCCGGCCAAAGCGGCCGGATGCTCTTCGTGCTTCTAATCTCATCCGGCATTATTTCTTCCCTTCTCAACCCTTATTAATTAAGGTAATAAATATTAGGGGTATTTCAGTCTACCCCCCTTAAAAGGACTTCGTCCCGAAGTCATCTAAATTAATAGGTAATGTAACTATCTAATGTAACCTCAATGATCACTACTAATTCGGCCTATCAGTTCTAAGGCCTCGATACTTCCCCAAAGTGTTATCAGTTTTATCCAACCACGAGTCTTTCCCAATCCGAATCACACGTATATAAATAACGCAAGTCACAACGGACATAAGTGTATAATCATCCAAGTGCTTAAAGCACATTCATATAACAACACATCACAAGTGCTTGAGGCACACACATATACTAACACATCACAAGTGCTTAGAGCACACGTATACAACAACGTATCACCAGTGCATAAAGCACATACATACAACAAAAACAACACAACACAATACAACAACTAAATATGCCAAGAGGCTCTACCCCCCTTAAAAAGGGTTACGCCCCGTGACCCCACAAGTATCTAACAATCGCTATCAGAAGAGCGTTGGATACTTGACTCTCATGGAGTTCTCCAACTCCCATGTGGCCTTTTTCCGCCTCATGGTCTGACCAACGGACTTTGCCCCTTTAATGGCCTTGTTCTTGGCCTCCCTCGTTTCTGTATTGAAACCTCAGAGTGGAGCCTCCTCATATCTGCGAGACGGGTCGATCTTTTAGTCATTCACCTCTAAAAAGGAAATATGCAAAGAGTGAGGCGTGTTTTTTTTTGGTCAAGGCGTAGAATATTTGTGCACTCTCCCAAACACGTTCTATTGGGCCCACCACGCTTCTCGCTCCATAATGAGGTGCAGACCCACGTACATAGGGCTTGGTTTGCCCCTTTTGTTCCCAAGGACATATTATAGATGATTGGTTAGCAGCAAATTATTGCTTACTTCTTTCCAATATAATAGTGTCATTCACAGTCTTTTGTTAATTTGGGAACAGAGGTATCTTAATCGGTGTGGTATTGTTAATTGTACATGCACACGATTAGGTCTAAATCGTAACCAGATGTTCTGGATTACTAGGGCAGAATATATTTTGGATTGTTATTATCTTTACTCATTTGTTTGTAGTTGAGGTGAAGTATAACATTGGCTATCATTTGTTATTAGTGTTCTTGCACTAGTCTCTGAAGTTTTGGATGTAAGCTTTTAAATACACTAAGGTATTTCTTGTCATTCCATATCTCCAGGTTGTTTTGTTCCGGAGTAATTACATTAATTGTATTTTTTTGTTATGTACCTCGTGATATTATGTACTGTATTTTTAGCATATTGTTCTCACGTCAATACTCGTATTGTTCTCCCTGCTTTTGCTAGGGAATCCATTGTTGTGTTTATCTTGAGCTTTGCATCTTTCGGCATCCCATATGGGTATGTTCTTTGCAGTTGAGGCATTTTTTTCCTCTGGTATATTATATATCTTTTCCATTTTTCATGTTGTTCAACAGGAATGTAATTTGTATGTTTATGAGTTCCTGTGTTGATTATAGCGTTAAGCGCCGTATTATTTTGGGGT
This sequence comes from Limonium bicolor, assembly GCA_023374045.1. Taxonomy (NCBI): domain Eukaryota; kingdom Viridiplantae; phylum Streptophyta; class Magnoliopsida; order Caryophyllales; family Plumbaginaceae; genus Limonium; species Limonium bicolor. The sequence goes on from CM041776.1 coordinate 52,685,772, forward strand.
GTATCCTTGAACGGTCTGGGCTATTGTGTAGCCAGCATTCAATTTTTTCTCATCATTTGAGTTCTATACGAGTTTTGCTCGTCTGTGTTTGCCAATATATTCATTCTAATGGCTATTTATATTGGTCGCTTCTGTGCGCACCATATTTTAGTCGATTCGACAGTCATATGTTATTGTGATATTTGATTAATAGCTTGGGCATCTGCTAGCGTGCTAGCTTGCCTTTCTTTTATTGTATATTGGTGTACTTATATTCAGCCCCTTTCCGGGTGAAAACGTACTGTTGCATTTAATGTGGGCATATGAGATTGTTACATCATTCGATATTGTCTTGTGTTCTCTGTTGGAGAGTAACTCTTTTTATGCCCCTCTTATGGGTGGTGATTTTTATTATTGGGTAGGTTCTTTTGGGGTGCTAAGTATTGTGTTGGTGTGAGCAGTTATTGAACCTTATGAGGGTTATATTTATGTTTAATCACCCATTCAATGGGTTTTACATGCTTGTCATTAGGTTGACTATCAACTCTCTCCTAATTCGAGAGGTTTTCTTAATGTTATTGTGTTAACCGTTCCTTTGCGGCGTTATGACTTAGTCGTATTATTTTCAAGGTTTGGTTCCGGTAAGCCGTTGGTTTAATTGGAACTCTTCTCGTTAATTTACTGAGGTAGTTATTTGCACAGGTCTGGATTTGCATCTTTAACCTTGGTATGGAGTTGACTACTTCTTGTGTTTCTTACAATACTTGTATACATGTATGGGGTACCTTACTGATACATTGCTCCTTACTTGACTAACTTATAAATAAGTCTGTTAAGCCCACAAGCTCCTATGGAGTGCGGTCATCCCATATCTTGTTGTGTATACTCGTGGTGTTCGTCACACATTCGTGAAATATTATGTTGTCAATCTCCTTTTTACTTGGTATTGGGGTGTATCCCGAGGGAATTCTTCGGTTCCCCGGGCCCCCTGTCTAATGGGTATGATCACACATCTTCAATCAACAGGTGTTCGCGATGTTTCGCCCTAAAGGTGGGGTTTACATCGTAATGGTACGAGGTGATTTTCCTTCTCTGTCATTGGTTGCGTTATTGACATGAGTTCATTGATGTTTTAAAGGAATTTACGACCTCTCGTATTGATAAGTATTGTTGTCACATTACCTAGTAAGTCCTTTATTGGAGTTACTTATGTGTTAACTTCAAATTATAGTTATCTGGTTACCATGTGCGCGGTTTGGTAATTGTTCATTGTTTCATGACCTTGTTTATTAGTTAGTAGGTTATACACGTTATTTACGGTGCGAATTATAGTTTTTCTAACCTTACCCTATCTTTGGGTGACCTCACTTGGTATAATTCCTGACTTCATGGCGAAGACTCATGTTCTCTTCTTTTTATGGAGGTCTTTATTGTGGTCTGGTTTTAATCAGTTTTCATTACTTGACATGTCGTTTCTGATGTTATTGTTCAATTTGTATATATTGGGAGGTAGTAGGAGGCGGTACCTTCGCTCTCTTGGACTTGTGTCCTCCTATGGTACATTGAGTACTTTTACTTAGACTTGGGTTTTATAGCGTTTAGGCTTGTTGCCTTGTATTACTGTTTAGGCTTTTTGCCATTGTTTAACTCATATCGTCATTATCATTGACAGTCGTCATGTTAGTAGACGACATGTCTTTAAATACATATTCCTTTTTGTCACCTATTGTTTGGCGGAACGCCAATGGCAGTAGCCATTCCTTTTTACTTGGAAACTTCGTCCAATGATTGGTGTGATCAAATGGAATAACAATGTATAATTATATCTTGATATATGCTCATGTTGGTTATGGCACTCCTTGGTAAGGACAGTGCACTGGGTGTTAATTATTTAGTTGCTCAACACGATCCGCGCCTATGGTTGCAATTTGGTTTAAGTAATAATTTTGTTGTGGTGTTATATGTTCAATCTTGGTCCTTTTAAGGACTAACATGTTCTTCTTCATCTTCCATTATTTATTATATGTTAGTGTATGTCATTCTGGGCACTGCATCGGCCCTGATTGTTACGCAATCATTTTTCCACCATAATTCCCTATATATGTTCAGGGTGAGCTGTTATTCACAAATATTTGTATTTGGTACCTCATTGTTAAATTAGATGTGTTTTAGTTGTTTGTAGCTGGTATATTTCGGTTCCTTGTCATTTCCTAATGTGATTAATTGTGGCCACTTGTAGAGAGTTTCAGGAATCATCCGACCCTGATGTGATCAGTATCAGTGTTGAACTATCCTTCCACCCCAATTTGTGTTCAGCTTCCCTTGACCTGTACTGGATCAAGTTGCACCTCCCACGTCAATTTTTAACCCATGAAGTAATTTAATAAGTATGTTATGGTGTTTGGCTCATAAGCCGATGTTATTGATTCATTTCGCTTGATGAGTGTAGTTTGTTATGGGCTGGTGTATGCCCTTTAGTTGTAATGGTCAGACTCAACGGGTCCCTCTGAGGTTTTGGTCCTCGTATTTTAAGGGTTTTGTGACCCTATGGTGACAGTTCTAGTTACGAATTTTGTACAGAAATTGTACGAATGCTTGGTGGTTACTGGTAGCCATGGTGTTGTACCTGTGGCCTAAACACGGTTTGTGGACTTCAGTTGTAGTTGCCGTTATACTTATGGTTATGTTGCAATTATAGTTGTAGTTATTGTTGCAATTATAGTTGTAGCACTTGCAGTAGCAAGTGCGTGAGGTAGACGGAATTGTTAGTATATTGCCTGTTATAGCGCTTGCTGTAGAAAGCGCGCTATGCAGGTTGAATCATCGGTGTTTTACTTATTAGTCTCATTGACGTTTTGGTCGTTTGAGTATGATTTAGATGATTTGTTTTGAAAAGGATAGTATTGGAATTATTTTGGTTCGTTAAGGTATGGTAAGTTTCCTAAGGTAATTTTATTTCTAGGTTCTCTAGTTAGGCTCTTTCTGAGTTTTGCTGTAAACTCCTTCATGGTAGGAGAAGGTTTCAGACGCATGTTCATGCGGTCAATTTATTAAATTAAGGATGTGCGGTTACCTAGATCGCGCTGAGTACTAGTACCAGCGCCTAAGGTTCCCACAAAATTTGGGGTATCCTGTTCCACGTGGCTACCTCGTGGTGCTTCAAGTCCAGCAGATGGAGTACTCTAGTTATCCTTGGTACGACATTCCTTTCCTTGAGTGTTATGTTATAGTAATTTTAGGAGTTTCGCTCGTAAGCTCATATGGTTATTTTTAGTGTAGGTCAGGTTTTACTGAGTCTTCTAGGTTGTATCCGGTTGGAGCTATTCCCATTTTGAGAGAGACTTCTATGTATTTCTTGGTGACATCTATTACATTGCTTCTATGGGTGATACTCGAGATGTGGGCAGCGGCGGGTGGGGTACTACTGTTGTTTCCTGGGATGTTCTTCCATCAAGCTAGTGCGGCGACTACCGTCTCAAGCTTTTCAGGGTTACAGGACCTCCATCACCCCCGACATGCCTCCTCTCGACACCCGCAATGCGCTATGTCGTATTATTACTTGATAGTTTACCGTGTAGAAATCAATAACACAGATATGTCATTAAGGCTAATTTTGTTACGCATTTAGCGTTTCTAAGACACTGGTTCGTTTAAGACCAGGCGGCTCGTACCTCACAAACGTTTCCCGTATTTCCCAAGTCCTATGCTCACTATCTAAATCCTAATATCTCGTCATCAGAGCGGTACTCCGCTCTGATACCACTTTTGTAACACCCCACTCTATAAACCCGTAATAATCATCCCGTAATAATCACTCTCGTAACATAATTAAAGACGTCTCACAGCGGAAGTTAAACTACATTAATCCTCACTTGGGTGTCACATGCCATTACTCGCCCATGCGAGTAACGAAGCATATCCGAAATATACAAATGACAACAACAACTAACCGCAGTGATGAACGAGATATTCACTACATTATCCTATATACAAACCGGTACCTATAACAAGTGAGCACTTAAGAATTCCCAGATTACAACGTACTAACATGAAATAATCCTAGAAGCGTAATAAAAGTCGAGGTCATCTACCCACGATCCCGCACTCCGGCGTCAATCATCAATCACCTGAAACATAAAATATCGGTGCCCATGGAGGGCTCAGCACTTGGCCGAGTATGTTAAACTATGTTGTCCTAGACCCTTTAGGTCACTTAGGTCAATTAGCCGTCTGAACATGAGGTTGATTACATGCTGGTTCATTTTGCAGTTTATATACAACAGTAAGTAACATGCATAAGCATACAGTAATCCATCAAAGTGACAATCCATCCATTACATACAATCCACGACATACCAGATACCCTGTTCTATAAACAGTCACACAATATACAGTAAACATTCATACAAACACGTAGTTACTTCCATCGAGATGTTAGTAGTTTTTCCTTTAAATTATATTAACCACCATTTAGTCTTACTCTCAATACCATTGGGCGTCGTGTTGGGACAACCCGGAAATAACCTTACTGGACAGTAGTCCTCCCGTACACACGAAGTGCTCATTGCCAAGGATCACTCGATCCTGGGGCTTCCACTTGCCTAATAAAGGCGTCCATGAATGGCCGAAGCCGTGTGCTAAAGTCGGCACCCTGGTCCAACAGTCTATCTAGGCCCGTCGGAATATAGAGGGAGTCGGTCCGATACGGACGTTATACTCCGGTGATCACCAATGCGCAACCAACTAGTCAAAACTAATTGGATTCCTATACCATATACCTTAACCATCACTCTCCAATATGTGATTAATCCTTAATCAACTACCCTAAGTAAATGCTTAGGTCTTGGAGAAGTCTTTACCAATTATTACCTTTGAAGTCTCATGTACTTCCCTAGAATTAGTCTAGGTTATAGTCATGTTCGAGTATCAAGCTCTAGAGACTGGGGATCCCGAGTCTCGTTCCTAAGTGTTTTACTTAGGTTAATTAGGAGTAAAGTTCTCAAATATTAGTATTCCAATCGCTTGAGAAATCATAGTAATATTGTCCGAAGACGTCGCGCACAATAATAATCGCTTAACAAATCAGGGAATTAATCCACACAACATGCATAGCACACATATCACTCTTATCACATAACCAAACAATACCAAACCCGAGGCTTCCCTCAGGGGTTCAGACCACAGAATCCAACATACCGTACACCGACGAGCAAAGCTAGCGAAATGAGCGCACGTCTATCCTCTACGTTCCTGGAGTTCGAATCCCGCAACCCGATCTACTGAGAAATGTAACTCCTATCAGCATCCACGTCTTCGGATTTATAGTTTGTCGTACGGTTTAACTTTCGAATACGTATTACCCAATACCGTATTTTATTCACTACATGGAGGTTGGATTCTCAGTTATCATGATATCCAACACGGTTATTTGTTCTCGTATAATTTACATATATTTACATTTACGTGTATGTATTAATACTCACATGTTTACATATACATATCTATATTTATGTATGTTTATAGGCTCGTACGTACGCATATGTAATACTCTTCGCCTTATTGTTACACGTTACATGATGGTAATTACTTAACGATCAACGTTATTGTCTAAACCCGATTCTTGTATGTCTATGCGTGCACATGCGCATAACACTTATATGTTTCCGTAGTTGCGTTCACTATAGTTCAAGCCACATTATGATATACGTTCTTGGTTATATTTCCTCCTCACAATATTAAATACAGTCTATATGTGCATAGGTATTTACAACATCACATATTACTTTTCCATCCCATATCAAGGTTCCATATTGTATGAATTACATAGTTGTTCATACTAAATTACTTCATCATTCGTATAGCACGTATATTGTTCTTTCGTGTTGTTTATTCATAGGTTCCTTATAGGAACTTTATTTCAAGAATATACAACATACGTTTATACATTGTCATGCCTCTTATAATATAAACTTTCTACTATACAGTATACTTTCTATAATTCTCAACCTAGACTTATCATCTTATGTAATTATTTACAAGGCATGTTTATAACATGTTAATCCCATAATGATAAACTTTCTCATACTTTAATAAATTGTCACATTGTAGTATGTTCTTTGTATTATAACCTGTCCACTGATTCCCAAACTGTCTGATCTATCTTCGGTAATATCTATACTTCCCCTACATAGTTTTGATCATTTACAAAACCTTCCCATACATTATATTTGTTACATTACTAACCTTATTAATTTATAATTTAAGGTTTTCAGTCATTGTAATATACACACATATAAACATATACATGTGTTTACGGACACTGCCCCAATATTTTGTCGAGATTTATACTATCTTCCCACAAATTTCTTTTTATTATGTATTATCCCTCTTTATTTCATAAACTTACAATTTAATACCAAAACCTTATATTATACATATTAATTGTTTAAATCACAATTCTAACCCAAAATTCTCCCCAAATTGCGCACAGCCCTAATAGTTTAACTAATCCTCAAATCATCACCAACTTTCCGGTAATTACACTCTAGCCCTCAAGTGTTTTTTTTTAATTGTTATACTTTGATACTTTACTATATATTGTAACCCTTGATCAATTAAATTACTGATTAGCCCAACATTCATCCAAATTACAAACAGACCTCTAGTGTTCAGATTTATTCCATCTAGGCCATAAAACTTTCGGAAATTACAAAGACTCCCAGATAGTTTTATAAACTTCATTCTTAATTTAATACTTCATTAAATTACAAAACAAATACTATTTAGTTTTCTAACTTGGTCAAACGTCATATGTAGTCAATGTTGACCACCCCAAATATCTCCTTTGACCAGTGTTTTGTATAGTTACAAAAACAAATAGCCTTTTTACTTCTCTAGTTTTACATTTGACACTTTAATGTTATAAAAATGTATTTTATATTTTCTAAAACTTTTAAAACATTCCTCCTCGGTTTTTACGCAGATTATTTTTAACGTTTCCAAATCCTCTTCCTTTCATCGTTAACTTATATCATTTATTTTAATATGTCTTTAATACCCAGCCTCACAATCATTAATTTCCTACGCATAATTAACATCTAAACAGCCTATTTACTCACCTATACGCTTGGTTATGTACAGATCATGTATATTAGCTTCTCACGGTACTTTTCTTTCATCTTAGCATTTATTTTTTTTTTCTGACCAGGCACTTACCCACTAATTTCATGCCCGTAATTAACGTTTAATCTACCTACATACATGCATATTCTCTACGGCACCCTCCATCATTATACGGTAATGAAATATGAGTATAGCAAGGTAGACAGAATTACCTTGTATAATCACAACAGTTTTTTTTTTGTAAAGCAGCTCCCAACCTTCGGTGCTTTAGGCGTTGCTAAACCTTCATTTCAGTCTCTACAGCAAGGAGGGTATGGTTTCAGTTTTTTGCAGAAAGTAGCAATGGAAGTTAAAGCTCTAAACAACCACGTAATGGCATGATCTTTACCTTAGTTTAAGAGCTCTCCAAGGAGTGTTCTTGGAGGGGTTTTTCAGCTCTGTTTCAGTTTGACTGTACAAGGAAGCTAGCTTCAGATATTGTGCAGAAACCAAGGAGAAAATAGAGCTGTAAAAGCCATGGTAAGTGTGCCGGTTTTTACCTTGTTTTTGGCTTCTTCAATGGAGCTTTGAAGCAGTTCAGGGGGATGATTTTCGGTTCAGTATAGGCTGTAACACAACTCCATTTGAGCGTGGGAAAGAGCGAGAGAAAGTGTGGAGTGAATGAGTTTTTTTTTTTTTTTCAGTCATGAATATATATTAAAGGGAAGGCGTGTTGTTGTGTACCTTCTTTACCTTGTTTATGCTGACTTTCTGTTCTTGTTTTGCAGCCTCAAGTGGCCCTTGTTTCCGGTTTTCCAGCAAGGAAGAAGGGGGAGTAGTTAATGTATGTAAGCTAAGTAATTTCAGGTGTTGGAAGAATGGTAAGAACACTAAGCTCCCGTGTCTGTTTGTTGGTGTTATATGCTACCGAGAGCAGGAGGAAAGGATGGAGTTTCGTCACTTCAGCCAGGATGGGTAAGGGAACCATGTCGACATGTTTGTGGGTATATAAATGCAGAAAAAGGAAGTGTCACAGCTTGTATTTTCGGACTCAACATATGGGGAGGATGAATGGCTTTTGGAGCATGTTTGCTTACCGTTTATAACAGAGAAAGAAGGACAGATTCAACTGCTGTTGCTACTTGCTGTTCCTGTCGGTTTTGAAGCCTTGAAGATGAAGTTCCAAAGTTTAGGAAAGGTGGAGGAAAGACTGATGGATCTGTAACTCATGGAACCGCAAATGCAGAGAAAAGGAGGAGGAAACCGTGACTGTTCTTCTTCCTTGCCTCTGTTTTTTTTTTCTGTTGTCCTCTGGAATGAGCAGAGTGGAAAAATGGTAGTTTGCTTCCTGCCTCGTTGGTACAGTCGAGAGAGAAAGAAAGAGGTGAGTGAGAGGCTTCTGTAGGAAGTGATGGTGGTGCTGTCATGGGCTGTAGAAAAAGAACTGCAGCAGCTTCTCTTTGTCCTTGCTGTTACAATTGAGAGATGAGGAAGGGTGGAGCTATTCTGTCGTAAGGGGAGGAGAAAAGAAAGGAGATAGTAGCTGATGTAGGTAGGGTGGTAAGCGACAGAGGGCATGGGTAGTAGGAGAAAAAAAAAGAACTTAGTCTGTACTTGTAGTATTTGTAGTTTATTTTATTTTCCTAAATTGTTTGTAGGTGATGTTTTTCCACATAGGATACCGAGACTGATGGGTGTATGGAGAAAGACAGTGGATGTGCGAGAGAAGGTAGGAGGTAATTATGGGTATAAGTTGTATTTATTTAAATCAGATTGTATTTCATCCCTTTTTTTGTTTTCTTGTAACCGGCCAAGGAGGAAAATGGGGGATTGAATTTCTCTCCTCTTAATATTGTAAAGTACTTTGTATATATAATTATGATTATGTGTTAATTAGTGTCTTGTGATATTATTATTACTTTTTGTTTAAATGTATATATATGGATATATTTATATTGTATTTCTGATTTGTTTGGACTATGTAATATTTATGTAGTTTAATGAGTGATATCATTTGTTTATGCTAGATGTAATAATTCGTATGTCACAAATGATATTAGATTTTGGAGTTAATTTTTCCTTTTTGGTGTATAGTTTAATGTCCAACTTGGATTATATATTGATACAATAATATCAATAACAATTATTGTCCATGATTTAATTTAACCCTTATTAATTAAGGTAATAAATATTAGGGGTATTTCAACTATTAACAACAACCAATATACATATACGTTTCAACTGTACCGAGTATACATAACTAGTGCCAATAACAATTTCGGTCTTACTACCCCTATAATACATACACTGTTTAAACGGCTACCCAAGTATAAACAACTACCCTGTCCTACTCTCGAACGACTTCTAGCTCCTTGTACCTGAAATAGGAAAGAGAAGAAAGGGTGGCCCCCCAGGGGGCTTAGCACCTTTGCTGGTATGGTATTCCCGCAGCCCGCATCCTACCGGGCCACGCACAACTAATTGTCGTCTTAGCATGCGGTTGATTATATTTGAATCATGCATGTAAACTATAAACACATACATTACATTCCACCCAAGGGCTCAACCAAACAGACAACACATCCATACTTGATAAATCACTCATTGTGTTCTTTAACCCTAGAGGGTTCTCCTCTAATGGAGCTACTTCCTTAATAGACAACACTTACCCTATAATCGGGTTATCCTTAAACGCCTTTTATTATAAACTGCGATTTATATCCATGATCCACATACTCCATATCTTAACAAATATATAACATCACATCACAATAAGAATTGCAGCATAACAATAACACATAACATAACAGGAACGGTTCCCTTTACGAACCGGCCCAAACATAGTTAGTTAACTTGGTAACCTAGAGAATGAATACACCCTCATGACAAGCCTGTTACATCACTCATTACCGTCCTGTTAGTCGGACGAGTAACTTAACTTAAAGATGGGTTGGATATAGTGATCTGAACACACCGTACATAATCCCCAACAGACGTGAGTCAAAAGCCATGGTTAAGCTCAGGGGTGATTGAAGACCAATGAAGGAAGACAACCAACAACGAGGGAGCTAAAGAAACTGTATACATCAACTCCCAAACAACGCGCGACCGGAACAACCGGATTCCTCACCCCCCATAACATATATATAAACATAGTTAAGGGCTCCACTGTGGAACCTATCACATCCATACACCTTACAGTATTACAACTAGGTTAAACACACAAGGGAGGTCCATACATTCACACACAAACATCACACAATTAACTCACGCATAGCCGTGGTTAGAACGTCCCATGGTTCTTGTCGCTAAATCCGAATACCGATCTCTCATGTGATCCTAGACTCAGTTAGCTAAGGTTTAACACTTTCGAGGTTAAATGGCATCAGAACTAGACACGACACATATATGAATTACTGTAAACTCATTACATACTTTTATCTTATAACGTGGCAAACATTTAGAAAAACACATTGCATACAAGCCGGTGTAATCCGGTAGGACACAGGTTGCAAGAAAACCATACCTTGGCCCTTGCTGCATACGAGTCCCGCCAAATGTAGTTCCTAAACATGATTAGTAATGTCGGTTAATTAACTTATTTAACTTTTGAATAACTAATGGGTTTTTACATGATCATATGTCATGTTTCCTTACTTAATTCACACTTGATTATCCTTGTTATATTCACTAGGGTTTACTACATAAGTCACTCTTGTTTGTTTCTTTGTTTACAAGTTTTTGGTCCGACCGACCTTACCGACCGACCTTACACAAGGTCGGTCCATTCCAGAACATATTTCCGTTTGAAATTTTTACCCCAACCGTCCTTGCAAGTCCGGTCCCCAAGGTCGGTCCATTCCCGAGAGTTTTCCCCGTTGAAAATTTAGGCCCGACCGACCTTGTCAAGGTCGGTCCCAAGTTCGGTCAATTCCAGGGACTCAATTCGTACCCAAAATACAAGCCCGACTGACCTTGTAAGTCCGGTCCCCAAGGTCGGTCCATTCCAGAAACTCTTTCCGGTAGTGTAAACTGAGCTCGACCGACCTTGCAGGTCCGGTCCCTAAGGTCGGTCGGCTCCAGACCTTTGTTTCTAAATTCCCATTTGACTCCAAACTTCATCTCATGTATCGTAGTATGTTCTAACCTTATTTGGGCACCTCAAACACACCTTAAGACTTCATTAAACTCCTCAAATCACTCACCAATATCACCTCAAACATTACACAAGACTTAGCACTTCACATAACACAACCTTGGTCTGCTTAAAACACCCATTTGATTTCTAAATCCTCCAAGACTATCCCCAAGGCATCTTAACACTTAAGAACACCTTAATTCACATTCCTTCACCACCTTAAAGCTTAACCATTCCTAGTGCCATCTAGGTAATAAAATCTCATTATTACACATAAACTCCTTTGTTTATCAACTAAGTTTTGCCATAATTTCTCCTGTATACTCTCACACCTAACACCTAGGTTTTCACCTTTTGACAACCAAGAACCCTTAATCATTTAACACACACAAACACATTATTTTTCATCCTTTAATCATCCAAGACACTCATCTCCACAAGATACATTCTTCACACACAACAAAACCTTTAAACCACACTACATCACAATATAGTGCATAAACTTAATTGATTGGCACTTAGGCCCTTAAATAACATGGCTCTTAGCCCCTTAAATTGCATAAAATTAAACACTGAATTTCCCACATATATATTGCCTTTGACCTGCAAATACACTCAACATCACATATGCCTTTTAATAATTCCTTTAAGGATAATTCACTAGCTCTTTTGCCATTGGCTCCTTAGGTATTTTATTAAGCAAATCAAGCTCATTTTTCCTAAGGCATTCAAACTACATTGAGATAGTTTATTTACCTCTTTTCCCCTTAAACTTCTTTCTTGTTCCCTTGAACCGAAAATCAGCAAGGAGTTTGATCACTGGTCAACTTTCTAATCTATATACAAGCAAGATAATGAGCATTCAAACTTCATGCCCAAACACATTAATAAACCCTAGGTTATAGATATTGTCTTAAAGCATTAAGGTTATTGTTTTACCTTGGAAATAGTAGAGAGCTTGAATAAGTGGCAAGAGAGGACTCCACCAAGCCCTTGAATGGTTGAAGTGGAGATAGAACAAAGCAAGATAAAGGCACCATAAATGGTGATTTTTGGCCAACCATAAAAAATGAAGGAAATATTGTTTTCTTTGGTTTTTCCTTACCTTGAAGCCAAGGAGAATGACAAGGCATGAAAAGATGAGCTCAAGCTCCTTCAATGGTGAATCTCCATGGCACCGAAATAGAGCTCTTGAAGATTTGAAAGGACAAAGTTGTAGAGCTTGGCCTAACTAGAAGAATGGTAGTCTTGAAATTTAATTTGGATCATGGAGCTAGAAGTTACAAGCATTCAAAGATGGAAATGGTATTGTTTGTTGTAGCAAACCGATGGAGAGAGGAGGAAGAAGGTTGGAGACGGTGGAAGTGAGTGGGAAAGGAAGAAATGAAATGAGATGTTTGCTTTTACAAGATATGTATATTATATAGTAGATTTCTTCTTTTTACTTACTTTTCCTTCCTTTCTTTAATTGACTTTTAAATGGTGGTGACTCACCATATTGAAAACCGGCCCCCCTTTAGTACTTAGGGGTATTTATGGTCTTTGTTGACCAAATAATTGACTTTCATTGACCAAAGCCTTAAACTAGCACTATTTGGTTACTATTCACTAACCAAGGCACATAATTGTGAAATTTTTGATTTCCCCTTGATTTAGACTTCCTTATGTGATACTAAGTAGCACAAATGTTGATTAAAGAGTAATGATGGACATTTAGCCATTCAAAACCCATTTACAAGACAATTTTTCAAAAATGTGCTTTAAGACTCCTTAAAGCACATTTTGTGTTTTAACTTGTTTTCAAGTTTGGTTTTCTTTAGTAATTGATTTAATATGTTCATTAACATATAAAAAAGGTCTTGGTAAGCTTATTAGGTCTTAACCAAACTTATCCCAAGCTTAGAGCACATTTTTGCCCATATTGGCTTTAAGGTATTTATTTGTGTTTTGTTTGGTTTAATTGTCTACCAAAGCTTCCTAAGGACTTAATTAGCCATATTAGATCATAATTGAATGTTATAAAGTATTGGTAGGCTCTTTGGGTCCTAACCAAGTTCACTCCAAGCTTAGAGCATGTTTTTGCTCAAACTATGTTTATGGTACTTTATTGCTTTTACTATGGTTTAAATTGTACACTGATGTTTATAGGGCACTTTTTAGCCTTTAAATACCATATTTTAACATTTAAACAACATATCACGGTTTGGGGTATTTCAATCTACCCCCCTTAAAAGAACTTCGTCCTCGAAGTTCACACTTCCCACGCATCATTTGGATTAGAACACGGGGATTACTTGCAAAATAAACTTCCATAACCAAACATACTTTACATCACAACCTCGGACTTAACGGTCCGGGCAACATATCCACATCCATACATAATCATAACATAACAAACTTATATAATAACCTCGGACTCAATGGTCCGGGTATCTTAACAACATTCACACTTACATAACAACCCTCAGACTCTTAGGTCTGGGTAACATAACTAATCTCAGAACTCAACCGCCTTAGGACTCTAGGTCAAAATAACATTTATTACACATACCACACAACATGTCTTAGCATGTATAGCAACCAAAAATATCTTTTATATACACTGTGATCCCGCAGATTCTCTGGGAGATCAAAACAATCACTCAATTTTTAACATATATCCTTCTCATGTCACTGGTCCGAAGACAAATGCTCATACGTCCTCAGCTCGTGTGCAAGTACTACAAAAATATTCTTTGTGAAGTTAAATAGAAGAACTTTCTTTATTTAAAGTATCAATCGAATGTTTTGGAAATACCACGTGAAAATCCTTTTTGAAAACTCAATGCAACTCCAAGTCCAACTTATGCACTTTATTTCTTTTTTTTTTATCGTGGTTATTTGTAACCACTTATAGGGAGCTTTAAGAATCATCTGACCCTGATGTGATCAGCATCAGTGTTTAACTATCCTTCCACCCCAATTTGTGTTCGGCTTCCCTTGATCACATGCAAATCAAGTTGCACCTCCCACTTCATATTCAAGCATCAAATAATACACCCATTTCCAATTTTCTATCTTTTAGTCTTTCTAGTCATAATCATTACATCTCCAAAGGATAGAACTCCGCCTATTAGTTATCTCCATTCACTTTAATCCTGTTACCATGGGAATCTTATTCTCACTAGGTTCTATGTCGGTTTCATACTCTTTCATGAATCACTATATTACATATATACATATATTTTATCAAAATACAACACACGGTTTTATATTTATACACTGTCGGGGTTTTTGTTCCCCGGGAGTTTCTTTACTCCCTTATACTTGTATTACCACACACAACTGTTAACAAAATAAACACACTTATCACAATGGTATTTGCATCTCTTGTGCACAATTACCACAATTAAACCATGAATGAATGCGTATGTTTATGTAACGCACGCACCAATCATCAAGGCATGTTATTTTGTGCTATGCACAACATAGTTCACGTACATTTGTACGGTAAAACACAATAAGCGGTTTTGAGCTCTACCCCCCTTAAAAGGGATTACGCCCACGTAATCAACCACTGGATATTGGTTTAAAAAGTTCTACCATCGTGAAGTGTTTTAACTCGCACGCGGTCTGTTATACAATGTGTTCTGGTTAGAGGGCCTTAACCATATCGGCGGTTTAGTCTCTAAACCAAGAATTCTCATTGGAGTTTGCTTTAACTCTTAACTGGTTTCGATTCTGGCCTATTAGGCTTCTAAGCATTAATAATCAGCCATTTATTCGTATTCACAATGTATATTTGGTATCTGGAGCATGGGTTCACTGACCCCTTTTGCGCAACTCTGATAACTGTAGAGCTTAGTTTGCCCCACTCATTATTCTTACTGTATTGTACATCTCCCATTTATCACCTTTATCTTGGTAATAATGGTTTCTCAACCGACGTGTGGTATCTCTTACCGTGAGCGAATTCGGTGAGTTATTAAACTTCCCATCCACATCTCTGACAATTTACTGTGTATACAGCTACGTATTTCACAATGATTGACTTGTTTCCTTCCGACTTACCGTCGGTTGAGGTTGAGCTACTACCAAATGTGTAGTGCTCTCTCAGTTATTCACCACACTTGAGGTATATTGCATACCGGTTTTTGGTATTCAGTGCTACTGCAGTCACTTGTTGTTAATCATGCCTCCCCATTTGGTTTTGTACATGTATCATTTCACTGGTGCGACCTTGCATTTCCTATACACCGGTTATTATAGTGGTATTCTACCACAATTAACATTTCTCAAGTCCTAGCTATCCCACTCGATCATTATTGCGCAAGTGCAATACCAAAACACTTAGTCATACAGAGTACAGAGGCGTAAACTCTTGCCAGCAAATCTCTTATGCGATTGCCATAGGAATTCACACTGTATTTCACTGAGATTCTTATTTCATAATACTGGCTGGCATACTGCCTAGCCCATTTATTATCACTTACCGTTGTATCTCGACTGAGTTTGACTCATAATTTTGCTTTTTGCCATACTATCATTTAGCAATACTTATACAACAGTCGCTTACCGCGCACCGTGCACTTTATAACACTCACTTACATGGCATCCACTATCCTATTAGCTTCCGCTCATATACTTTCATCCTTGGTATTCTGGTTCATCCTTTATTTGGATGACTACTGAATACAATATTTTTCGAATCTTTATGCTCCTTGAGCGTTGCTCATTTGGTGCTTCACATTATACTCACATGCCACTAAACTACTGCTCTCCCGCGATAACAACATAGTTAATCCTTAACATATTTCTTGAACTTGGTTCACATAATTGCCGTTTCAGCGATTTCACAACATCCAGAGGTATCCCCACTTTTAAAGCAGTGGTTCGTTCTCCGCTCTATTTAGTTGTATAACATAAACTTCTGCAATCGATCGAATTTACATAACACGTTCGGTTTGTGGCTTATAAGCCTTACTGCCTTGAGCTCCGCTAATTGTAGGTTGTTCACTCACATTTACTTCTATGTACAACATTACATGGTTTAGAGGTTATGTTGGGCTCCATGGCAAGGTTGTTGCATCATGCTTCCTTTCATGGGATGCCCGTTCGAAATGTCAGGTTTCCTCCTGACAACTTACGTTTAAACTGAGTATTAG
Source organism: Limonium bicolor (assembly GCA_023374045.1). Classification (NCBI taxonomy): domain Eukaryota; kingdom Viridiplantae; phylum Streptophyta; class Magnoliopsida; order Caryophyllales; family Plumbaginaceae; genus Limonium; species Limonium bicolor. The sequence continues at coordinate 52,702,134 of CM041776.1, forward strand.
TTTCAACTCATGTGTTTCTGTCACGTTATTTTATTCAACAATTATTGATCCAAATACCCCTCAAAGATTGCTCTTGGGTATTGCTAAGTTATGCCTTTACATCTGGCTTGCACTTATCGGTATGTTTAGTTAATTACGCCATTTTGCGTTCTTAGCTGGGTTTAACATCCTCCCCTGTGAAGATCGATATTCCCTGGTAGTCAACGTGATCATTCCGGGAGTTTCATCCCGTTCGTTACACATTAACTTGTCTATATTAGGTATCTGCCTTGCCATGTATAGGCTGGGTCACCGTTCCAGCTTTCATGTTCATCCCTGAGGTTCCTTAAGACACATGCTATGTCTTTACATACCATTCAGTGCACTCCGTGTTTCCTGACTCTTAAATATTTCATTGAAATAAACTCACTAATTCTTTTAGTCTCTTTAACTTAACCGGGTTCCCTTACTTCAACCATTCATGGTAATCCTTAGCTCTTGATTGACTTTTACTGCTGACTGTAGTATGGAGTCGACTACTTCCCGTGTTTTGGACTCTACTCGTATACATACGTGGGGTACCCTGTTGATACATTGCTACTTACCCGACTAACCCATAAGAAGGTCTGTCAGGCCCATAAGCTCCTAACGGAGTGCGGTCGTCCCACATTTCAGTTGGTACACTCGTAATGTCTGTCACACGCCTAGGTGAAATATTCTGTTGTCAACTCCTCTTATATCATCCTATGATAATATGCATTCTGTTCTTCCCGAACTTAATCAAGGGAAAGTCTTTCCACTGTTGTATTATTATGAACTCCATCCACTCCCTCGGGTTGCTACCCTTGGGTTTACCGGTTTCCATCCGGTTATTCAAAAGTAAACTGGGTATAACGTACCTACCGTGTGGCACTGTGGCCGGTGTAGGTCTTCTGGTTTGGTTTTAAAAGAAGGTTAGAAATAAATATTGGTTTGAAAGAAAATTTGGTTTTGAAAGAGAAGAGTTTGAAATAAATCTGAGTTTGAAAGAAAAATTTTCATGGTTTCACAACATCTTCTTGCCTTAGCCAAGTCTAGCTTCTCGCTGACTGGTTTATTCCCATTTACATGGGTTAGGCTTTTAAGCCCTTCCACAGTTATGATGATCTCACTTAACTTCGTGGTACTATACTAAGTACTTGTAGTTGTTAAAAATTTCCCGAACAGCCCTGTTATAGCAGCACTTGCCATGGCAAGTGCGCCATGCTAACTGGCTCTCGGTTAAACACACACAGGTTGCGGTATTGTTCTTACCCGCACTGTTATCAGTGGCCTTGTTGGCCCTTACTTGACCTTACAGTCTAGACATAAAGTCCTCTGGGTGACTTCTCACGGTCTTCACATAATAATTATTAACTAGGGTGTTTCCCCTTCTAGAAGACCCCTTTCACTTAGTATTGTATCTTCTTCGTAGCCCGTTCCACGCATTTGTCATGGTTACTGAGACTAGCCTCTCTTTTGGGTACTACGTTGTAGTTCCTTAGTCGGTTGGTATACCGTTGGTATATTGTTTAACATTTGTAGTCCCATAGACACTTATCTTGGGTTTCATTACTTCACTTCTTGCCTGTTGCCCAGCTGGTGCGTTGCATGCTGGTTGTTCTCGACTGCTCGGCATGTCGACCCAGTTTGCCGGAAATTCTATTCTCCTATGCATAGGTTTCTTCATTCTTCACTATTAAATGGGGTTAACATTGTTCAGAAGGAAACCGTCTTCGGGATTCCCACTTTTCGGGAACTACCGTATGACAGGTTCTCCTTACTTACAGCGATGTTTAATAACAGCCAGATCGGGTTTTCCCGAGTAAGAGAGGACTTCCTTCTCTCTGGCGTTCTTTCCCAAGTTATAAAACAGGGATTGTGGAGGGCGGGATGGATATTGTAGGTTTCCAGTGCACACTGGTAATTCCTAACTAGCGTATCTCTCACGCTATCACTCAACCCTTAACCCAAGGTACTAAAATCCTAATTCGGTACTTCCTAAGCTCAGTAATTCATTCATCAGAGCGATACTTCGCTCTGATACCACTTTTTGTAACACCCCAACTACAACCATACACTTAACATCGAATTGCAGCGAAAAACTTAACTCTTTACATTACATAACACAATGGTGTTACACGCCGTTAACCACCCACGTGGCTAACAAGGCTAATACATATACATTGTATCGGTCTGATGTACTAGATTTCTGAGCAACTACACAATACTATTAACAACAACCAATATACATATATGTTTCAACTGTACCGAGTATACACAACTAGTGCCGATAACAATTTTTGTCTTACTACCCTAATAATACATACACAGTTTAAACAGCTACCCAAGTATAAACAACTACCCCGTCCTACTCTCGAATGGCTTCTAGCTCCTTGTACCTGAAATAGGAAAGAGAAGAAAGGGTGGCCCCCCAGGGGGCTCAACACCTTTGCTGGAATGGTATTCCCGCAGCCCGCATGCTATCGGGCCACGCACAACTAATTGTCGTCTTAGCATGCGGTTGATTATATTTGAATCATGCATGTAAACTATAAACACACAACACATTATATTCCACCACAATGGGATCAACCAAACAGACAACACATCCATACTTGATAAATCACTCATTGTGTTCTTTAACCCTAGAGGGTTCTCCTCTAATGGAGCTACTTCCATAATAGACGACACTTACCCAATAATCGGGTTATCCTTAAACGCCTTTTATTATAAACTGCGATTTATATCCATGATCCACATACTCCACATCTTAACAAACATATAACATCACATCGCAATAAGAATTGCAGCACAACAATAACACATAACATAACGGGAACGGTTCCCTTTACGAACCGGCCCAAAAACAATTAGTTAACTTGGTAACCTAGAGAATGAATACGCCCTCATGACAAGCCTGTTACATCACTCATTACCGTCATGTTAGTCGAACGAGTTACTTAACTTAAAGATGGGTCAGATATAGTGATCCGAACACACCGTACATAATCCCCAACAGACGTGAGTCAAAAGCCTTGGTTAAGCTCAGGGGTGATTGAAGACCAATGAAGGAAGACAACCAACAGCGAGGGAGCTAAAGAAACTGTATACATCAACTCCCAAACAACGCGCGACCGGAACAACCGGATTCCTCACCCCCCATAACATATATATAAACATAGTTAAGGGCTCCACTGTGGAACCTATCACATCCATACACCTTACAGTATTAGAACTGGGTTAAACACCCAAGGGAGGTCCATACATTCACCCACAAACATCACACAATTAACTCACGCATAGCCATGGTTAGAACGTCCCATGGTTCGGGTCGTTAAATCCGAATACCGATCTCTCATGTGATCCTAGACTCAGTTAGCTAAGGTTTAACACTTTCGAGGTTAAATGGCATCAGAACTAGACACGCCACATATATGAATTACTGTAAACTCATTACATACTTTTATCTTATAACGTGGCAAACATTCAGAAAAACACATTGCATACAAGCCGGTGTAATCCGATAGGACACAGGTTGCAAGAAAACCATACCTTGGCCCTTGCTGCATACGAGTCCCGCCAGATGTAGTTCCTAAACATGATTAGTAATGTCGGTTAATTAACTTATTTAATTTTTGAATAACTAAAGTGTTTTTACCTGATCATATGTCATGCTTCCTTACATAATTCACTATTGATTATCCTTGTTATACCCACTAGGGTTTACTACTTTAGTCATTCTTGTTTGTTTTTTTTTACAACTTTTTGGTCCGACCGACCTTACCGACTGACCTTATAGAAGGTCGGTCCATTCCAGAACATATTTCTGTTTGAAAGTTTTACCCCGACCGACCATGCAAGTCCGGTCCCCAAGGTCAGTCCATTCCCGAGAGTTTTCCCCGTTGAAAATTTAGGCCCGACCGACCTTGTCAAGGTCGGTCCCAAGTTCGGTCGATTCCAGGGACTCAATTCGTACCCAAAATACAAGCCCGACCGACCTTGTAAGTCCGGTCCCCAAGGTCGGTCCATTCCAGAAACTCTTTCTGGTAGTGTAAACTGAGCTCGACTGACCTTGCAGGTCCGGTCCCTAAGGACGGTCGGCTCCAGACCTTTGTTTCTAAATTCCCATTTGACTCCAAACTTCACGTCATGTATCCTAGTATGTTCTAACCTCATTTGGGCACCTCAAACACACCTTAAGACTTCATTAAACTCCTTAAATCACTCACCAATATCACCTCAAACATTACACAAGACTTAGCACTTCACATAACACAACCTTTGTGTGCTTAAAACACCCATTTGATTTCTAAATCCTCCAAGACTATGCCCAAGGCATCTTAACACTCAAGAACACCTTAATTCACATTCCTTCACCACCTTAAAGCTTAACCATTCCTAGTGCCATCTAGGTCATAAAATCTCATTAATACACATAAACTCCTTTGTTTATCAACTAAGTTTTGCCATAACTTCTCTTGTATACTCTCACACCCAACACCTAGGTTTTCACCTTTTGACAACCAAGAACCCTTAATCATTTAACACACACAAACACATTATTTTTCATCCTTTGACCATCCAAGACACTCATCTCCACAAGAAACATTCTTCACACACAACAAGACCTTTAAACCACATTACATCACAATATAGTGCATAAACTTAATTGCTTGGCACTTAGGCCCTTAAATAACATGGCTCTTAGGCCCTTAAATTGCATAAAATTAAACACTGAATTTCCCACATATATATTGTCTTTGACCTGCAAATACACACAACATCACATATGCCTTTTAATAACTCCTTTAAGGATAATTCACTAGCTCTTTTGACATTGGCTCCTTAGGTATTTTATTAAGCAAATCAATCTCATTTTTCCTGAGGCATTCAAACTACATTGAGATAGTTTATTTACCTTTTTTCCCCTCAAACTTCTTTCTTGTTCCCTTGAACCAAAAATCAGTAAGGAGTTTGATCACTTGTCAACTTTCTAATCAATATACAAGCAAGATAATGAGCATTCAAACTTCATGCCCAAACACATTAATAAACCCCTAGGTTATATATATTGTCTTAAAGCATTAAGGTGATTGTTTTACCTTGGAAATAGAAGAGAGCTTGAATAAGTGGCAAGAGAGGACTCCACCAAGCCCTTGAATGGTTGAAATGGAGCTAGAACAATGCAAGATAAAGGCACCATAAATGGTGATTTTCGGCCAACCATAAAAAATGAAGGAAATATTGTATTCTTTGGTTTTTCCTTACCTTGAAGCCAAGAAGAATGACAAGGCATGAAAAGATGAGCTCAAGCTCCTTCAATGGTGAATCTCCATGGCACCAAAATGGAGCTCTTGAAGATTTGAAAGGACAATGTTGTAGAGCTTGGCCTAACTAGAAGAATGGTAGTCTTGAAATTCAATTTGGATCATGGAGCTAGAAGTTACAAGCATTGAAAGATGGAAATGGTATTGTTTGCTGTAGCAAACCGATGGAGAGAGGAGGAAGAAGGTTGGAGACGGTGGAAGTGAGTGGGAAAGGAAGAAATGAAATGAGATGTTTGCTTTTACAAGATATTTATGTTATAAAGTAGATTTATTCTTTTTACTTACTTTTCCTTCCTTTCTTTAATTGACTTTTAAATGGTGGTGACTCACCATATTGAAAACCGGCCCCCCTTTAGTACTTAGGGGTATTTATGGTCTTTTTTGACCAAATCATTGACTTTCATTGACCAAAGTCTTAAACTAACACTATTTGGTTACTTTTCACTAACCAAGGCACATAATTGTGAAAGTTTTGATTTCCCCTTGATTTAGACTTCCTTATGTTATACTAAGTAGCACACATGATAATTAAAGAGTAATGATGGACATTTAGCCATTCAAAACCCATTTACAAGACAATTTTTCAAAAATGTGCTTTAGGACTCCTTAAAGCACATTTTGTGTTTTAACTTGTTTTCAAGATTGGTTTTCTTTAGTAATTGCTTTCATATGTTCATTAACATATAAATAAGGTCTTGGTAAGCTTATTAGGTCTTAACCAAACTTATCCCAAGCTTAGAGCACATTTTCGCCCATATTGGCTTTAAGGTATTTATTTGTGTTTTGTTTGGTTTAATTGTCTACCAAAGTTTCCTAAGGACTTAATTAACCTTATTAGATCATTATTGAATGTTATAAAGTCTTGGTAGGCTCTTTGGGTCCTAACCAAGTTCACTCCAAGCTTAGATCATGTTTTTGCTCAAACTGTGTTTATGGTACTTTATTGCTTTTACTATGGTTTAAATTGTACACTGATGTATCTAGGGAACTTTTTAGCATTTAAATACCATATTTTAACATTTAAACAACATATCAACGTTTGGGGTATTTCATACATGGAGTTCGTTTTACATGCATACATACATACTAATACTATGACAATACAAGCATCAATACTTACATACATATACAGGATTCAATACTTACCAGGGAAAACAATTCGTCAGTCAAACCGTTCATGTTAGTTATTCATTCATCTGGTTTAGTCGGATGCTCTCTTTTTTCCCATTTGGATTCTTAAGTCTTACACCAAACTTAGTCTTACTTACTTGTTGCTTTACTCACACTACACTCGTTACCTTACTCGTGCTTGCTCGATACTCGTTACTATACTAGTACTTGTCATCACTCGATACTCATGACTTACTCCCACATGCTCAGTACTCCATACTCTTTACCTTACTCGTACTTACTCATTACTCGGTACTCATTACATACTCATACTTCCTTCTTACTCAATACTCATTACTTTACTCATACATACGCATTACTCAATACTTTTGGCCTCCGGGCGGAGTCATACACAAGACTAGCCACCGGGCTACAAATACAAATACAAAGGGGCTATACACTTAGCTCCGCCAATACTCAGATGTCCGTTTTTACCGGACTACTCAAATTCCCAACACTCCTCTCACGGAGTATCTCACAATCTCATGGATTAGCCTAGAAGTATCTCTCTCGATAACCTCCACTAGCTTAGGGAATTACCATTGTCTAGTATTCTTAGGTTTAAGGGTTTCCCCAACGTATCTAATACTCTCATGTTCGGGACATTACTTACATCATTCGGGTCCTCTCAATGTGGGTCGACTAACTTCCTAAGGGGGTTGGAGATCCCTCATCACACTTTTACTACTTACATGGTTCATGTCCTTCACGATCATCAATACCTCTAACAGAGGTTACTTACATGTGCTCCCACTATCTATTGTTTCGTGGTTTTGTTCATTTCGGTTCTCTTACCGTTATCGGGAGGTTACTAGTTCGGTACACTCTCTTACATTCTCATTGTTTTGTGTTATCATTTATTGATTCATTGGTTTAGTGTGTTCCTACATTTCCGTTAATTAACAACATGACTCTGACTACGAGTCACTAAACAAGAAGACTCATCTGTGAGTCGGTCTACACACTAAGTTAAGCACACACTCAATCAAGGAAGGTTAGCTCTTACAACATACACCAAGATACAATGAAAGGCAATAAACCATTTTCATGCTTTAGTCTTGATTAGCCGGGACACAACACCTAAATCAGAGTAACTCGGTTAGCATACAGGGCATGAGAAAATCATACCTTTCACCGGGGTTAACTTTATAGGGTGTTCTCACGTTCCTTGGTTCCCAGATGTTCTTTTGTCTTACTCTTGAACCACTAATTATAAGTCAAATGGTTCTATTAATATTAAGGTGTTACGGTACGTACATAAATGCTACTCCCATACTTACCCCGTTATCCCGTTATCTCGGTTTAACTTAGTGCTCTTAAACTCACAACTTTCTCAATCACTTCCAACCTTTGTTTACACTTCTAAGGAACTTTAAAGGTCACCAAAAAACTTTTAAACATCATCTAAAACCAATACCAATCAATCCCCCATGTTTTAAAGCCTAAAAAGTACTTACCGGTGAATTCAGGGGGTGGTCCGGGACTTGGTCCGGAGCCAAAGTCCCGGACCATACTAAACATGACATTCGGCCATTTTTCTACCTGGTCCTGGACTTGGTCCTGGACTTAAGTCCAGGACCAATTCCTGCATTCACCTCTGGCCTTTTTTTGATGCGGTCCGGGACTTGGAACATATCCTTGGTCCCGTACCCTACTAAAAACTACTACTTAGGTGATTTTTCAACCCCAAATCAACCCTTAATCCACCTCTAATCATTCCATAATCTTTCCACATGTTTTATACATGTTTAAATACACATAAACACAACTTAAAACTCCTTAAATCCTTGGTCCAATTCATACTCAACTTCTTGCCCATTTTCTACAAATTTCCATTCTCATTTTTACAACATGCACACTTGTGCATTTCTACACTATCCTTTGCACTTTTCATCTTGTCCTAACTTCATTTTACCTTACCAATTCATTCCTAGACATATGCACTACCTATACCCAAGTCGAATCCCCATCTTCAAGATTACAAACACTAACTCTTTATCTTGTTTTTCCAATGCATTTCACATTCTATTTGCTACAGATTTTACACCCTTTTATTCTCATCCTACCACTACCATTCCTTGGTTACTAAACATCTCTACTCAACCAATACACACCTTGGTTCTCCCATTCACCAAGTCATCCAAAAATGCTTTTTTCTACTAAACTTTTGCTATAACCTCCTCATAAATCTACATCCTCAACTTCATCAATTCCCACTAATTTCCATTCCTAATCTAGCCATACCCATAAGGGGTCCTACCAGCACTCAATGCAATATCAATTTACCAAAACTTCGGCAACAAACAATACCAATAGACATACTCAATTTACTTGGCTCTAAGGCCTTCAATCCAAACATTATTTCACAAATACTCCAAAACTTCCACCAACTACATTCCTAGTACAATATTTTGGGTTCATTCATTACTTTACCCATTCCCATTATTTTATTTAATGTGAAATTGGCATTAAGAGGGATTCCTTACCTTAAGCTCATACTTTCTTCTTTCTTTTACCAATCTCCTTTTGCTCTTCCTCTTCTTGAATTTGGTTAAGTGGGAAATGGAGTTGCCAAACTCCATTCCCATCACCCAAGGTTACAAAATAAGTGTAATTAAAATTCTAACCCTTGGGATAATACTAATTCATTGAAATGCTTAAAAATACCAATTCTAGGGCTTACCTTTGGAGTCTTTTAAAAGGGGTTTTAGCCCTTGATTCAAGAATGTGATCCCACCACCATTGAAGGTTGGAATAACGCTCAAAAGAGAGAGAAAAATAGAGCATTACAATGGGGTAAAAATTGGCTACAAAGAGAGTAGGAAAAAAATGAGTTCTTTCTTTGAAATTTTTACCTTAATGGAAAGAGGAGACTCCAAGCTTTGATTTGGTTGGTACCATTTTCTCTTTAAATGGGCAAAACCTATGGAGATGAACTTCTTCATTTTTGGATTTTAAAAAAGAGAGAATGATAGAGGATGATGAGGAGATGAAGAATATGTACTTATTTTTGTGATTGTAGCTTTATTGAAGCTAGTAGAGCATGAATAAGAAAGTGAGAAGCGATTGGAGCTTCTTGTGGAGCTTTGAAATCGCCAGCAACGAGAGAGGAGGAGGGTGCTCACAGTGGGGAAAGAAGGAAATGAAGAGAGAGAAGAGGGAAATGAGAGGTGATAGAGTATTCTTTTCACTTTTGTACTTTTTACTTTTTACTTTTTGCTTTTTGCTTTTTGATTTCTTTATTAGTTAGCTAGTGTGCGTGTGTGTGTCAGGGAGTTAATTAACATCTAAAAACCGGCCCCACATAGTAATAGTAGTTGGAGCGTTTTTTGTCTTTTACTGAAAACGCTCGTTAATTTACTCGGTTTTAGCACTATTCACTAACCGGGCCCGTTTTCTAGAATTTTCTCGTTTCTTTAATTTTAATGGCTCTCAAGCTTCCATTAATGTTTATTTATAGTTATCTAATGAACTATAATTTTACAGGTTCGTTTGACCACTCAAAGTCACGTTTTCAGGTTTTTCTCGAAAAATGCGCGCTAAAGCTTTATTAGCGTTTTAACACTTTATTTGGATCCAATTTTTTTTTGGAATCGTTCCCGTACACTAATTAGGCATGAATAAGCCTTAGGAATCCATATAATACTCTAACCGAGGTGTCGTACCTCCTATGGTTATACAACGCTTATTTTAGCGTTTTTTTCGCTTTTAAGCGTTTTCTCATTTCTTTTGGATTTATTTTCCTTACCAAAATTACTTAGGCACTATTAGGCCCTTAATACCATATTTGAATAATTAGTCACCATATTTAAGTTCGGGGTATTTCAATCTACCCCCCTTAAAAAACTTGTCCTCAAAGTTGGTGAATCTAATATTGTTACTTACATGCGTATCCTATGCTAAGTTTATGACCTCTACATATAACTTTGCCAAACTCCAAATGTCTGAATCGATGTATAATACACATCCAAACAGCATGTCACCGCATGCATAGCAATAAAAAATATCTGTTACAAGCTCTTCATGGGGTCCGTGCGCAGATATAAATGAGGTACCATCCACTCCCATGTCGAGCGATCCCTCAGGTACCGGTCACGTTTGAACACTTACGCTTTCTGGTTCACGGCCGTCATGACTAATGACACTTACGCTTTCTGGCCATGGTCCTTTGGTTCAGATCAAATTCATTTGCATATATAGAGATCCTCAGGCACTTACTCATACTTACTTACTCATACTTACTCATACTTACTTTCTGTGCCCTTCGAAAAATACAAAACACACACTGTCACCGCACCCAAACGGCCACTTAGGACCGCCACATGAACGGTGTAGTGGTTCCAAAACTAATCAACACTCCCACTGACTCAAAACTAGCTTCACCTTCATGGTTTCAACGGATACCCATGCCTAGTCATGGAAGCCACTAGCGCCCGTGATAGCGGTTTCAAAACCGGTCCTCATTCTCAAGTTTGAAGAAAACATTGTACCCATTTAGTTTTGAGAATTCATTTTGAAAACTTACGTACATCACCCAAATTCCATTTATGGTAATTATACCTATCACTAGTGTTATTATTGTGACCACTTTAAGGGAGCTTCAAGAGTCCTTCAACCCCAATGTGATCAGCATTGGTTATAACTATCCTTCCACACCAATTTGGTGTTCAGTTTCCCTTGATCGCTAGTAAATCAAGTTCCACCTCCCACCTCCATTCAAATAGACAATACGTCAAACATTATTTTGTTTTCTATCTTTTTAATCCTACTAGTCAAAATCACACACACATTTTCCAATTATAAAACTCACTTACTTACTTACTAATCATCTCATCAATTATTACTACATCATCTCCAACTACTATTCTTAAGAAATTCATGGGGATAATATCCATTAATTTACAATACTCCAATTTATACTCATAAAAACATCGGTTTCATACCAATTTATACTCATTACATACATCGGTTTCATACCAATTTATACTCCTCAAGTCTCCCATACGTACTCATTCCTCATGCCATTACCAATCGTAGTTCCCATTCCCTTGGAGTTTCTCTACTCTTTTCCTATTCTTACTTCCCAAATAATCACCATTACATGATGAGTGGGTACGAACTTTTATGTAACATAAGTATCAATCATCAAAATAAATTCTTTTGCGCTATGCATTGTAGTTTACGCATCTATCACGTAAAACATACATTTCACGGTTTTGCTCTACCCCCCATAAAGGGATTGTGCCCACGTACTCTACCATGTGTCAATGTTGAACATTGGTCGAAGACATTCAGTCATCATGGAGTGGTTCGGCTTCCATGCGGTCTATTATACAATGTTCCTTGATCCATGGGTCTTAACTGTATTACCGGTTTGTCCCGTCTTCAAGAAATTCATCGGAGTTATTCAACTCTTAACCGGGTTTGGTTCTAGCCTAAATGGCTTTAAGGCATTGATGATTAGCCCTATATTCACTCGGTGTATTTCGCTTAGAATTCTAGGCCCACTAGCTTCTGCCGCGCGACCCTGATAACTTGGGGTTTGTGCACCCTTCTCGTTATCCTTAACGTGCTACACATCACCTTTTTATCCCTTTTTATTGTGGGATAAGGTTCTTTCAATCAAGCGTGGTATTCTTTTACCGTGCGTAAACTCAATGAGTTCTAGATTTATAACCAGCTCTCTGGAAATCTATTTTATACACTGTTCATACTCCCATGGTTATTCACTGGGTTCCTCCGACTTATTGTCGGTTGAGGTTGAGCCACTACTTAGTTGTAGTGCTTCCTCTGTTGTCAGTAAGTTCTGAATCATGCCCATTTATCTGCTTCTGTACAGGTGTTTTTACTTGTATGACCTTGCATTTTCTATGCGTCGGTCCTTGTGACTTTCTTAAGTCCCTTTCACTTTTATTCCAATGGAATTCACATCTTGTGATTGTTGGCATGTTTCACACTCTTCGTGCTTCTTTGGCCTTAGGCCGCACGGTTTGTTTTTAAGCTTTTTCTTAACTGGCTTATGCCATGTTCTTTGGTGAAGTGAAGAATTTACCACGATTTACATTTTCTATATTCCTAGCTATCCCACTAGATCATTAACTACGTAGGAGCAATACCAAAACACCCAGTCCTACAGAGTGTAGAGGCGTAAACCCTTGGTAGTAAATCTCTCATGTGATTGCAATATGAATGAGAATTACTTCTTCGTGTGGTGCTTCGTCATTTGGTGCAGACTCCTGGCTTGTTGCCCGGTCTGTCTGCCATCTCGTATTTAACGACTTCCTAGCATTGGGTGATTATTCACATACATTGGTCGCCTGCTGTGCACCATGTTCTTGCCGATCCTGCAGTATTGGTTTATATGGCATCCGCTGTTGCTAGCTTCAGCTCATGCATTTCGACCATTTATACGATGGTTCGGGTGTTTATACTTCTGAGCTCCTTGAGCGTTATTTACTTATACTTCATTTTCCCATATATTATTTTCCTTCTGAACCGATTACTCCTTGGTTGTCAACAATTGCTGTTGAAGCTTATTTTACATCGCTTGGTAGTAATTGTATGCTCAAGCATCACTGCATTAGTAGTTCTGAGAGAGGTGTACTATTAGATATTTATTGGTAGTATCCCCTTCTTTAGAATCCATATGTTCACCGCTCTCGCGGTCTCACATTTATGGGGGTTATCCTTGCTCGTTAGTTATTAACCTTTATTGGTGACATCCTTGACCACTTTCCAAATGGTTCACAATGAGTTTGCAACCGTTGAGTTATGTATTGTAATAGTTTCATGGCATACTAGCCAAATTACCCAGAGCTCTGCTCATCTTAAGCAACTCCCATGTGGTTACCTCTCCATGTGCCATCACTGGGTTGGAGGCGATACTAGGCTCCAGGATAGGATAATTGCATCACGCTTCTGTCCGTGGGAGACCCTTTAAGTATCTTGGTGTTGATCGGTACCAATTATTAATTTGGGGTATCCCCTGTTGTAATCCAAATTTTTGTAACCCTAATGGAAACCATAGTTCCTTAGGAATTATTAGAGAACATTAGGAAACCCTAGTGGTCGGGAATCAACCAAGAAACCCTACAAAAACCCTAATTAAGGAAGTCCCATAAAACAATGAAATTTCGGGAAGTTATTTAGAGTTCAAAAAGCCCCGGTCAATTGTGGTCAAACCTTGGTCAACCTTGGTCTGACCTCGGTCAAACATTGGGCATTGGTCAAACCTTGGTCAATGGTTGACTTTGACCATGATGATGTAGTGATGATGCTGTGGTGATGCAGTGATGAGGTAGTGATGATGCAGTGATGATGTTGGCATGACATAATGATGATGTAAGCGTCGAGGTGTCAAGAGATGATCAGTTACACATGGTCCAATCAAGAGAAGCCTTGTGTCACCTTCATTAACGAGGGGAGGTCACACATGGATGGTGGAGATCTATCCTAGCAAAATATCTACGATCCGACGGCTGTGAGTGAAGACATCTTTCTATTTTGTCTTATTCTCATTATTAGCCATGCCACTTGTCTCCAGCATTTAATGCATCGTGGCTTAGGTGGAAGGATGGGATTTAACCTAGATAACTGTCACTGATCTAATGGCTTAGGAAGAGATAAGGATATCTAGGTAATCATTACCTTATATTTTACAAATATAAAGCCATTTTCTAATTCACTTTCGGCCAAGATAAGAAGGAGGACAGCCGACTTCATCTCTTCATTCTCTTATTCACCCTCATGCCATTAGAGTACCATAGAAGCTCATAGAACACAACACCCACCATTAGAGAAGAGAATTCAAGCTAGAAATCAAGGAAAAAACAAGATTTCAAGGAGGGAGAAGAAGCTGGTGACCTTGGGCGAATTAGTTGGTGGAAGAAATTGATTCAATTAGCTAAGGAACTTGTAAGGTCGTGGCTAGAATGGCAAGGAGAGTCCAGGTAACACTTATGCTCACAATTTCTTTCTTTAAACCTTGATTTTGAGCTTTAACTCTTGTTGATGGTTACTTCCGAACCCTAGCTTCTCTTGAGCTTAAATTTTGACACTATTCTTAGATAGTTATATAGACTAAGCTCAAAAATTCAGGCAAAAATACCTCTGGAAGTAGGATAATTTCTAGGAAACTTTTAGGAAGGAAAATGTGTTTAAGACTCCATGAGTGATTTCGAAGGGATTTTGTTGAGTTTGGGTGTGTTATTATACCTATATTAACTCATAATAATTGATTATAGGTGGTGGGAACTCGTGGTTTGACATAAAAATGCTAGGTTAAGGTGGGAGGGCTTAAATGGTGCTGTAAGCCTAGAGACTTAGTTAAATAGGTTTCCGAATTCATCTTGCCTTGAAATTTTAAGGGTATTCTTATATTTCGAAGTTACATCCATGGTCAAAAATTCAGGTTGAAACTCATTTGGAAGTCATTCGAATTATTAGGAAGTGATTTGGGTTAAAGGTATGCTTTAAGCTTGTATAAGTGTAATTGTGTGTTGGTTATTGGATTTAATGGTTTATCTGGTCATTATAGTCCTAATATGACTTGTGGTTGATTTTTTAAGAGATGGTGTAGTGTAAAATATATAAGGAAGCCCTGTACGGTTATATGTGTGCTAAAACTTGGAAAGAAGGAAAATTGTGTTTAAGTATGGTTTGGGGTGTTTTGTTGCTTGGTTTAGCCTTGAAAGGTTTGGAATGATATTGGTTTGACTATTTATCAGAAAATATGGTGTGGATATCTTAACCCCTTTCTAAGGATGATTGTGTTGTAATATTCTTCTGGAAGGTTTCGGGAATGATTTTTGAGTTATCCTTGTGTTGAATGTTGATTTATGACAGATAAGAGATTGAGCTGGTTTCTGGTTGAGTGAATGGTATATTCATGGAAGGAGCTTATTATTACATGAATTGTGAAGAATCTATTCGAGAGTTTTACTACTTATTTGATCATGATTATGAATGTTGGATTCGAAATTGTATTGTGTGTGATACTATGTGATGGTGGACTTGTTGGTTGGTTGGATGGTGATATTGAAAGGCTATGGTTAGCCTCATTGAGAAAAGCTATTTGAGCAACTTAATATTAAGTCATTTTATGGCTTGCCGTATTGGCGACTAATTATTAGACTCCTACCAGTGAATTGGGGTCGTCCTATGATCTACTCTTTGAGCTATGGTTAGCCTTAGGGGGTGTGCACACTTAAGGACATAGGGCCAGAGAATTGAGATTTGTGGATTTCACTTTGTGATTCCAGTGGGGTGTTGAGATTCAACCGGTTCACGAGGTACGAAATGTGATGGTAATCCAAGGGCAGGTAAACTCTTTTGTGTGATATACTCTTATTGCATGCCTCTACTTGTGTGATGATGTTGGATGCTTGTTTTTATGCAAAGAGTTTTAAAGAGAAAATGAATTTTACAGGGTGAGGTAATTATTACTCAGTTTCGCTGATTTTGTGCAACCCCTTTTGTGTGTGTATGTATGGATTTATGGTTGCAGGATGATTAATATGGAGAGGTTATCTGGAAGGAGGATACCACTCTAGATATTCTCTATATTATTGTTTATTTCACTTTCCCAAAGAAGCTGTCGCCTAAGGTCACTAGGGTTACACTTGATGATTGGTACCAAAGTATACACAACTATAGTGATGCTGAGCGTGAGTCTACTTTGTTTCCACCCGCGTGGTCAAGAACTTCTTCAAGTACTCTGGAAAGAACTAAGCTGGGATAGGATAGGTTACTTTTTTACCCCTTGTGCATTGTTGTTATCAGTGACTTAGTAGCAACTTAGCGGTTAGCAAAAAAAGAAAAGGGATTGAAGTTAAATGATAGCACTTGGGGGAATTTTTGTGAGGGTTGTAATAGCCTGTGCACCTGTTAGTTGATAGCAGGTGTGGCGTGTAGCACTCCGATGGTTGTAATTTACTAATTTCCACTGCAATATAAAAGTAGTTATGTTTATCAGAAATTTTATATTTGTTAATTTGGGATTGGAGAACCGGGGTGTTACAGTTTGGTATCAGAGCCTCAGGTTTAGTAAGAGGGACAATTAGAATCAATATGGAGTCATGTGACCCAGACACAGCTCTAGTGACCTAGGCAGAACTTAACTAAGTTCTGAGAATGTGATTTGTTTGCTATATCTGTATTGCATGATTATTTGCATTGATTGATTGTTTTGTGATATAAATAATGTATGTGCACCACAACAATGGTGAGGGGAGGGGTCAGCTGGATGAATTAAGGGAATTGACTGTCAGCATGGGAAAGATCTTGGAACAGCATGAGGCCAGGGCGGAAGAACCAAGGGACATTTCCCGGAAGATAGCCGCTATGAAGCCCATTACTTATTATGGAAAGAAGATCCTGTAATTTTAGAGGAGTGGATTAGGGAATTTTACAAAATATTTGATATGGTTGATTACCCTAAACAAAGAGAGTTAGTGGGGCTGCATTTTACTTTAGAGGAGAGGCTGACCTCTGGTGGACTGCTGAGGAAGGGAGGTTGAGAGCTGAACAAAATTCGGATGGGAAGTGTTTAAGAGTGCAATGAGGAAGAGGTTCTACCCAGAACATGTTAGACTACAAAAATATCATGAGTTTGCCGGATTGAAACAACGAGCAGATGATGTTAAGACTTACCACGCAAAGTTTGTAGAGCTTGCTCGGTTCGCCCCAACCATGGTGCCGGATGAAGCATCGAAAGTACAACGTTTTCTGGAAGGATTGAATTGGAATTTATAGGAGACTCTGAGTGTGATACATTAATACCTTGCAAGAAGCATATGAGAAGGCTGCCAATCTCTATCGTGTGCAACAGAGGAGGAGAGAGGTTCAATCAGGACAGAAGAGGAGCTGGGAGTCAAAGCGAGCCGGAAAACTTGAGAAGAAGTTTAAGGATGATTCTAAACCAAGTGGGGGAGGCAGACCCTTCTATCATGGGCAGTGTTCGACTGCTAAACCGAATGGAGGGGCTAGGTGGTATATTTGTAGAATTTGTGGACGAAACCATCCTGGAGTTAACTGTGAAGGGAGGAAGGTGGAGTGTTATAAATGTGGAAAGTTAGGTCATCGAGCCTTTGAATGCAAGGCTAAGAATGTGGTGTGTGGTAGTGATTTTGAGCGTGGTCATCAGGGTGCTAGAAGAACTCCTCAACAAGGTTATACCAACAGATTCGTTGGGGGTAATCAAGGTGGCCAGAGAAACCACTACAATGGTCCGAGGAACCAATATGGAGGCCAAGGAAAGCAACCACAGTATGCTGGTGGAAATACACAAGGAGGAGGCCAAGGAGGAGGAGGTTATAAGACTCAAGGGCACATCAATGTGATCACCAAGGCTGAAGCTGAGGCTGAGGAGAGAAGAAACATAATAACAGGTATGTTTCCAGTCCTTGGAACTTGTGCAAGAGTGCTATTTGATTCAGGTGCATCATGCTCGTTTATTCTTCTATGTTTCTGAAGAGTAGGGGTAGTACCCAATGTAGATGTTAGTTTATCGGTTTCTACACCGACGGGAAAGGGTAGGATGTACTAAAAAGATTAAGGGTGTAAAGATAAGCATTGGAGGTAAAGAGTTTGAGATGGACGCGGTAGAGAGTTGAGTTAGGAGACTTTGATATAATCATACGAATGGACTGGTTGAGTAGGAACAAAGGACATATAGATTGTTAAAAGCAGAAAATCAGTTTACAAGGGAAGAAAGAAAGAGAGTGTCATATACCAGTGAAAGAGCTCAATAGAGAAGAAGAAGGTGATCTCTGCTCTAAAGTTTTGGAAAGGTCTTCATCCCGAAGATCAATTTTTCTTATGCTATGTTCAAGAGGAAAGCTCCGTGCATGACCAGGGCGCAACCCCAGGAATTGAAGAATTACCAGTTGTGCGGGAATTTCCAGATGTCTTTCCAGATGAGATTCCAGGGCTACCACCGGATCGAGTGCTTGAGTTCACTATTGATTTAGTGCCAGGAACATCTCCGATATCTAAACATCCTTATCGGATGGCACCGAACGAGATGGAGAAATTAAAGAAACAATTGGAGGAGTTGTTGGACAAGGGTATATTCGTCCAAGTGCGTCACCGTGGGGAGCTCCTGTCTTATTCGTCAGGAAGAAGGATGGAAACATGCGATTGTGATTGATTAACGGGAATTGAACAATGTAACCATCAAGAATAAATATCCCCTGCCTAGAATTGATGACTTATTTGATCAACTTCAAGGAGCAAAGGTGTTTTTCAAAAATTGACTTGCGGTCAGGGTATCATCATTAAAGATAGCCGAGAAGGATATAGCAAAGACGGCTTTTTGTACAAGATATGGCCACTACGAGAGTATGTAGTCATGCCATTTGGGTTGACCAACGCTCCAACGATCTTCATGGATTTGATGAATCGTGTTTTTCATCCGTTTCTCGATAAATTTGTTGTGGTTTTCATTGATGATATACTTGTGTATTCAAAAGAGCGAGGAGGAGCATGCAAATCACTTACATCAAGTCCTTCAAGTGTTAAGAGAGAAGAGGTTGTATGCCAAACTTTCAAAATGTGAGTTTGGCTCAAGCAAGTAGCATTCCTTGGTCATGTGGTGACCGGGGATGACATCTCTGTGGATCCTGTGAAAATTCAGGCGGTTAAGGATTGGCCTAGACCACGAATGTGAAGGAAGTTAGGAGTTTTCTCGGATTAGCAGGGTATTGTAGGAAATTTGTTCAAGACTTCGCTAAGATTGCAAGACCGCTCACAAATTTGATGAATAAAGAGGTAGCTTATAAATGGGATACTAAGTGCGAGGAGGCATTTCAAACCTTGAAAGAAAATTAACAACAACACCAGTCCTTGCATTACCTTGTGGAACAGAAGGCTTTGAGGTTTACAGCGATGCATGCATCTAAGTATGGTCTAGGATGTGTTTTGATGCAAAATGGCCGAGTAATTGCTTATGCTTCAAGGCAATTGAAAGACTATGAGACAAGGTATCCAAACATGATTTAGAACTTGCTGCTGTGGTATTTGCGTTAAAGATATGGAGGCATTATCTGTATGGTACTTCTTGTAAGATCTATACAGATCATAAAAGCTTGAAATATATTCACCCAGAAAGAACTTAACATGAGGCAGTGAAGGTGGTTGGAACTTATTAAGGACTATGATTTCGAGATCATGTATCATGAGGGCAAGGCTAATGTGGTGGCCGATGCCCTGAGTCGGAAAAAGAGTCATGGAGGTGGGGCTAATTGGTACAGGATAAATTGTGGAAGAATTCAGGACTTTAAACCTTGAAGTGGTTACATCTGGAGAGGTTCAGAAAGAGATTCTTGCCAGTATGACGGTTTGTTCGAGATATATACAAGGAGATCGCAGAGCATCAACAAGAAGATGAAAAGTTGAGGAAAATAAAGGAAAAGGTGGGAAAGGGTGAAGCTCCAGATTTTCACATTCACGATGATGGGAGCTTGCGGTTTCGAGGCAGATGGTGCATACCAGATGTTTGTGGGCATATTAAGGAAAAGTTGATGAGAGAAGCTCACAATTCTACTTACATAGTGCACCCAGGAGGGGATAAGCTGTATAAAAACTTGAAACAGTATTTTTGGTGGCCAAACATGAAGAAGGAAGTGGCTGAACATGTGCCTAAGTGTTTGACGTGTCAGAAGGTTAAATTGAACATCAGAGGACAGGCGGTATGATGCAACCTTTAGAAATACCTGTGTGGAGTAGTGGAATTCGATATCTATGGATTTCATGGTTGGGTTGCCACCAGCCAGGGGTGGATTGGATCAAATTTGGGTGATAGTGGATAGGTTGACCAAGACAACGAGATTAATTCCGATGAAGAGCACATGGTCTAGGGAACAGTTGGTGGATGCATACGTCAAACATGTTGTGAAGTATCATGGTGTTCCGATGGAGATTATTTCTGACCGAGACCCTAGGTTTATTTCTAGATTCTGGCAACAATTTCAGAAAGCTATGGGCACAAAATTAAATCTCAGTACTGTATATCACCCCCAGACGGACGGGCAAACAGAGCGAACTATTCAAACTTTGGAAGATATGTTGCGGGCTTATGCTATGGATTATCAGGGATCTTGGATTGATAAACTGCATTGATTGAATTTCTTTCCTATAACAATAGTTTCACGCAAGTATTCACATGTCACCATATGAAGCATTGTATGGACGGAAGTGTCGCACGCTTTGGTTGGGATGATTCACGTGAGCCGACCTTGGTAGGACCAGAATTGACAGAGGAAATGGCTCAAGCAAGTCAAGAATATTCAACAGAGGTTGAAAGCTGCTCAAGATCACAAAAGTACGCCGATTTGCATAGAAGACCAATTGAATGAAGTAGTAGGTGATAAAGTTTTTTTTGAAAGTTTCACCACTAAAGGTGTGGCTCGATTTTGAAAAGAAGGAAACTTGCTCCTAAGATTATTGGCCCCTATGAAATTTTGGAATGAGTTGGGAAGATGGCATACTGATTAGCGTTACCAATGGAAAGGACAGGGTGCATAATGTTTCCACGTCTCGCAATTGAAAAAGTACGTTTCTGATGAATCACATGTTTTACAACCTGAAGAGGTAGAGCTTGATCCAAGTTTACTTATGAAGAACGACCGATTCAGATTCTTGATCATAAAACAAGGGAGACTAGGGGTAAATCAGTGGATTTAGTCAAGTTCTTTGGACTCATCATGGGATTCAAGAAGCGACTTGGGAGCTTGAAAGTAAAATGCGGGCTCAGTATCCAGAAATTTTGTTTGAGGTTAGTACCCTAAGTTTAGGAGAAACTTTTTTTTAAGGGGGGAGAGAGATGTATGTCATAGGTGATGAGTGATGAAATAATTGACATGGTTATGTGTGTTAATCAATTGGACATGATTATATGCTTTATGTCATGAAGAAGTATTTGTGTTGGTTCATGTTTTAATGAAGTGGATTACGTGAAGAGCGTTATAAATTCATGTGAAATGATTCTATGTGAGTTGTGTGCTATGAATTATGTGGAAACATTAGATGAATAAGATTTTATTGTGGTTTGAGATTGGGTGAGATGTATATTTTGTAATGGGTGTTGGATGGTATCTTACAAATGGAAAACATGAGGATGATTGAGGTTTGAGATGAAAATGAGATGAGATGCTCTATTTTGGTTATGAAGTAAGTTTGGGGTAGGTTAATCTTCGGGGACGAAGCTTTGTTTAACGGGGGGAGAATGTAATACCCCAAATTTTTGTAACCCTAATGGAAACCATAGTTCCTTAGGAATTATTAGAGAACATTAGGAAACCCAAGTGGTCGTGAATCAACCAAGAAACCCTGTAGAAACCCTAATTAAGGAAGTCCCATAAAACAATGAAATTTCGGGAAGTTATTTAGAGGTCAAAAAGTCCCGGTCAACTATGGTCAAACCTTGGTCAACCTTGGCCTGACCTCGGTCAAACATTGGACATTGTTCAAACCTTGGTTAATGGTCAACTTTGACATGATGATGCAGTGATGATGCAGTGGTGATGCAGTGATGATGTAGTGATGAGGCAGTGATGATGTAGTGATGATGTTAGCATGACATAATGATGATGTAAGCGTCGAGGTGTCAAGAGATGATTAGTTACACATGGTCCAATCAAGAGAAGCCTTGTGTCACCTTCATTAATGAGGGGAGGTCACACATGGATGGTGGAGATCTATCCTAATAAAATATCTACGATCCGATGACTGTTAGTGAAGACATCATTCTATTTTGTCTTATTCTCATTATTAGCCATGCCACTTGTCTCCTTCATTTAATGCCCCTTGGCTTAGGTGGAAGGATGGGATTTAACCTAGACAATTGTCACTAATCTAATGGCTTAGGAAGAGATAAGGATATCTAGGTAATCATTACCTTATATTTTACAAATCTAAAGCCATTTTCTAATTCACTTTCGGCCAAGATAAGAAGGAGGACAACCGACTTCATCTCTTCATTCTCTTATTCACCCTCATGCCATTAGACTACCATAGAAGCTCATAGAACACAACACCCACCATTAGAGAAGAGAATTCATGCTAGAAATAAAGGAAAACATGATTTCAAGGAGGGAGAAGAAGCTGGTGACCTTGGGCGAATTAGTTGGTGGAAGAAATTGATTCAATTAGCTAAGGAACTTGTAAGGTCGTGGCTAGAATGGCAAGGACAGTCCAGGTAACACTTATGCTCACCATTTCTTTCTTTAAACCCTGATTTTCAGCTTTAACTCTTGTTGATGGTAACTTCCAAACCCTAGCTTATCTTCAGCTTAAATTTTGACACTATTCTTATATAGTTATTAATAGACTAAGCTTAAAAATTCAGGCGAAAATACCATTGGGAAGTAGGATAATTTCTAGGAAACGTTTTAGGAAGGAAAAATGTGTTTTAAGACTCCATGAGTGATTTCGAAGGGATTTTGTTGAGTTTGGTGTGTTATTATACCTATATTAACTCATAATAATTGATTATAGGTGGTGGGAACTCGTGGTTTGACATAAAAATGCTAGGTTAAGGTGGGAGGGCTTAAATGGTGCTTTAAGCCTTGAGACTTAGTTAAATAGGTTTCCGATTTCATCGTGCCTTGAAATTTTGAGGGTATTCTTATGTTTCGAATTTAGATCCATGGTCATAAATTCAGGTCGAAACTCATTTGGGAAGTCATTCGAATTATTAGGAAGTGATTTGGGTTAAAGGTGTGCTTTAATCTTGTATAAGTGTAATTGTGTGTTGGTTATTGGATTTAATGGTTTATCTGGTCATTATAGTCCTAATATGACTTCTGGTTCAATTTTTAATATATGGTGAAGTGTAAAATATATTAGGAAGCCCTGTATGCTTATATGTGTGCTAAAACATGGAAAGAAGGAAAATTGTGTTTAAGTATGGTTTGGGGTGTTTTGTTGCTTGGTTTAGCCTTGAAAGGTTTGGAATGATATTGGTTTGACTATTTATCAGAAAATATGGTGTGGATATCTTAACCTTTTTCTAAGGATGATTGTGTTGTAATATTCTTCTAGAAGGTTTCGGAATGATTTTTGAGTTATCCTTGTGTTGAATGTTGATTTATGACTGATAAGAGATTGAGCTGGTTTCTGGTTGAGTGAATGGTATATTCATGGAAGGAGCTTATTATTACACGAATTGTGAAGAATCTATTCGAGAGTTTTACTACTTATTTGATCATGATTATGAATGTTGGATTGGAAATTGTATTGTGTGTGATACTATGTGATGGTGGACTTGTTTCTTGGTTGGATGTTAATATTGAGAAAGGCTATGGTTAGCCTCATTGTGAAAAACTATTTGAGCAACTGAATATTAAGTCATTTTATGGCTTGCCGTATTGGCGACTGATTATTAGACTCCTACCAGTGAATTGGGGTCGTCCTATGATCTACTCTTTGAGCTATGGTTAGCCTTAGGGGGTGTGCACACTTAAGAACATAGGGCCAGAGAATTGAGATTTGTGGATTTCACTTTGTGATTCCAGTGGGGTGTTGAGATTCAACCGGTTCATGAGGTATGAATGTGATGGTAATCCAAGGGCAGGTAAACTCTTCTGTGTGATATACTCTTATTGCGTGCCTCTGCTTATGTGATGATGTTGGATGCTTGCTTGTTATGCAATGAATTTTAAAGAGAAAATGAATTTTATAGGGTGAGGTAATTGTTACTCAGTTTCGCTGATTTTGTGCAACCCCTTTGTGTGTGTATGTATGGATTTATGGTTGCATGAAACTATGGAGAGGTTATCTGGAAGGAGGATACCACTCTAGATATTCTCTATATTACTGCTTATTTCACTTACTCAAAGAAGCTGTCGCCTAAGGTCACTAGGGTTACACTTGATGATTGGTACCAAAGTATACACAACTATAGGGATGCTGAGCGTGAGTCTACTTTTGTTTCCACCCGCGTGGTCAAGAACTTCTTCAAGTACTCTGGAAAGAACTAAGTTGGGATAGGATAGGTTACTTTTGTTACCCCTTGTGCATTGTTGTTATCAGTGACTTAGTAGCAACTTAACGGATAGCAAGAAAAAGAAAAGGGATTGAAGTTAGAATGATAGCACTTGGGGGAATTTTTGTGAGGGTTGTAATAGCATGTGCACTTGTTAGCTGATAGCAGGTGTGGCATGTAGCACTCCGATGGTTGTAATTTACTAATTTTCGCTGCAATATAAAAGTAGTTATGTTTATCAGAAACTTTATATTTGTTAGTTTGGGATTGGAGAACCGGGGTGTTACACCTGTCATGGGATCCCATTGGTGTTCCAACCGAATGTTCATTCCAATTGTGGTGTTCTTATCACGACATTTCATTCGACTGTATTCACTTGATACCCTTTATGGATTGCTCCTGGGTATTACTGATTATACTGTAGCATCTGGCTGACAATTATGTGTATGTCCAGTTTGCTATCCTACCTTGCGGTTCTGGATCTGAGTTATCCTGTTAAGGGTTATAAAGTCTCCCGTACTAAGGGCAGACCATTGGTACTTCTCTTATATTTTTAAATCGTTCGGTATTTCCTTTAGTGGTGAATGGTATCCTCTGGTACCTTATATGATCACCCTATGTGTTTTGTGGTAGTTGTCCTGGGAATTCCATCCAGTTCGCTGAACACTGATGTGTTAACGTTAGCCATTTGTCTTACAGTGTTTAGACGAAGTTCCTTCCAGTTATCATGCTTACTTTAATATCTTCAAGACATTTCCAATGCCTTTATTCAGTTGTTAGTGCTTCTCGCACTTTTAACTCTTAATCATCCTCCTGGAGTGAGTTCTTGACTCCTTAGCTTGTAAGCTTATCTGTGTTCCCTTTGCTCGTTCGAGGTGTCCAGCTGTTTGAGCTTGATTTTGCTCATGGTCCGTTGAACGGAGTTGACTACTTCCCGTGTTTCGTACATTACATGTATACACACATGGGGTACCTTATTGGTACGTTACCACTTACCTAACTATCTGTCAGGCCCGTAAGCTCCTTCGGAGTGCGGTCGTCCCACATCTCGTATTTGGGTACACTCGTAGTGCTCATCACATGCCTAGGTGAAGTATTCTGTTTTCAACTCCTCTTGTATCATTCTATGATACTCACCGTAATTCCGTTAGTTTGGTTTTAAAAATTCGAGGTTAAAAGAAGGTTTTGTGGTTTTGAAAGAAAGATTTTGGGTTTTGAAATAATAGATCGGTGAAAAAAAGAAATTCTTCATGACGTTTCCACGTATGGGGTCTTGACCAAGTCTGGCTTCTCACTGACTGGTATGTTCGTTAATATGATGGTCGAGCCGTTAGGCCTTTCCAAGGTTTCACTATTTCGAATTTTTAGGATTAGTGATCCTATATTTGCTTCAATTCTCATGGTGGTACTTTAGTAGGTACTTGTTGGTCGTTGAAGGTCTTCCAACTGTCTTGTAGTTGCTGCACTTGCCCTGGGCAAGTGCACAGGTAGGTTGTTTTTCGGTTAACGTATACCGGTTACGGTATCGTTTCCATCCATATTTGGTGGCCTTATTAGATATTCCTTTGATCTTGGTGATCAATCTTCTGAGTCGTTTCTCAGTGTTCTTAACATGATTGATGTCAATCTGGGTGTCTCACACCTTTACTGTGGTTAACGAGACTTGACTTATCCTTAGGAACCACGTTGTAGTCCTATAGGTGTATGTTTTATGAATACTTACATTGTCATCAGAACTATATTGTTTGGTTATTACGGCCTCTTGGCGTGTAAGTTTGGTATGCATCCAACCTCGACTAATTCCTTAGTCGGTTTGTATACCATTATTGGTATCCTCAAACATTACAGTCCGCAGACTCTCTTATCTCGGGCTTGTTACTCTGTCCTTTTTGCTCCACTGCACATGGTTCTTGCGACTGCAAAGCATGTTGCCCCATGGTGTCATAAATTACATTATCCTGTGTTTAGGATCTTCAATCTTCCGCCATTAAGTGCGGTCATTGGCATTTAATGGGAACCGTCTTCGGGACTTCCAGTTCTTGGACTCTACCGTATGACAGGTTCTTGATCTAATAAGGTTTACTTTTGCAACTGCCAGATCGGGTTTTACCCAAGTGTGAGAGGTGTTTTCATCTCTCTGGCGTTCTTCTCCCAACTTAGTACCGTGGGTTACGGAGGGCGGGCATGGTTTTGTTGGGTTTCCGGTTCACACGGAAGTCCCTATCTAGCGTACCTCACACGCTAACACTCAACCCTTAGCCCTAAGTCTCTAATTCCTAACTCGGTATTTTCCTAAACTCGGTATTTCATCCATCAGAGTGATACTTCACTCTGATACCACTTTTTGTAACACCTCTACCGCTAATACCATCATCACTGTACAAATACTTACCTTTGCAGCGGATAATACATACGCAACGGCGGGTGTACAATGCCGCTAGTCACCCACATGACTAACAAGGCCAGCTACATTACTACATACTATCGGTCTGATGAATTGAACACACCGAGTACTCTAAACAATACATGACTTTCCATTCCATACCCCAAGTCATAATTCAAATACAAACTCCAATGCAATACTATACCGAGTCTACTACAATCCTTAAATTACCGATACAGTTTGGACTTCCAATTTCGCATTGCAATACAAATACAATTCCTATTACTCAACTACCCATGCTTACCTAGCAGCCCCATCCTACACTCTCGAACGGCGGTCGGCTTCGAAGTACCTGTAAATAAAAATTATGCCCTAGGGGCTCAGCAAAATTGCTGCATATGAAATTCGCATTACCCGCGTGCTAACCGGGGTACGCCGACTACTTTTGGTTGAATATACATGGAGTTCGTTTTACATGCATACATACATACTAATACTACGACAATACAAGCATCAATACTTACATACATATACAGGATTCAATACTTACCAGGGAAGACAATTCGTCTGTCAACCGTTCATGTTAGTTATTTATTCATCCGGTTTAATCGGATGCTCTCTTTCTTCTCATTCGGGTTCTTAAGTCTTACACCAAACTTAGTCCTACTTACTTGTTGCATTACTCACACTACACTCGTTACCTTACTCGTGCTTGCTCGATACTCGTTACTATACTAGTACTTCTCATCACTCGATACTCATTACTTACTCCCACATGCTCAGTACTCCATACTCTTTACCTTACTCGTACTTACTCATTACTCGGTACTCATTACATACTCATACTTCCTTCTTACTCAATACTCATTACTTAACTCATACATACGCATTACTCAATACTCAATACTTTTGGCCTCCGGGGGAAGTCATACACAAGACTCACCACCGGGCCTACAAATACAAAAGGGCTATACACATAGCTCCTCCAATACTCAGATGTCCGTTTTTACCGGACTACTCAATTTTCAACACTCCTCTCACGGAGTATCTCACAATCTCATGGATTATCCTAGAAGTATCTCTCTCGATAACCTCCACTAGCTTAGGGAATTACCATCGTCTAGTATTCTAAGGTTTAAGGGTTCCCCAATGTATCGAATACTCTCATGTTTGGGACATTACTTACATCAGTCGGGTCCTCTCAATGTGGGTCGACTAACTACCTAAGGGGTTTAGAGATCCCTCATCATACTTTTACTACTCACATGGTTCATATCTTGCACCATCATCAATACCTCTAACAGAGGTTACTTACATGTGCTCCCACTATCTATTGTTTCGTGGTTTGTTCATTTCGGTTTTCTTACCATTATCGGGGGGTTACTAGTCCCGTACACTCTCTAACATTCTAGTGAGTTCATTGTTTTGCGTTATCATTTATTGATTCGTTGGTTTAGTGTGTTTCTACGTTTCCATAAATTCACAACATGACTTTGACTACGAGTCACTAAACAAGAAGACTCATCTTTGAGTCGGTCTACACACTAAGTTAAGCCATACACTCAATCAAGGAAGGTTAGCTCATACAACATACATCAAGACATACAATGAAAGGCAATAAACCATTTTCATGCTTTAGTCTTGATTAGCCGGCACACAGCACACAAATCAGAGTAACTCGGTTAGCATACGGGGCATGAGTCACCGGGGTTAACTTTACGGGTGTTCTCACGTTCCTTGGTTCCCACTTGTTCCTCGTGTCTTACTCTTGAACCACTAATTACAAGTCAAATGGTTCTATTAATTTTAAGGTGTTACGGTACGTACATAAATGCTACTCTCATACTTACCCGTTATCCCGTTATCTCGGTTTAACTTAGTGCTCTTAAACTTACAACTTTCTCAATCACCTCCAACCTTTTTTTACACTTGTTAGGAACTTTAAAGATCACCAAACAACTCCTAAACATCATCTAAAACCAATACCAATCAATCCCCCATGTTTTAAAGCCAAAAAAGTAATCACGGGTGAATTCTGGGGGTGGTCCGGGACTTGGTCCGGACCCTAAGTCCCGGACCAATACTAAACATGAATTTTGGCCACTTTTTCTACCTGGTCCTGGACTTAAGTCGCGGACCAATTCCTGCATTCACTCCTGGGCCTTTTTTTTATGCGGTCCAGGACTTGGTACATATCCTAGGTCCCGGACCCTGCTAAAAACTGCTACTTAGGTGTTTTTTCAACCCCAAATCAACCCTTAATCCACCTATAATCATTCCATAATCGTTCCACATGTTTTGTACGTATTTAATCACACTTAAACACTACTTAAAACTCCTTAAATCCTTGGTCCAATCCATACTCAACTTCTTGCCCATTTTCTACAAATTTCCATTCTCATTTTTACAACTTGCACACTTGTTCATTTCTACGATTTCCTTTGCACTTTGCATCTTCTCCTAACTTCATTTTACCTTACCAATTCATTCCTAGACACATGCACTGCCTATACCCAAGTCGAATCACCATCTACAAGATTACAAACACTAAATCTTTCTCTTGTTTTTCCAATGCATTTCACATGCTATTTGCTACAGATTTTACACCCTTTTATTCTCATCCTACCGCTACCATTCCATGGTTACTAAACATCTCTACTCAACCCAATACACACCTTGGTTCTCCTATTCACCAAGTCATCCAAAAATGCTTATTTTCTACTAAAATTTTGCCATAGCCTCCCCATAAATCTTACATCCTCAACTTCATCAATTCCCACCAATTTCCATTCCTAATTTAGCCATACCCACAAGGGGTCCTACCAGCACTCAAAGCAATATCAATTTACCAAAACATCCAAAAACAACAATACCAATACACACACTCAATTTACTTGGCTCTAAGGCCTTCAATCCAAACATTATTTCACAAATACTCCAAAACATTCACCAACTACATTCCTAGTACAATATTTTGGGTTCATTCATTACTTTACCCATTCCCATTATTCTAATGCATTAAAATTGGCATTAAGAGGGATTCCTTACCATAAGCTTGTACTTTCTTCTTTCTTTTTCCAATCTCTTTTTGCTCTTCCTCTTCTCGAATTTGTTTAAGTGGGCAATGAGTTGCCAAACACCATTCCCATCACCCGAGGAATACAAAATAAGTGTAATTAAAATTCTAACCCTTGGGATAATACTAATTCATTGAAATGCTTAAAAATACCAATTCTAGGGTTTACCTTTAGAGTCTTTTAAGAGGGGGTTTTAACCCTTGATTCAAGAAGGTGATCCCACCACCATTTGAAGGTTGGAATAATGCTCAAAAGAGAGAGTAAAACAGAGCATTACAATGGGGCAAAAATAGGCTACAAAGAGAGAAGAAAGAAAATGAGTTCTTTCTTTGATATTTTTACCTTAATGGAAAGAGGAGACTCCAAGCTTTGATTTGGTACCATTTTCTCTTCAAATGGGAAAACCCCATGGAGATGAAGTTCTTCATTTTTGGATTTTGAAAATAAGGAATGATAGAGGATGATGAGGAGATGAAGAATATGTACATATTTTTGTGATTGGAGCTTTATTGGACCTAGAGCATGAAGAAGAAAGTGAGAAGCCATTGAAGCTTCTTGTGGAGCTTTGAAATCGCCAGCAACCAGAGGAGGAGAGTGCTCACGGTGGGGAAAGAAGGGAAGGAAGAGAGAGAAGAGGGAAATGAGAGGTGAGAGAGTCTTCTTTTCACTTTTGTACTTTTTACTTTTTGCTTTTTGATTTCTTTATTAGTAAGCTAGTGTGTGTGTGCGTCAGGGAGTTAATTAACTTCTAAAAACCGGCCCCAAACAGTAATACTAGTTGGAGCGTTTTTCATCTTTTACAGAAAACGCTCGTTAATTTACCCGGTTTTAGTACTATTCACTTTCCCGACCCGTTTTCCAGAATTTTCTCGTTTCTTTAATTTTAATGGCTCTCAAGCTTCCATTAATGTTTATTTATAGTTATTTAATGAACTATATTTTTTACGGGTTCGTTTGACCACTCAAAGTCACGTTTTTGTGTTTTCTTGAAAAACATGCGCTAAAGCTTTATTAGCGTTTAACACATTATTTGGATCCGTTTTCTTCGGGAATCATTCATGTACACTAATTAGGCATGGATAAGCCTTAGGAATCCACATAATACTCTAATCGAGGTGTCGTACTTCCTATGGTTATACAACGCTTATTTTAGCGTTTCTCACTTTTTAAGTGATTTCTCTATTTCTTTTGGATTTATTTTCCTTACGAAAATTACTTAGGCACTATTAGGCCCTTAAATACCATATTAGAATAATTTAATCACCCATATTTAAGTTCGGGGTATTTCAAGAACTGATAGGAAATGATGGTGCTGATGGATCACCTATATCCATATATTGAAGGAACGCCACACTTGAGGGCTATGCGCAATATGAGCACAACACTATATGTGTGAATGTTACATCACATATATGTACATTATGGGAATCATGGGTAGATATACATTACATACCTATTTAAGAAAGATGACTTCGGGACGATGTCTTTTTAAGGGGGGTAAACTGTAATACCCCTAATTAATTAAACATTAAATCAATTAAATTAAGGCCTAAACATGCCTTAAATTAATTTAAAAACAACAATGGTTAACATAAAGCAGATATTGCACCCTTTGATCATTTAGGGTAAATAAATACCCAAATGAACTCCTTAGGACCTAAAATTTTGTCCTAAGCATATTAATAGAGTAATGAACATAATGAAGCTGTGAGACAGTACTCCAACATCAGGAACCAGCATTTAACATGCTTAAAAGTCACTTAGGGCAAAATGTGCCCTAAACAAGCTTTAAAGGTCATGTGACCTCCGTTTAATTCCAAATTAAATTACTATGTTTAGAAATAATGTAATGGATGTAATTAATCAATTACCAATGAAAACCAAGCTCAAAAAAAGCTTTAACACAAAATGTGCACTAAGCTTCCTTAAAGCACATTTTTGTGAGATTGTCTCCAAAATGAGTTTTGTTTGATTTTAGCATCTTGAATACCCTTAAATATACTAATGTGACATAATATACCACATTAGAATGTCTAATTCAGGTTTTTCAAAAAAAATCAGAAATATGTGCCTTGATTGTGAATAGTACCCAAAATAACAATTATTTCTTTAATCTAGTCAATGGTTAACTACCAACCATTGGCCTTGACCATTTATTACCGGTTACTTACCAGCTCCTTCTTACCCATTAGCCAGTTCCAATACATATATATATATGGCTTATAAGTGTCAATATCATAATGTAACTTTTGCAACACTTAAACTACTTGATTTTAATAAACGGTCACCACTTGATCTTTCGTTTTGACCAGCTTTTGCCGCCTGATTAAGATCCTATTCTTACCTATTAACCGGCCACCTAATAAAGAAAAATGACTCATAAGACTAATTCATAAAGTAACATGTATACTATTTCAATTTTATAATAAACGGTGGGTTAGACAAATGTCCCACCTTGGTCATTAAAGTTCCACCAGCTTGATGATGTTTCCTCCACCATGCAGACGTGTATATCTGAGTGGTTAAACTTGTGTAAAATAAACAAAAGAAATTAAAAACTCAAAATAAACGTCGGGCTGCAAACAAATCCCGGTCGTGGTAGTATAGTGAAATGTAAGCAACCGGATGTCGAACCGTGGGACTAATGTGCATATTATAGTACCTAAGCGTGTCACAAAAGGGGGGATTAATTGACTTGTATTATAAATGAAAAGGAAAGAGGAATAAACTAAGTTAACAAATAAACTAAACGGGACTCTGGGTCAGGTTATTATAATCTGCTTAATTATGCTATCTCTACTGGTTTAATATAATAATTTGGCAAGATTCCTTTAAATATCTTAAGGACTAAGTCATAGACTCATAAGAACTCGTTCCAGTTATGCAGGGTCCAATGAAAACTCAAGCACCCACTGGTGGACGGCAGAGGAGTATGAGGAATTTTATTCTTGCAACTGAATACTAACTTATTAAATCATAACAAGTTTCCTCCAGTTTTACGGCTTAATTAACCTATCTATTTATCACCGGTCTGATCAAAATAGACTTAGCAAGCAATTTAATAAACTCATGACATTTATTAAAAAGGCAAGAGATAAGCTTTAATCGTAACAAACTGTATTTAATAAACCCGCAAAAATATTGCATAATTAATACAAACACATAATAACCATTCCCAGAGTATACGTATACTAGCCTAACATATTAAATAGATAAACAGGAACAAGAGTAGTAGAAATCATCTGTAGTCACTCTTGTATTCGTTCTGCTATTTTGTATACGTAGGACTAGAGGTGAATATGGTGGGATGTGAAATAAATAAAATGGAGAAGACGGGAGAAGAAAATGGGATGAACGTGTGATGTGTGGTGAAGTGGTTCGGTGATGGATTGTATGGGTGGTGGATCAATGATGTTGGGTGGTGAATGTATATTTGGAAACAGAAGATACGTGCGTTTATATAGAGAAAAGGAAGAAGAGAAAATGAAGATAGAGCTGGATCACGCGTGAAGGGATTTGCTAATTGATTGCTCATTTATTGCAGGGGACAGAGCGTGTGCAGAGTAGATGGATAAGTTGCAGACAGTGGACGAGTGGACGAGTTGCAGACAGTGGACGAGTTGCAGAAGTCGGCGAAGGCAAGTTGGAGACGACGACGGGCGAAGAAGAAAAACAGTTTGCGTTCGATTTTTGTCGCGTCCGCCTCTGCGTCCGCCTTAATCCCACGCGGACGTCTCACACGTCCTGCCTTGTCCGCCCGGTCACTTGTGTCGTCCGCACAGCCGTCCGCCTAAGGCTCAAGCGGACGCCTCAGCTATCCTCGCGCAGTCACTCACTCACGTCCGCCCGGCCGTCCCCGCCCAGAGTGGGGCGGTTGTCCTCTATCACGTCCGCCTTGTATGGGGCGGTTGCCCATGCGGTAGCTTATGTGTGGTCATGACTTATTTCCTTCAAACTTTGACCGGCTCTAGATTCTTGGTTTGGACTCCGTTTTCTGAGCCGTTTGCGCCTATGTTTCATCTCCTTGTCTACTTTGCTCCCAGCTGGTTTTCCTCATGTTAACCATAAATTTGTGAGATAATAATAAAACATACACTAGAGGGAAAACTAACCGAAGTGGAAAATGAGCAAGAAAAGTGCTAATATAATATATGAAATACACCTATAAAACATGCTCATTGGACACTTATCAAGACACCATTAGGAAACCACCGAATTGCCTTATAAGACTCTGCCCAACTATTCACTAAAATATCTCATTAGTACCTTTAGAAGTCAAGTGCAACTTTTCCTTTTCATTCTCCATCCCACCGTTGTCATTATCAGCTCACCTCTCTCTTCTTTCTCCATCCAAACCGAGAAGAGCAACCAACTTTAATGGGGAAGATCTCCTAATCTAGGTAAGCTCCTAAGTCACATATAAGCTCATTCACTTCCTCTCTTCTTTTTCTTGTCAATGAGCTGATTAAATCCCATTTCCATCCAATATACCAGCGTGAGATGATGCTCAAAGTTGGAGGGGTTCACGGCTGAAAAAATACCAAGAGAGGGAAGAAACCAAATCTAAGTTATTTCCTAAGGTAAACCATGCATTAAGCTAGCTAACCTTCTACTCCTAATTTCTGAAATTCTTCCTTGAATTCCCCAGCTTATTTTCTTCTTCTAATGTGAGCTTTCAGTGGAGATACCAACCTCCTCATGCGCTGCTTCAAAGAGTGCTAAGAAGCCACCTTAAAGTCATGTTTGGAAAGGTTCACCAGCCAATGTTACCTTGTTCCTACCGGTTAAGTACATCCTAACAAGAAAATTGTAGGATAAAACTATATACAAAAACAATAAAATAATAAACTAATCCTACAACTCTACTACGGGTAGCAAAAATAACCCGGTCGGAGTATAGGATTAGTTTATTATTTTATTGTTTTGTATATAGTTTTATCCTACAATTTTCTTGTTAGCAAATTGGCACCGCTGCCGGGGACTTGGAATTAGTCCAAGTCCTAAATTTGGTAAACGCCCTATTCTTAATTCTTTATTCTTTTATTCTTTGATTTATTTCGCCCTTAGTGTTTGCAGAATTGAATGTGCCGTGCACAATGCCGGACAACTAATACCCGACATAGTCGGAGGTAGTCCAATGCCGGATAGGTTCTACCCGGCATGCTGTCTGGCACGTTCAAGTTATTTTTATGATTCGTACAATATTAAGTTTTTAACAATTCAAATTTATTCTTGTTTGCACCTTTCGTTTATTTCTCTCTCTAATAGCCCCTATACTATGATTCTTTAATTTGAAATTCGAGTTTGAACTGTCATGTATTGTGTTGGGTTTCTCAAAACCGGCATCTCGGAGGAAGTCCGAAGCCAGATAGGAGTTATCCGGCATGTCACCCGGCATGTTCAATTTTACTCAATATTTTTGCCATAATTAGTAGGGACAATTAGGTAAGATCTCTTACATTTTATGTCTTTCACTTTGATTATCTCTTACTTTCCATGTCTTTTTATATTTCGCTGTTTGGATACGCCGGGCAATATGCCGGGAGTTATAAACCCGACAATAGTGGAGGAAGTCAACTGCCGGGTACGCGTCGCCCGGCCCTTTCTCCGGCATAACCAAAAATTGTTTCTTCTTATATTTTCATAATTTTAATTATGTCATTATATTATTTCTTTTATTATTACGAAGTATTATAACATTTTCTCTTGCTCCTCCTGAAGTTCTCAAAGTGAATGCTTCTTCGGTCAACGAGTACTCCTGAAAATTTAGCCAATTTTGATCCGGAGATCGAGAGAACCCTGCTTCATACTTTAAGGCAATGATGAACCCTACAAGAAGCAGTTCCTACACAAATGGCAGCACTAACCGTCTGAAATATAAACCGGCCTTCCAACCAAGGCCAAAAGCCAGCCGACATCCCTCTCCTTGCACAGAACGAATATGATGAATGGCAAAAACTTAAGCCATGTCATCAAATTTGATGCATCAAGGAGTTGGGTATGTTAGACGGTACAAACCTGGACGATGCTTTGCTCCACATCGCCAAATTTCAACAACATACAAACAGCCTAATCTCCATATCATTGTCATCCAATACGCCAGACTTTCCCTCTTTCCCCATAGCCTTACGGGGAATGCCAGCAAGTGGTACCATAGTCTGACCCCCAATACTATTTCCACTTGGGGGACATGGCAACGAAGTTTTATGACAAGTTCATGCCTCCAAGTCGCACCCTGGAGATGATCACCGAGATTTATAACTTCAGACACCTAGCTCGGAGAACATCTGTGAGACTTGGGACAGATTCAAAGGTTGCTGTGCACATGTCCACACCACGGCCTCACAAAGGAACAACTATCTCAGTTGTTTTACAAAGGATTGGTCAACCAATACAAGACGATGATCTTATCCTCCCTTGGTGCAGACATATAAAGAAACCTGGAGATCAATTCCTTAATGGAATTGAATCTCTTGTGAAGAGATAAAAGATTGGGCCATGGGTGGAACCAGGGGCAGTACCGCTGGTTTATATCAAGTGGGCGAGGGCAACGCTAAATTTGAAAAACTAATGCAAGTCATGAGAAGTTGTTGAGAGCAATGCTCAAACGTCCACGATGGTTAGCGCTCTACAGAAGGTGTGGAGCAAATAGCGATGAAAAAACTTCCTCAACAGGCGAACGTGGTTAGTGCACGACCACACGCTTAGAGCCCTAACATGCCTGACTTTCAGAATGTTGAGGAAGTCAATTATGTGAGTAACCCAGGGTATCGGCAGCCATGACAACAGGGGAACCAACTCCCTCACAACTTTAAGAGTCAAGCCGGCTACCAGGGAGGTCAGAGGCAATACCGACCATCCCACCCAGCATCATCATCAGAGGGTGAAATGGCTGAACTTCATGACATGATGTCAGCCCTGATGAACAAGACCCAGGACACTCACAACGAGATCTCGACCATTTGCAAAGAGCATAAATTGATGCAGTGCAATTACAACAACTTCTTACGTAACCACGACAGCAAGGTTAACTCTCATCCCAAACGCAAACAAATCCACGGGAGCATGCGAATTCGGACACTATTCTGCCTAGGATCTCTGATAATGCTAAATATCCTATAAGGCTAAGTGTAGGGCGGGTCCTCCTCACGCCTTCAATATCAACAGGGGAGCCTTTCTTTTTTAATCTTTAATCTTCTGTTTTATATTTTTCTGTTGTTATATCTGTATTTGCTTTTTGATAAGTAATTTCATTCTAGTTATTCTTCTGCTTTCTTAAAAAAAATCTATTTTCTTTTCTGTTTTTCTGAACACTGGGGACAGTGATCCTGCCAAGTGTAGGGCAGGGATCCCCCTTCAAAAAAAAAAGTTTTTAGTTAGAATATGCATAAGTTGTGACTTTGATCAATGTTTTACTAAACTTTTTGCATGTTTTTGGATTGAGATATGATTAGGAATGACTAAATGCTTGTTCTCTCAAGAGGTAAGCTTTCTAATGATTTGTAGATTCCTGTTTTTAACTTCTTGATTCTTTTTATTTAAACTTGAGTATATGATCTTTCTCCTGATTCTGTCCATTATGTAATTCTGGGTACTTGTTTCTTTTCTTTTCAAGCTGTGAAAAATCTTTTGGGTGAAAATCTTTCAAAGGATTTTTTGAAAAAAAGAAGAAGAAAAAGAAAAAGAAAAAAAAGAAAGAAAAAAATCTTCTTCCAAAGGAAAAGCATTATATTTCTTGAGGTTGAAAAAAAGATGCCTTAGAATAAAAGCAAGAAACGAGAGTTTTTCCTTTTATTTTTCTCCTAACTTCCCCGTTCTTTAATGCAGAAAGAATCATGGTTGATTCAGAAACCCTTGCAAAATCGGGCTGACTATAAAAACCATCGATGAGTGTCTTGGCCCCATTCAGAAACTCTTAAAAAAATAGAGCTGAATGATGGAAACCGGAAAAAGGAGAGATTACAAAATCCCTTATACAAAAAGCCCGAAAGTGTTGATCGGTTTTGAAAATTCTTGCTTATATACCAATTCATATGTTTCTGATGAAATAAGGAGGTTTAAGTGATACAAGTGGAATAGAGTCAGATTGTGGGAATATTTATCTAAGTGTCATTCTAAAGTTTATCTGTTTTGTGCATAAGTAATTACTCATTTCTAATCTAATTTTGCTCGAGGACTAGCAAAAGATAAGTGTAGGGCCTTGATAAGCCGCAGACTTATCATATTTCATGTACTAGATTTAGGATTATATTTATCTAAAAGGTTAAGTAGTTATTTTATGGTATATTATGTATTAAAGTTCAATTATTTGTTCAGTCTTATGTTTTATATGTTTTTCATGCAGGAAACACTTTTGACCAAAATGCCGACATAAGGCCGGTTTACTCCTGCACGGCACAAGCGTAGCAAAAAAATGTGCTATGTCGGGTATGTTGCCGGGTACATCCTAGCCGGCACAAGTAAAAAGTTTTCTCAGTTTCACCAGAAGTTAGCAATACATGAACAGTGCCTTTTGATGAAGATGTGTCTTTTGATGAAGAGGTGTCGTTTGGGTAAAGAGTTGTCTTTTGATGAAGAGGTGTCTTTTGGTGAAAAGGTGTCTTTTGGCGAAAAGATGTCTCTTGGCAAAAAGGGTTCTCTTGGGCAAAAGGTGTCTTTGGTGAGAAGGTGTCTCATGGTGAAGAGGTGTCTTTTAGTTGGAAAGATGTCTTTTGGATGGAAAGACACTATGGAAAGACATCATTTGGTGATGTGTCTTTCCATACCAATACAACTAGGGTAAAAGGTATCTTTTTGCTAAAGACATGTCTTGAAGGTGTATCTTTATGAAAGACATCATTTAAGATATGCCTTTCCATAGAATCACTTCCAACACCTATAAATACCCTACCAATGTGGTCATTTGAGAACAACTTCAAACATTCATATACACTCCATTCATTATTCTATTTCCGCCTCCATTCCATATGTTGGTGTCCAAGAAGTTCTGCCCGATTATCCACGCTAAGAGAAGGAATCTAATTTGGGTTACGGCTATGGCCATTTCCTTAGTCCTTCTATGTTTTCTTCTTGCATTTGGTGTAGATGGTTGAGTTGGAATTCTTTGTCTTCTCTGGTTAGAAATGGTTCCCTTTGTAAACGTACTATGATCACTCAATAAAAGATATTAGTTTCAACTTGGAATTTGTGTTCGTTGCAATTGTAATGAAGTTGTTTCTCCTTCCATTACTTCAAATTCTGACCTTGTTAAGGCAGATATTAGGTTGAGGATTCCAAGTGGACTTTCCCTTTGTCTTTTTGCAACATAAAAGAAGAAGCTTAAGACTTAGAATCAACCATGTTATTCTCCCCTTCTCGGTCCGTTAATTACCTAAATATTGTTAGTTTTCGGTAATGATTAGGGAGTGCTTAGTTCGGCAAGAAAAATTGTATCAAGGCCCTACACTTACCTTTTGCTAATGCTCGAGCAAAATTAGTTTAGGAAGGAGTAATTACTTATGCACAAAACAGATAGACTTTAGAATGACAATTAGATAAATATTCTCAACTATATGACTATATTTCACAAGTATCACTTAATCGTCCATATTCCATTCAGAAGCATACTAATGGTACAAAAATAAAGGATTTTCAAAATCGATCAAACATTTGGGCTATTTTGAATAAGGGATTTGTATTCTCTCCTTTTTCCGGTTTCCATCATTCAGCTCTGTTTTTCAAGAGTTTCTGAATGTGGCCAAGACACTCATCGATGGTTTTTATTGCTCAGCCCTATTTTGCAAGGGTTTCTGAATCAACCATGAATTTTTTGCATTAAAGAACGGGGAATTTAGGAGAAAAACAAAAGGAAAAACTCTCGTTTCTTGCTTTTATTCTAAGGCAGTTCATTGCAACCTCAAAGAATATAATGCTATTCCTTTGGAAGAAGATTTTTTTCTTTTCTTTTCTTTTTGTCTTCTTCTTCTTCTTTCTTTTTTTCACAAAAACCCTTTTTAAGATTTTTACCCAAAATTTTTCACAGTTGGAAAAGGAAAGAAAATAATACCGAGAAGTACAAAAAGGAAAGAATCAGGAGTAAGGTCATATACTCATGTTAAATAAAAAGAATCAAGAAGTTAATAACAGGAATCTACAAGTCATTAGAAAGCTTACCTCTTGAGAGAACAAGCATTTATTCATTCCTAATCTCTTCTTAATCAAGAACTTGCAAAAATTTTAGTAAAACATTGATTAAATGCAAAACCTAAGCATATTATTATAAATAAAAAGCTTATTTTTTAAGGGGGTCCATGCCCTACACGTGGTAGGAACACTGTCCCAGTGTTCGAAAGAAAAAGAAAATAAATAAAGAAAAACTTGATTAAAAATATTAAAAGAAAAGTAAAAGGAATTAAGAAGAAAATGACTCCCTTGTGGTGAAAGAATATGAATGCGTGAGGGCGGCCCTACACTTAGTCTTTGGCTATGTGGCAAAGTGATCAGAGATCTCGATAGAGACTATGACCAAGCTCGCATACTCCCGTTGATCAATTTAGCGTTGCAGACGGGAGTTGACCAAGTGGTCATGGTTGAGCAAAATGTTACTGCAACGACTGATGCTCCGTGCGAACGGTCGAGATCTCTTGCAATTTCCACTTTCTCAGGTGTTGAAAAAAATCTTGGAATTCGGTGTACTAGGTGTGTGGTCGTGCACTAACCACATTCACCTACTGAGGAAGAGAGCTCTTGCCAATCGCCTACTGTATTTGAATATTTGTGTAGGAAGTGTGCTTGAAGTGCATTCACCTAATTTGCTTTGGAGGAGCACATAAAATATTAAATTCATCAAGTTATAGTACGAAAAATAATAAGACAGGAATGCAACCAATTTAAGGGAAAAAAACAAAAGAAGTTTTTTTTTGACATGCCGGACATAATACCGGGCGAAACGTATCCGACAACGGACTTCTTCCATTATGCCGGATGACTTTTACCCGGCTTCCTACCCGGCTTGTTTAAACTCAAAGAGAAATTAAAATAAATCAAACAAGAGAGAAAGGAAGGATAAAACGAGATGTTTGTAAAAATAATTACAAAGATATTTACATAAGTAAATTTGCAAAAATTAAAAGAAGACATAAAATTACGTATGCCGGACGTGGTGCCGGTTGTGAGGAGCCCGGCATTGGACTTCCTCCAAGATTGTCGGGTTGATTTTACCCGGCGTTACGCCCGGATTTCAAACTCGAAAACGGAAAGAAAAAAAAAGAGCATAATTAAACGGGAAGAGAAGGTAAAATAAAGAATGAAAAAGAGAAAATAAACAAGAAATATAAACTATACACAAATGAATAAAATAATAGACTAAACTAGAACTCTACTACAGGTAGCAAATAAAACCCGGTCGGAGTATAGTGTAAATATATTACGACCGAGAGAATCGTACCCATGGGACTTATAGAAAACTAGTCCTAATTGTAACACCCCAATTCAATCCAGATGTGGTCTCGCAACTTAATAGTGTATATATAATCATGTCACAGCGGAATTCTTTACAATCCAGGACCTTGCCACGGTCTGACTACAGAATATACCGAACATTAGTACTACAATCTTAACCATTTACATATCCTTCTTACAACCCCCTCACATCCTATACATCTTACTAACTCAATTGCCATACGAGTGTACATGCACAACTCGTAGGCCACACTTAACCCGTAACACTTGTACCCCTTCTTACTCTCGCGACGGCCGCCTCCTGATGTACCTGTGAAGTAAAAACAGCCCCCAAAGGGGGTCAGCACGAATGCTGGTACGATCCCCTCATGGCCCCCAAGCTAACGTGGCTACGACGACTAATTGTCGATAGCATGGAGGTTGATTAAATGCACAACATAATAGTAAATGCTGTAAACAACAATCCATATATGAACAATCAAAGTTCACACACAATGAACGACTTAAATGCGTTCCCTTAATTAGAGAGTTAGTTATTTAACTCCTTAAGTAATGTTCCCTCTTAATCTTAGTCCATCCTTATCTCACCTCAATCTTAATCTTATCTTAATCTTAGAAACAACCATCCCTTAATAAGGAGTGGATGTCACTTATCTTAATCTTAATTATACAAACCATCCTTTAAAGAGGAATGGTTGCAACTTATCTTAACCTTACCTTAATCTTAATCTCAACTTAATCTCAATATACAAACCGTTCCTGGAAGGGAATGGTTGTAGCTTAATTCGAACCTGGGATTTAGGTGATCCCACCGCACCATCTTAATGCCACCTACTCTGGACGGGCGTCCACCGTAGCTGAGCCGGCAACCGGCCCTAGGCTACAAGTCCGAAGACAAGTCCTTAATCGGAGGTCGAATCTGCTATAGATAACGACCCCCTTTCCTTAGCATGCATGACCGGAGATCGGTCCCGGTTTCCTCACTCAAGTTCCAGTTAGTAGTAATCTCAAGATCCTGTTTGTTGGTTAACCTCTTTCGGTTCATATCGTCCCTTATTAGGGGCGTTCCTCAGTCTCACTCAATTCCTTACTAAACATTGGTTAGTAAGTTCTCACGGTATGTTGTGTTAGTTTTCATACATCACACAACAATACAATAGATATAATATATTTCGGTTGCATGCTTTATCTTGTTTAGTGAGCACACAAAAACAAATAGCACACAAGCCGAGGGACACCTCGTTAGCAAGCAGGTCACAAGAGAACTGTACCGTTCACCATTGGTCGTTCGGTTGCTTACTCTCTTCCGGAGTCCAAATTCCCAAGTCCTAAAACATTCATTCAGTTTTAGGTTGTTAATCACTTAACTTAATTCAACTTACTTAACTTACTTACCTTACTTAACCCTTAATGATCCTAACAATTCTTAAGTCTCACTACTTAATCTTACAAACTTAATCTTAAGTGAATCACTTCTCTCATCACTTATACTTATTCATTCACTTAATTTCATTGTTACCCACCAAACATGTCCTAATAACCTTATAACAACATTACTTAATATCCTCATCATTTCCCATCCTTAAACAAGGTTTTTGGCCAAAACAGTGGCATGTCCGAACTTGTGTCCGGACTTCCCAAGTTCGGACGCAAGTCGAGACTAAAACTAAAACAGACGCATGTCCGAACATGTGTCCGGACTTCGGAAGTTCGGACATGGGTCGAGGAAAATCCTAAGTAGAAGCAGGCACGTCCGAACTTGTGTCCGGACTTCCCAAGGTCGGACACAAGTCGAGACTCAGAAATTTGTCACGCAACAGGGCCTGTCCGAACGTCCATGTCCGGACGGATGTTCGGACAAGGCAAAACACTCATTTCCTAAGCCTTCAAACACTTAACCAATATTCACCAAACTTCTCCTAAACCCTCATAATGTCATCTAACATCATTTAGGCACTTAAACTCACATTATAACTTCCACCAAACTCTCCAAAACAACTTCAAAGATCTTCTCAAACATTTCCTAAATTCTTACAAACATTCCTAACACTTGCCATATGCTTCCTTACATTTCCAACTTGTACATTTTGTCTAGAACTTCAACTAACCAAAGTGTTTCTTTTCTACCCATATAACTCCTCCTTAACATCATTGCTTGTTAAACCTTCCAAGGTTATCTTGCATGTCCATGCACATTTCTCTTCTTTTCACTTGTTACTCATCACTCTTAAACTCTTAAGCTTTCTTATACATTTCTTTCCATTATCTTAATACCTTGACATTGTTCTTCATTTACCTTAACCATGCAACACCCCCTTAGGCATTTCCACTTCTCTTATGCAACTTACTCACCATTCTCATGATCATACCCTCTTATACGTTTCTAGTCATTTCCTTGACGACTTACAATATCCTCCTACCATTTTCACTTCCATCACCCAAGTCCACACATTACCATTCAACTAAACCTTACTAGTCCACCACTAACGTCACCACCTCTTACACAAACTTCTCGAACTCTCATTGTTCTTCTCTTAGTTCATACCTAAATCACCTTAAAGCATTATATACCTTTCCTCCAGATTTGCACAAGTCATATCGTTCCTCATACCGTGTCTTTGGTGTGTTCAATGCACCCATCTAACTCTAATTTCCTCATAGACCATTCTAGGTCATTCTAAACCTCAAGAACTCCTTAGTTAACTCATTTCCACTCAAATTCCTTTGTATGACTCCTAGTAAATCCTAGGTCATATTAGTTCTCCACCATCACCTAAACACTTATTTTTACTCAAATTCGCCATAGCTCCTCTAGTATATTATCATGCCCAACACATTATTTTTCCTCATTCAACCATCTCATACACATCAAGTTCTTCTCATCATATCTCATCACCCAAACCAATTCATTCACAACAAACTCAATATATTGCAATAATCTTAAATTGCATAGCACTAAGGCTCTTAAATGACATGGCTCTTAGGCCCTTAAATGACTTAAACTTACACACTGAATTTCCCACATATAAAAGCTTTCAACCTGCAAATACACCCATCAATCTCATAGTAGTTATAATGCTCTTAAAATCCACCTTAAACTTATATTACTAACTCATTCTCATTAGCTCCTTAATCACAAGTTCATAAGCTTGTTTAAGTTCTTTTTCTTAGGTTATATAACCCAATACACAATGTAAGCTCTAAGCCACATTGGTACTTATCTAAAACTCATTCCTTAATCTTAAACCACCATTAGGTAAGCATTTTACCTTGTTTTCTCAAGCTTATCTTAATCTCCTCCTTAGACCTTCTTCTTGCATAGATCTCGGCCACCACTTAAACTTCATTTGCCAATGTTCTAACCAATATTCAATGACTCATATGTATTAAACAATACACTAACCTCAAGGAATAAAAACCTAGGTTAGAAATGTGTTCTAAGGCATAAAAGTGGATGATTACCTTTGAAGTCTCAAGGTAGACTTTGGCATTGAATGAAATAGGACCTCCACTAGTCCTGGTGAATAAATCAAGCTAGAACAAGGCATAAAAACATAGCCCCATGAGAAGGAATTT
The DNA here is from genome assembly GCA_023374045.1 of Limonium bicolor. Taxonomy (NCBI): domain Eukaryota; kingdom Viridiplantae; phylum Streptophyta; class Magnoliopsida; order Caryophyllales; family Plumbaginaceae; genus Limonium; species Limonium bicolor. The sequence continues at coordinate 52,747,089 of CM041776.1, forward strand.
TCGGCCATGTACAAGAAATGATGGAAACATGGTTTTTCTTACATTTGCTTTACCTTAAGAGAATGGAGAAGCTAATGAGCTCTTCAAACTTGGTTTTCCTCCATCAATGGAGTTTCCTCTTGGCACCAAAATGGAGCTTTGAAGGATTTGAAAAGATAGAAGGATAGGTCTTGACCTAACTAAGAGAAATATGTGTTTAGTTTTTGATTTGGAGCAAAGATGAACACTTAGTGAGTGATTGAAGGTGGAGCACCCATGGATGGAGCTCTCTCGTTTGGAGCAAAAGAAGAGAAGAAGAAATCGTGTGAAGAAGAAAGAGAAAGAAGAGAGAGAAGAAGAAAAGGTGGCTTATAAGAGATATTTGCTTTAATAAAGCAAATAGTACTCTTTTACTTATCTCTTCTTTTTCCTTATTTGACTACTTATGGTGACTCACCCTCCTTTAGAAAACCGGCCCCCTACCTTAAATAAGGCTAGTCATGGTCTTTGTTGACCAACTAATTAGCTTATATTGATTAAAACTTAAACTAGTCACTATTTGGCACTATTCACTAATCAGTGCACATATTTCTGAAATTTTTGATTTCCCATTGATTTAGACCTCCTAATGTGATACTAATTAGTACACATGTTGATTAAAGAGTAATGATGGACATTTAGCCACTCAAAACTCAATTCTAAGACAATTTCTCAAAATGAGCTTTAAGACTTCTTAAAGCACATTTTGTGTTTTAACTTGTTTTCAAGCTTGGTTTTCTTTGCTAATTGATTTAAAATGACCATTAGGATATTACTAAGGTCTTATCATGATATTTGGTTGCTAATCAAAGTCACTCCAAGCTTAGAGCACGTTTTTGCCCTGATTGCCCTTAAGGCACTTTCTTGTGTTTTCCTTGGTTTAAATTGTCTACCAATCTTTCTAAGGCATATTCTAGCCTTACTACATCATAATTTGATGTTTACTTAGCATACTTAGGTTTGGGGTATTTCAATCTACCCCCCTTAAAAGAACTTTGTCCCCAAAGTTCCCATGCATTTTATCTTATTAGAATACATGTCTTACCTCATTCCTTAGATCGTATAGATCATACTTATGTATACTTAATCTCATTGGATCATTAGATCCGCCATATTCCTATAGTTAAATATCACACAACATGCTTAAGCATGTATAGCACTCAAAATTCTTTTTGTTTCTTTTGATGATTGAAACATTCACATAATTTCCAACGTATTCTCCCATGTCACCGGTCCGTAGACAATGGCTCATTCGTCCTCGTCACCATGGGCCGGAATACAAAACACTCTGCTCTCCCCATGTCACCGGTCCGAAGACAAAGGCTCGTGCGTCCTCGACTTCATGGGCGAGACTCAGTAAAAAGGTAATCCTTTTTACGAGGTCATGTGAGGAATAATTCCTCTAATTAAAAATACAATCAACTCCAATTTATTTTATCCTAAAGCCTCTGTCCATAGTGTGATTTAATTGTGACCACTGGTAGGGAGTTTCAGGAATCATCCAACGCTGATGTGATCAGCATCAGTGTAGAACTATCCTTCCACCCCAATTTGTGTTCGGTTTCCCTTGATCCCTAGAAAATCAAGTTCCACCTCCCACGTCATTTTCAAACATCCAAATAATTCACATATGTCCAATTTTCTATCTTTTTAGTTCTTCCTAATCATAATCAATACATCTCCCAAGTGTGGACTCAGTCCATCAAACATTCCCGATTCATCTCTTAGTAATTACCTCAGGACTTAATTCCTACTAAGTTCTATAACTGTCCCATAGCAATTCTCACCATCTTATATCTCATAGCATTACTATCTTCTACCTCATACTCATATCAAATGTTATCTCATAATATTATCTTATTCTTATCTCACACATAGTCTCATATCGACTCATACCTCATATATTCCTTATTTCTTAAGTCTCCTTAATCCTCTTCCTTAATTCTCTTAACTTGTACTCACACCAGAGTTAACAAGATAGGTACTTAATATGTATGGTATTCACATCTTCTGTGTGCAATAACCATGATTTATTCAAAATGTTTATGTAAAACATATTCTCAAGTTATTTTGTGCTATGCACACCGTAGTTTATGTACTCAGTACACAAACATACGCCAAACGGTTTTCGCTCTACCCCCCTTAAAATGGATTACGCCCACGTAATCAGCGTTACATCATCTTTGAACATAAGTTCAAGATGTCTAATTCTCACCAAGCATTCTAGCTTCCACGTCATCTATCTTACTTATAATTCGATCAGAAATGACTTAGTCTCTGTATCGAGGATTCTTAACGGTACTTATACCGTTTCCTTAACTTAGTTTGGTCTAATCTCAAAGGTAGTGGTCTGCTAGCTTCCGCTGCGCGACTCTGATAATCTTAGGCTTAATTGTCTCAATGGACACGTGTTATCTTTATATATACACGGCCTTAATGAGTTGTAACTCGTCTATCCAGTCTCCCTGGAGATTTAATGTTTATACTCTTAGTGTTTTCTCGAATGTCTAAGTTGTTCTTCTCCAACTGACCTTTGGTCTGAGGATGATCCATAATCTGACACTACTGTTTAGTGCTTATTGCACTTTACAGTCTAATCTTATTGATCTTAAGACATGTTCTATGTCTATACTTAACAATCCGTGCTTCTCGCACTTCATAGTCCTTAATTATTGGTTCTCTGATTCCCCTGCGTTGCTGGCTCAACTGAATTCTTCTCTTCGACTGTTTGTGATAGTAGCTGCTCTTGTCTGGTCTTGTGTCGTTGTCCGTGGTACGGAGTCGACTACTTCCCGTGTTCCTTACACCACTCGTCTACATGCATGGGGTACCTTACTGGTACATTACTACTTACCCAACTAACTCATAAATGAGCGTGTCAGGCCTGCAAGCCCCTGTGGGGTGCAGTCGTCCCCACGTCTCGTTTTAGTAAACTCATAGTGTCCGTCACACGTTTAGCTATTGCTAATTATGAAGTATTCTGTTGTCGATCTCCTCTTTCGTCGTTCCATAATAACATTTATTGTTCTTCTTGAAATTAATCAAGGGAAGTCCATTTACTGTGTTCTTGGGTATGGTATGCTCCAGCTCCTTTCCGTATCCCGTACTGATTCGGTCTCTTAATAATTGAGGTCTCTTTCCGTAGAGCCTCTTATGTTGTTTCTCATATTTATGCTAATAGGAATGCACTTCCAATTCCTTAAGGAATGGGTAGCGTGCTTCCTGCGAAATCTTACCTAACCAGGTCCCGACTACTGGCATCAATGCTCAGTTCGTCTACCATCTTATTTTCTTACTTATGCTGGTCTTAACTCATAAATCTAATTGCCTCAGTGTCAATATTTGACGGCTTATACATAATGGTCGCCTTACCGCGTACCATGACTTAATCCACTTATCTAACTATTGTACTCACGACCACTACTACCGTGGTAGTTGGCCCTTACCATGTTGCCCATTAATGGTGCAACCTCTTATTCTCTTATTCTTATGTCTTACCTTATGCTCAATCCCTTCTTGGTGTAGACACACTGGGAGTTCTCTCATTCGGGTGTATAGCGGTTGTGTCACCGTGCTGTAAAATAGCTGACTCTCTTAATATGAAGATGTTCTGCTCCAATCTCAGATTCGTAAGTAGGCTAACTCCTCTCGTATTCTTTTATCCTTATGATGCTGCTTACCATGTAAATTAACCGTTCCTGAAGAAGTCATTCTCGGAACCACAAGCTCTTCTGAGCATTGGTCACTTGACGAGTCATAATGTGCAATCTCAATGTTTATCTCTGACCATTTCAAATTCTTACATCCTGCGTGTTGGATATGGGGTCTATCTGTGCAACCTTCCTTATTACTCAAGTGTATCTTGTATTTTCTAAGGTAATCTCAAGGTTCATAGTTCCATTTTCTGAATAAAGTGTATTTTATCTCTAATAAGTGAAAGCCCTTTTGAGGGGTTTATTCCCACTATTGGCCTCACAACAAGGAGAGGTATCCCCACCCTAAAGTATGGTTCGTTCTCCGCCCCTGTCCTTAGCATTATCTCAACATTCTCATTGGTACTATTCCTTGATAATCTTCCCCAATCTAAGTTATAGGTTTGTAACCGTCCATATCTACACATTGTAGTTCCTCATGGCTTAAATAAGCTTTCTTACAACTTACTGCACCTCGGCTCTGATGTGGTTAACATCCTTGGCTCGTAGGTTCTTAATGCTTAATGTCTCAGTTCATTATTTGTACTCTCACTCATCAACAGGTCATCCTTATAAGATTCTGGTTCATTGAACACTATCCACCGTTAGGTTACGTACTAAGTGTAGTATCGGGTTTCATGGTAAGTTGCTGCATCCTGCTTCCTGTTATGGAAGTTACTCAGGTGATCTTAGGTTACTTAATGTCTTTGACAATACTGTCATTTTACTAGACTTAAGTCTTTTAGTAGTCAAGGTTAGGTTCGTATTAGGCGTTTGCCTTACGGTGTCCAAGTTGGATATCATCCTGTCGTCTTATACTTCCATCTCAACGCTTCGTTCAACTTTTGTTGATTACGCCACCCGTTGATAATCAGTCATACTTGGGTGTTAATGAGTTAAACAAACAGTATTAACTGTCCTTCATCAGTTTGCTCGGCTCGACTATGCCCGCTCTGTGGGGGTAGTCCTCCGGCTTTCCTTTTCCAGGTTGGTACACCTTAGTCCTTAGTAGGTTATAGCTTATGTTCATTTCTTTCACCCTTGTTTTCTAGGTTTTCCAATCTCTTCATTGAAGAATGTTGTTATCGGTATGTTTAATGGTCACTCTGGGAGTCTTATCCGTCCTTGTTGGAAGTCGTTCAGTCGACTGCCTTTATTGTATCTCCTGACACCTTCCATGTATGTTGTTGTAGTAGGTTGTACCGTTGCTCATATTCATATTGTTTAGTACTTTGTCTGAGTTCCGCTCCCGGCTGACTGGTGTATCACCTCATCTCATCATTGTCAGGCCGTCGGGCCTTTCCAAGGTCTTATTTTTCTGTTCTTATAGATTTACAATCCGGTATTAATATGCGTTTCAACTGTAGCGTTCTCCTATTTCACCTTGTTGGCTTTTCGTGTGGCTTAACCGTAGTAGCACTTGCTATGGCAAGTGCACCATGCAGGATGGGTTATTGGTACAAGGTACATCGGTAGTGACACTTCCTTCTAATTTCCATGTAATTGGTAGTCCTCAGGACCCCTTCGATAATCTTTTATTTTGGATAACCGTCCATCCGGCAGTTTCCTTGTTGCTTGACAGTACTATCATTTATCAGGGCGTTCCTCTTTCTGAGGGAACCCCTTAACATTTTCTTATGTCTTAATCCTCCCTCCTGTCTCCCCACGTTTTGTTGTGGTTACTAGGCAACGGTTTTTCCTTTAGGCACTACATTGTAGTCCTATTCCGGTATACAACTTGTATGAGTTCCTATCGTCGTCCGCATTATGTTGGCCAGGTTTTGTAACCTTCCTCATTGTATGGGGTTTGGAGTTCCCGTTTCTAACTGGACTTTCCAGTAATCTCAATCCTCATGCTTTGTATTATCCCACTGTTATGCTCACTCGGACCGCTGTCCGGTACTCATGCCTCTTATCATTTCCTTATCTATTGCACGCGTAGTGCTTTCCTTACCATTGGTATCGCGGGTTATTTCGACTGCGTAGCATGTCGACCCATGTTGCCGGTAATTTCCGTTCCCTTACTGATAGTATTCCATAGGTAGCGCCTGTTTCTCAGCTACGCTCCATTAAAACCTCCAAGTTCTCCATAACTGTTGTGCAACAAGATGTTTCTCGTATTGCTCACTGTTAGCTAACTGCCAGATCGGGTTTTCCCAAGTAAGAGAAGGCTTTCTTCTCTCTGGCGTTTGTTCCACATATTTAGGGTTAGGGATATGGATGGCGGGCCTAGGTACTATGGATATCCGGTAAACACCGGGAAGTCCTGGCTAACGCACCTCTCAATCTATCTCTTAACCCTTAACCCATAACTCAATCTCAACCTCAATATTCTCCTAAGTTCGGTACTTCTTGTCTTCAGAGCGTAACTACGCTCTGATACCACTTTTTGTAACACCCCAATTCAATCCAGATGTGGTCTCGCAACTTAATAGTGTATATATAATCATGTCACAGCGGAATTCTTTACAATCCAAGACCTTGCCACGGTCTGACTACAGAATATACCGAACATTAGTACTACAATCTTAACCATTTACATATCCTTCTTACAACCCCCTCACATCCTATACATCTTACTAACTCAATTGCCATACGAGTGTACATGCACAACTCGTAGGCCACACTTAACCCGTAACACTTGTACCCCTTCTTACTCTCGCGACGGCCGCCTCCTGATGTACCTGTGAAGTAAAAACAGCCCCCAAAGGGGGTCAGCACGAATGCTGGTACGATCCCGTCATGGCCCCCAAGCTAACGTGGCTACGACGACTAATTGTCGATAGCATGGAGGTTGATTAAATGCACAACATAATAGTAAATGCTGTAAACAACAATCCATATATGAACAATCAAAGTTCACACACAATGAGCGACTTAAATGCGTTCCCTTAATTAGAGAGTTAGTTATTTAACTCCTTAAGTAATGTTCCCTCTTAATCTTAGTCCATCCTTATCTCACCTCAATCTTAATCTTATCTTAATCTTAGAAACAACCATCCCTTAATAAGGAGTGGATGTCACTTATCTTAATCTTAATTATACAAACCATCCTTTAAAGAGGAATGGTTGCAACTTATCTTAACCTTACCTTAATCTTAATCTCAACTTAATCTCAATATACAAACCGTTCCTGGAAGGGAATGGTTGTAGCTTAATTCGAACCTGGGATTTAGGTGATCCCACCGCACCATCTTAATGCCACCTACTCTGGACGGGCGTCCAGCGTAGCTGAGCCGGCAACCGGCCCTAGGCTACAAGTCCGAAGACAAGTCCTTAATCGGAGGTCGAATCTGCTATAGATAACGACCCCTTTCCTTAGCATGCATGACCGGAGATCGGTCCCGGGTTTCCTCACTCAAGTTCCAGTTAGTAGTAATCTCAAGATCCTGTTTGTTGGTTAACCTCTTTCGGTTCATATCGTCCCTTATTAGGGGCGTTCCTCAGTCTCACTCAATTCCTTACTAAACATTGGTTAGTAAGTTCTCACGGTATGTTGTGTTAGTTTTCATACATCACACAACAATACAATAGATATAATATATTCCGGTTGCATGCTTTATCTTGTTTAGTGAGCACACAAAAACAAATAGCACACAAGCCGAGGGACACCTCGTTAGCAAGCAGGTCACAAGAGAACTGTACCGTTCACCATTGGTCGTTCGGTTGCTTACCTCTTCCGGAGTCCAAATTCCCAAGTCCTAAAACATTCATTCAGTTTTAGGTTGTTAATCACTTAACTTAATTCAACTTACTTAACTTACTTACCTTACTTAACCCTTAATGATCCTAACAATTCTTAAGTCTCACTACTTAATCTTACAAACTTATCTTAAGTGAATCACTTCTCCTCATCACTTATACTTATTCATTCACTTAATTCATTGTTACCCACCAAACATGTCCTTAATAACCTTATAACAACATTACTTAATATCCTCATCATTTCCCATCCTTAAACAAGGTTTTTGGCCAAAACAGTGGCATGTCCAACTTGTGTCCGGACTTCCCAAGTTCGGACGCAAGTCGAGACTAAAAACTAAAACAGACGCATGTCCGAACATGTGTCCGGACTTCGGAAGTTCGGACATGGGTCGAGGAAAATCCTAAGTAGAAGCAGGCACGTCCGAACTTGTGTCCGGACTTCCCAAGGTCGGACACAAGTCGAGACTCAGAAATTTGTCACGCAACAGGGCCTGTCCGAACGTCCATGTCCGGACGGATGTTCGGACAAGGCAAAACACTCATTTCCTAAGCCTTCAAACACTTAACCAATATTCACTAAACTTCTCCTAAACCCTCATAATGTCATCTAACATCATTTAGGCACTTAAACTCACATTATAACTTCCACGAAACTCTCCAAAACTTCCAAAGATCTTCTCAAACATTTCCTAAATTCTTACAAACATTCCTAACACTTGCCATATGCTTCCTTACATTTCCAACTTGTACATTTTGTCTAAAACTTCAACTAACCAAAGTGTTTCTTTTCTACCCATATAACTCCTCCTTAACATCATTGCTTGTTAAACCTTCCAAGGTTATCTTGCATGTCCATGCACAATTTCTCTTCTTTTCACTTGTTACTCATCACTCTTAAACTCTTAAGCTTGCTTATACATTTCTTTCCATTATCTTAATACCTTGACATTGTTCTTCATTTACCTTAACCATGCAAAACCCTCCTTAGGCATTTCCACTTCTTTTATGCAACTTACTCACCATTCTCATGATCATACCCTCTTATACGTTTCTAGTCATTTTCCTTGACGACTTACAATATCCTCCTACCATTTTCACTTCCATCACCCAAGTCCACACATTACCATTCAACTAAACCTTACTAGTCCACCACTAACGTCACCACCTCTTACACAAACTTCTCGAACTCTCATTGTTCTTCTCTTAGTTCATACCTAAATCACCTTAAAGCATTATATACCTTTCCTCCAGATTTGCACAAGTCTTATCATTCCTCATACCGTGTCTTTGGTGTGTTCAATGCACCCATCTAACTCTAATTTCCTCATAGACCATTCTAGGTCATTCTAAACCTCAAGAACTCCTTAGTTAACTCATTTCCACTCAAATTCCTTTGTATGACTCCTAGTAAATCCTAGGTCATATTAGTTCTCCACCATCACCTAAACACTTATTTTCTACTCAAATTTCGCCATAGCTCCTCTAGTATATTATCATGCCCAAACACATTATTTTTCCTCATTCAACCATCTCATACACATCAAGTTCTTCTCATCATATCTCATCACCCAAACCAATTCATTCACACAAACTCAATATATTGCAATAATCTTAAATTGCATAGCACTAAGGCTCTTAAATGACATGGCTCTTAGGCCCTTAAATGACTTAAACTTAGACACTGAATTTCCCACATAAAAAGCTTTCAACCTGCAAATACACCCATCAATCTCATAGTAGTTATAATGCTCTTAAAATCCACCTTAAACTTATATTACTAACTCATTCTCATTAGCTCCTTAATCACAAGTTCCATAAGCTTGTTTAAGTTCTTTTTCTTAGGTTATATAACCCAATACACAATGTAAGCTCTAAGCCACATTGGTACTTATCTAAAACTCATTCCTTAATCTTAAACCACCATTAGGTAAGCATTTTACCTTGTTTCTCTAGCTTATCTTAATCTCCTCCTTAGACCTTCTTCTTGCATAGATCTCGGCCACCACTTAAACTTCCTTTGCCAATGTTCTAACCAATATTCAATGACTCATATGAGTATTAAACAATACACTAACCTCAAGGAATAAAAACCTAGGTTAGAAATGTGTTCTAAGGCATAAAAGTGGATGATTACCTTTGAAGTCTCAAGGTAGACTTTGGCATTGAATGAAATAGGACCTCCACTAGTCCTTGGTGAATAAATCAAGCTAGAACAAGGCATAAAAACATAGCCCCATGAGAAGGAATTTTCGGCCATGTACAAGAAATGATGGAAACATGGTTTTTTCTTACATTTGCTTTACCTTAAGAGAATGGAGAAGCTAATGAGCTCTTCAAACTTGGTTTTCCTCCATCAATGGAGTTTCCTCTTGGCACCAAAATGGAGCTTTGAAGGATTTGAAAAGATAGAAGGATAGGTCTTGACCTAACTAAGAGAAATATGTGTTAGTTTTTGATTTGGAGCAAAGATGAACACTTAGTGAGTGATTGAAGGTGGAGCACCCATGGATGGAGCTCTCTCGGTTTGGAGCAAGAAGAGAAGAAGAAATCGTGTGAAGAAGAGAAATGAAGAGAGAGAAGAAGAAAGGTGGCTTATAAGAGATATTTGCTTTAATAAAGCAAATAGTACTCTTTTACTTATCTCTTCTTTTCTTCCTTATTTGACTACTTATGGTGACTCACCCTCCTTTAGAAAACCGGCCCCCTACCTTAAATAAGGCTAGTCATGGTCTTTGTTGACCAACTAATTAGCTTATATTGATTAAAACTTAAACTAGTCACTATTTGGCACTATTCACTAATCAGTGCACATATTTCTGAATTTTTGATTTCCCATTGATTTAGACCTCCTAATGTGATACTAATTAGTACACATGTTGATTAAAGAGTAATGATGGACATTTAGCCACTCAAAACTCAATTCTAAGACAATTTCTCAAAAATGAGCTTTAAGACTTCTTAAAGCACATTTGTGTTTTTAACTTGTTTTCAAGCTTGGTTTTCTTTGCTAATTGATTTAAAATGACCATTAGGATATTACTAAGGTCTTATCATGATATTTGGTTGCTAATCAAAGTCACTCCAAGCTTAGAGCACGTTTTTGCCCTGATTGCCCTTAAGGCACTTTCTTGTGTTTTCCTTGGTTTAATTGTCTACCAATCTTTCTAAGGCATATTCTAGCCTTACTACATCATAATTTGATGTTTACTTAGCATACTTAGGTTTGGGGTATTTCAATCTACCCCCTTAAAAGAACTTTGTCCCCAAAGTTCCATGCATTTTTCTTATTAGAATACATGTCTTACCTCATTCCTTAGATCGTATAGATCATACTTATGTATACTTAATCTCATTGGATCATTAGATCCGCCATATTCCTATAGTTAAATATCACACAACATGCTTAAGCATGTATAGCACTCAAAATTCTTTTTGTTTCTTTTGATGATTGAAACATTCACATAATTTCCAACGTATTCTCCCATGTCACCGGTCCGTAGACAATGGCTCATTCGTCCTCGTCACCATGGGCCGGAATACAAAACACTCTGCTCTCCCCATGTCACCGGTCCGAAGACAAAGGCTCGTGCGTCCTCGACTTCATGGGCGAGACTCAGTAAAAAGGTAATCCTTTTGAGGTCATGTGAGGAATAATTCCTCTAATTAAAAATACAATCAACTCCAATTTTATTTTATCCTAAGCCTCTGTCCATAGTGTGATTTAATTGTGACCACTGGTAGGGAGTTTCAGGAATCATCCAACGCTGATGTGATCAGCATCAGTGTAGAACTATCCTTCCACCCCAATTGTGTTCGGTTTCCCTTGATCCCTAGAAAATCAAGTTCCACCTCCCACGTCATTTTCAAACATCCAAATAATTCACTTATGTCCAATTTCTATCTTTTTAGTTCTTCCTAATCATAATCAATACATCTCCCAAGTGTGGACTCAGTCCATCAAACATTCCTGATTCCTCTTAGTAATTACCTCAGACTTAAATTCCTACTAAGTTCTATAACTGTCCCATAGCAATTCTCACCATCTTATATCTCATAGCATTACTATCTTCTACCTCATACTCATATCAAATGTTATCTCATAATATTATCTTATTCTTATCTCACACATAGTCTCATATCGACTCATACCTCATATATTCCTTATTTCTTAAGTCTCCTTAATCCTCTTCCTTAATTCTCTTAACTTGTACTCACACCGGAGTTAACAAGATAGGTACTTAATATGTATGGTATTCACATCTTCTGTGTGCAATAACCATGATTTATTCAAAATGTTTATGTAAAACATATTCTCAAGTTATTTTGTGCTATGCACACCGTAGTTTATGTACTCAGTACACAAACATACGCCAAACGGTTTTCGCTCTACCGCCCCTTAAAATGGATTACGCCCACGTAATCAGCGTTACATCATCTTTGAACATAAGTTCAAGATGTCTAATTCTCACCAAGCATTCTAGCTTCCACGTCATCTATCTTACTTATAATTCGATCAGAAATGACTTAGTCTCTGTATCGAGGATTCTTAACGGTACTTATACCGTTTCCTTAACTTAGTTTGGTCTAATCTCAAAGGTAGTGGTCTGCTAGCTTCCGCTGCGTGACTCTGATAATCTTAGGCTTAATTGTCTCAATGGACACGTGTTATCTTTATATATACACGGCCTTAATGAGTTGTAACTCGTCTATCCAGTCTCCCTGGAGATTTAATGTTTATACTCTTAGTGTTTTCTCGAATGTCTAAGTTGTTCTTCTCCAACTGACCTTTGGTCTGAGGATGATCCATAATCTGACACTACTGTTTAGTGCTTATTGCACTTTACAGTCTAATCTTATTGATCTTAAGACATGTTCTATGTCTATACTTAACAATCCGTGCTTCTCGCACTTCATAGTCCTTAATTATTGGTTCTCTGATTCCCTGCGTTGCTGGCTCAACTGAATTCTTCTCTTCGACTGTTTGTGATAGTAGCTGCTCTTGTCTGGTCTTGTGTCGTTGTCCGTGGTACGGAGTCGACTACTTCCCGTGTTCCTTACACCACTCGTCTACATGCATGGGGTACCTTACTGGTACATTACTACTTACCCAACTAACTCATAAATGAGCGTGTCAGGCCTGCAAGCCCCTGTGGGGTGCAGTCGTCCCACGTCTCGTTTTAGTAAACTCATAGTGTCCGTCACACGTTTAGCTATTGCTAATTATGAAGTATTCTGTTGTCGATCTCCTCTTTCGTCGTTCCATAATAACATTTATTGTTCTTCTTGAAATTAATCAAGGGAAGTCCATTTACTGTGTTCTTGGGTATGGTATGCTCCAGCTCCTTTCCGTATCCCGTACTGATTCGGTCTCTTAATAATTGAGGTCTCTTTCCGTAGAGCCTCTTATGTTGTTTCTCATATTTATGCTAATAGGACCTCTTCCATTACTTAAGGAATGGGTAGCGTGCTTCCTGCGAAATCTTACCTAACCAGGTCCCGACTACTGGCATCAATGCTCAGTTCGTCTACCATCTTATTTCTTACTTATGCTGGTCTTAACTCATAAATCTAATTGCCTCAGTGTCAATATTTGACGGCTTATACATAATGGTCGCCTTACCGCGTACCATGACTTAATCCACTTATCTAACTATTGTACTCACGACCACTACTACCGTGGGTTGGCCCTTACCATGTTGCCCATTAATGGTGCAACCTCTTATTCTCTTATTCTTATGTCTTACCTTATGCTCAATCCCTTCTTGGTGTAGACACACTAGGAGTTCTCTCATTCGGGTGTATAGCGGTTGTGTCACCGTGCTGTAAAATAGCTGACTCTCTTAATATGAAGATGTTCTGCTCCAATCTCAGATTCGTAAGTAGGCTAACTCCTCTCGTATTCTTTATCCTTATGATGCTGCTTACCATGTAAATTAACCGGTTCCTGAAGAAGTCATTCTCGGAACCACAAGCTCTTCTGAGCATTGGTCACTTGACGAGTCATAATGTGCAATCTCAATGTTTATCTCTGACCATTTCAAATTCTTACATCCTGCGTGTTGGATATGGGGTCTATCTGTGCAACCTTCCTTATTACTCAAGTGTATCTTGTATTTTCTAAGGTAATCTCAAGGTTCATAGTTCCATTTTCTGAATAAAGTGTATTTTATCTCTAATAAGTGAAAGCCCTTTTGGAGGGGTTTATTCCCACTATTGGCCTCACAACAAGGAGAGGTATCCCCACCCTAAAGGTATGGTTCGTTCTCCGCCCCTGTCCTTAGCATTATCTCAACATTCTCATTGGTACTATTCCTTGATAATATCTTCCCCATCTAAGTTATAGGTTTGTAACCGTCCATATCTACACATTGTAGTTCCTCATGGCTTAAATAAGCTTTCTTACAACTACTGCACCTCGGCTCTGATGTGGTTAACATCCTTGGCTCGTAGGTTCTTAATGCTTAATGTCTCAGTTCATTATTTGTACTCTCACTCATCAACAGGTCATCCTTATAAGATTCTGGTTCATTGAACACTATCCACCGTTAGGTTACGTACTAAGTGTAGTATCGGGTTTCATGGTAAGTTGCTGCATCCTGCTTCCTGTTATGGAAGTTACTCAGGTGATCTGAGGTTACTTAATGTCTTTGACAATACTGTCATTTTACTAGACTTAAGTCTTTAGTAGTCAAGGTTAGGTTCGTATTAGGCGTTTGCCTTACGGTGTCCAAGTTGGATATCATCCTGTCGTCTTATACTTCCATCTCAACGCTTCGTTCAACTTTTGTTGATTACGCCACCCGTTGATAATCAGTCATACTTGGGTGTTAATGAGTTAAACAAACAGTATTAACTGTCCTTCATCAGTTTGCTCGGCTCGACTATGCCCGCTCTGTGGGGGTAGTCCTCCGGCTTTCCTTTTCCAGGGTGTACACCTTTAGTCCTTAGTAGGTTATAGCTTATGTTCATTTCTTTCACTTGTTTTCTAGGTTTTCCAATCTCTTCATTGAAGAATGTTGTTATCGGTATGTTTAATGGTCACTCTGGGAGTCTTATCCCGTCCTTGTTGGAAGTCGTTCAGTCGACTGCCTTTATTGTATCTCCTGACACCTTCCATGTATGTTGTTGTAGTAGGTTGTACCGTTGCTCATATTCATATTGTTTAGTACTTTGTCTGAGTTCCGCTCCGGCTGACTGGTGTATCACCTCATCTCATCATTGTCAGGCCGTCAGGCCTTTCCAAGGTCTTATTTTTTCTTGTTCTTATAGATTTACAATCCGGTATTAATATGCGTTTCAACTGTAGCGTTCTCCTATTTCACCTTGTTGGCTTTTCGTGTGGCTTAACCGTAGTAGCACTTGCTATGGCAAGTGCACCATGCAGGATGGGTTATTGTACAAGGTACATCGGTAGTGACACTTCCTTCTAATTTCCATGTAATTGGTAGTCCTCAGGACCCCTTCGATAATCTTTTATTTTGGATAACCGTCCATCCGGCAGTTTCCTTGTTGCTTGACAGTACTATCATTTATCAGGGCGTTCCTCTTTCTGAGGGAACCCCTTAACATTTTCTTATGTCTTAATCCTCCCTCCTGTCTCCCCACGTTTTGTTGTGGTTACTAGGCAACGGTTTTTCCTTTAGGCACTACATTTAGTCCTATTCCGGTATACAACTTGTATGAGTTCCTATCGTCGTCCGCATTATGTTGGCCAGTTTTGTAACCTTCCTCATTGTATGGGGTTTGGAGTTCCCGTTTCTAACTGGACTTTCCAGTAATCTCAATCCTCATGCTTTGTATTATCCCACTGTTATGCTCACTCGGACCGCTGTCCGGTACTCATGCCTCTTATCATTTCCTTATCTATTGCACGCGTAGTGCTTTCCTTACCATTGGTATCGCGGGTTATTTCGACTGCGTAGCATGCCGACCCATGTTGCCGGTAATTTCCGTTCCCTTACTGATAGTATTCCATAGGTAGCGCCTGTTTTCTCAGCTACGCTCCATTAAAACTCCAAGTTCTCCATAACTGTTGTGCAACAAGATGTTTCTCGTATTGCTCACTGTTAGCTAACTGCCAGATCGGGTTTCCCCAAGTAAGAGAAGGCTTTCTTCTCTCTGGCGTTTGTTCCACATATTTAGGGTTAGGGATAGGGATGGCGGGCCTAGGTACTATGGATATCCGGTAAACACCGGGAAGTCCTGGCTAACGCACCTCTCATCTATCTCTTAACCCTTAACCCATAACTCAATCTCAACCTCAATATTCTCCTAAGTTCGGTACTTCTTGTCTTCAGAGCGTAACTACGCTCTGATACCTTTTTGTAACACCCCAATTCAATCCAGATTGGTCTCGCCACTTAATAGTGTATATATAATCATGTCACAGCGGAATTCTTTACAATCCAGGACCTTGCCACGGTCTGACTACAGAATATACCGAACATTAGTACTACAATCTTAACCATTTACGTATCCTTCTTACACCCCCCACATCCTATACATCTTACTAACTCAATGCCATACGAGTGTACATGCACAACTCGTAGGCCACACTTAACCCGTAACACTTGTACCCCTTCTTACTCTCGCGACGGCCGCCTCCTGATGTACCTGTGAAGTAAAAACAGCCCCCAAAGGGGGTCAGCACGAATGCTGGTACGATCCCCTCATGGCCCCCAAGCTAACGTGGCTACGACGACTAATTGTCGATAGCATGGAGGTTGATTAAATGCACAACATAATAGTAAATGCTGTAAACAACAATCCATATATGAACAATCAAAGTTCACACACAATGAACGACTTAAATGCGTTCCCTTAATTAGAGAGTTAGTTATTTAACTCCTTAAGTAATGTCCCTATTAATCTTATCCATCCTTATCTCACCTCAATCTTAGTCTTATCTTAATCTTAGAAACAACCATCCCTTAATAAGGAGTGGATGTCACTTATCTTAATCTTAATTATACAAACATCCTTTAAAGAGGAATGGTTGCAACTTATCTTAACCTTACCTTAATCTTAATCTCAACTTAATCTCAATATACAAACCATTCCTGGAAGGGAATGGTTGTAGCTTAATTCGAACCTGGGATTTAGGTGATCCACCGCACCATCTTAAGCCACCTACTCTGGACGGGCGTCCAGCGTAGCTGAGCCGACAACCGCCCCTAGGCTACAAGTCCGAAGACAAGTCCTTAATCGGAGGTCGAATCTGCTATAGATAACGACCCCCTTTCCTTAGCATGCATGACCGGAGATCGTGATCGGGTCCGGGTTTTCCTCACTCAAGTTCCAGTTAGTAGTAATCTCAAGATCCTGTTTGTTGGTTAACCTCTTTCGGTTCATATCGTCCCTTATTAGGGGCGTTCCTCAGTCTCACTCAATTCCTTACTAAACATTGGTTAGTAAGTTCCTCACTGTAGTTTTGTGTTAGTTTTCATACTCACACAACAATACGATAGATATATATATTCCGGTTGCATGCTTTATCTTGTTTAGTGAGCACACAAAACAAATAGCACACAAGCCGAGGGACACCTCGTTAGCAGCAGTCACAAGAGAACTGTACCGTTCAACCTGTCGGGCGGTGCTTACTCTCTTCCGGGAGTCCAAATTCCCAAGTGTCCTAAAACATTCATTCAGTTTTAGGTTGTTAATCACTTAACTTAATTCAACTTACTTAACTTACTTACCTTACTTAACCCTTAATGATCCTAACAATTCTTAAGTCTCACTACTTAATCTTACAAACTTAATCTTAAGTGAATACTTCTCCTCATCACTTATACTTATTCATTCACTTAATTTCATTGTTACCCACCAAACATGTCCTTAATAACCTTATAACAACATTACTTAATATCCTCATCATTTCCATCCTTAAACAAGGTTTTGGCCAAAACAGTGGCATGTCCAAACTTGTGTCCGGACTTCCCAAGTTCGGACGCAAGTCGAGACTAAAAACTAAAAACAGACGCAGTCCGAACATGTGTCCGGACTTCGGAAGTTCGGACATGGTCGAGGAAAATCCTAAGTAGAAGCAGGCACGTCCGAACTTGTGTCCGGACTTCCCAAGGTCGGACCAAGTCGAGACTCAGAAATTTGTCACGCAACAGGGCCTGTCCGAACGTCCATGTCCGGACGGATGTTCGGACAAGGCAAAACACTCATTTCCTAAGCCTTCAAACACTTACCAATATCACCAAACTTCTCCTAAACCCTCATAATGTCATCTAACATCATTTAGGCACTTAAACTCACATTATAACTTCCACCAAACTCTCCAAAAAACTTCCAAAGATCTTCTCAACATTTCCTAAATTCTTACAAACATTTCTAACACTTGCCATATGCTTCCTTATTTCCAACTTGTACATTTTGTCTAAAACTTCAACTAACCAAAGTGTTTCTTTTCTACCCATATAACTCCTCCTTAACATCATTGCTTGTTAAACCTTCCAAGGTTATCTTGCATGTCCATGCACAATTTCTCTTCTTTTCACTTGTACTCATCACTCTTAAACTCTTAAGCTTGCTTATACATTCTTTCCATTATCTTAATACCTTGACATTGTTCTTCATTTACCTTAACCATGCAAAACCCTCCTTAGGATTTCCACTTCTTTTATGCAACTTACTCACCATTCTCATGATCATACCCTCTTATACGTTTCTAGTCATTTTCCTTGACGACTTACAATATCCTCCTACCATTTTCACTTCCATCACCCAAGTCCACACATTACCATTCAACTAAACCTTACTAGTCCACCACTAACGTCACCACCTCTTACACAAACTTCTCGAACTCTCATTGTTCTTCTCTTAGTTCATACCTAAATCACCTTAAGCATTATATACCTTCCTCCAGATTTGCACAAGTCTTATCATTCCTCATACCGTGTCTTTGGTGTGTTCAATGCACCCATCTAACTCTAATTTCCTCATAGACCATTCTAGGTCATTCTAAACCTCAAGAACTCCTTAGTTAACTCATTTCCAAAATTCCTTTGTATGACTCCTAGTAAATCCTAGGTCATATTAGTTCTCCACCATCACCTAAACACTTATTTTCTACTCAAATTTCGCCATAGCTCTCTAGTATATTATCATGCCCAAAAACATTATTTTTCCTCATTCAACCATCTCATACACATCAAGTTCTTCTCATCATATCTCATCACCCAAACCAATTCATTCACAAACAAACTCAATATATTGCAATAATCTTAAATGCATAGCACTAAGGCTCTTAAATGACATGGCTCTTAGGCCCTAAATGACTTAAACTTAGACACTGAATTCCCACATATAAAAGCTTTCAACCTGCAAATACACCCATCAATCTCATAGTAGTTATAATGCTCTAAAATCCACCTTAAAACTTATATTACTAACTCATTCTCATTAGCTCCTTAATCACAAGTTCATAAGCTTGTTTAAGTTCTTTTCTTAGGTTATATAACCCAATACACAATGTAAGCCCTAAGCCACATTGGTACTTATCTAAAAACTCATTCCTTAATCTTAACCACCATTAGGTAAGCATTTTACCTTGTTTTCTCAGCTTATCTAATCTCCTCCTTAGACCTTCTTCTTGCATAGATCTCGGCCACCACTTAAACTTCCTTTGCCAATGTTCTAACAATATTCAATGACTCATATGAGTATTAAACAATACACTAACCTCAAGGAATAAAAACCTAGGTTAGAAATGTGTTCTAAGGCATAAAAGTGGATGATACCTTTGAAGTCTCAAGGTAGACTTTGGCATTGAATGAAATAGGACCTCCACTAGTCCTGGGTGAATAAATCAAGCTAGAACAAGGCATAAAAACATAGCCCCATGAGAAGGAATTTTCCGGCCATGTACAAGAAATGATGGAAACATGGTTTTTCTTACATTTGCTTTACCTTAAGAGAATGGAGAAGCTAATGAGCTCTTCAAACTTGGTTTTCCTCCATCAATGGAGTTTCCTCTTGGCACCAAAATGGAGCTTTGAAGGATTTGAAAAGATAGAAGGATAGGTCTTGACCTAACTAAGAGAAATATGTGTTTAGTTTGATTGGAGGCAAAGATGAACGCTAGTGAGTGATTGAAGTGTGGAGCACCCATGGATGGAGCTCTCTCGGTTTGAGCAAAAGAAGAGAAGAAGAAATCGTGTGAAGAAGAGAAATGAAGAGAGAGAAGAAGAAAAGGTGGCTTATAAGAGATATTTGCTTTAATAAAGCAAATAGTACTCTTTTACTTATCTCTTCTTTTCTTCCTTATTTGACTACTTATGGTGACTCACCCTCCTTTAGAAAACCGGCCCCCTACCTTAAATAAGGCTAGTCATGGTCTTTGTTGACCAACTAATTAGCTTATATTGATTAAAACTTAAACTAGTC
This sequence comes from Limonium bicolor, assembly GCA_023374045.1. Taxonomy (NCBI): domain Eukaryota; kingdom Viridiplantae; phylum Streptophyta; class Magnoliopsida; order Caryophyllales; family Plumbaginaceae; genus Limonium; species Limonium bicolor. The sequence continues at coordinate 52,766,900 of CM041776.1, forward strand.
ACTATTTGGCACTATTCACTAATCAGTGCACATATTTCTGAAATTTTTGATTTCCCATTGATTTAGACCTCCTAATGTGATACTAATTAGTACACATGTGATTAAAGAGTAATGATGGACATTTAGCCACTCAAAACTCAATTCTAAGACAATTTCTCAAAAATGAGCTTTAGACTTCTTAAAGCACATTTTGTGTTTTAACTTGTTTTCAAGCTTGGTTTTCTTTGCTAATTGATTTAAAATGACCATTAGGATATTACTAAGGTCTTATCATGATATTTGGGTGCTAATCAAAGTCACTCCAAGCTTAGAGCACGTTTTTGCCCTGATTGCCCTTAAGGCACTTTCTTGTGTTTTCCTTGGTTTAAATTGTCTACCAATCTTTCTAAGGCATATTCTAGCCTTACTACATCATAATTTGATGTTTACTTAGCATACTTAGGTTTGGGGTATTTCAATCTACCCCCCTTAAAAGAACTTTGTCCCCAAAGTTCCCATGCATTTATCTTATTAGAATACATGTCTTACCTCATTCCTTAGATCGTATAGATCATACTTATGTATACTTAATCTCATTGGATCATTAGATCCGCCATATTCCTATAGTTAAATATCACACAACATGCTTAAGCATGTATAGCACTCAAATTCTTTGTGTTCTTTTGATGATTGAAAACATTCACATAATTTCCAACGTATTTCCCATGTCACCGGTCCGTAGACAATGGCTCATTCGTCCTCGTCACCATGGGCCGGAATACAAAACACTCTGCTCTCCCATGTCACCGGTCCGAAGACAAAGGCTCGTGCGTCCTCGACTTCATGGGCGAGACTCAGTAAAAAGGTAATCCTTTTTACGAGGTCATGTGAGGAATAATTCCTCTAATTAAAAATACAATCAACTCAATTTATTTTATCCTAAAGCCTCTGTCCATAGTGTGATTTAATTGTGACCACTGGTAGGGAGTTTCAGGAATCATCCAACGCTGATGTGATCAGCATCAGTGTAGAACTATCCTTCCACCCCAATTTGTGTTCGGTTTCCCTTGATCCCTAGAAAATCAAGTTCCACCTCACCTCCACGTCATTTTCAAACATCCAAATAATTCACTTATGTCCAATTTTCTATCTTTTTAGTTCTTCCTAATCATAATCAATACATCTCCCAAGTGTGACTCAGTCCATCAAACATTCCGATTCATCTCTAGTAATTACCTCAGGACTTAAATTCCTACTAAGTTCTATAACTGTCCCATAGCAATTCTCACCATCTTATATCTCATAGCATTACTATCTTCTACCTCATACTCATATCAAATGTTATCTCATAATATTATCTTATTCTTATCTCACACATAGTCTCATATCGACTCATACCTCATATATTCCTTATTTCTTAAGTCTCCTTAATCCTCTTCCTTAATTCTCTTAACTTGTACTCACACCGGAGTTAACAAGATAGGTACTTAATATGTATGGTATTCACATCTTCTGTGTGCAATAACCATGATTTATTCAAAATGTTTATGTAAAACATATTCTCAAGTTTTTGTGCTATGCACACCGTAGTTTATGTACTCAGTACACAAACATACGCCAAACGGTTTTCGCTCTACCCCCTTAAAATGGATTACGCCCACGTAATCAGCGTTACATCATCTTTGAACATAAGTTCAAGATGTCTAATTCTCACCAAGCATTCTAGCTTCCACGTCATCTATCTTACTTATAATTCGATCAGAAATGACTTAGTCTCTGTATCGAGGATTCTTAACGGTACTTATACCGTTTCCTTAACTTAGTTTGGTCTAATCTCAAAGGTAGTGGTCTGCTAGCTTCCGCTGCGCGACTCTGATAATCTTAGGCTTAATTGTCTCAATGGACACGTGTTATCTTTATATATACACGGCCTTAATGAGTGTAACTCGTCTATCCAGTCTCCCTGGAGATTTAATGTTTATACTCTTAGTGTTTTCTCGAATGTCTAAGTTGTTCTTCTCCAACTGACCTTTGGTCTGAGGATGATCCATAATCTGACACTACTGTTTAGTGCTTATTGCACTTTACAGTCTAATCTTATTGATCTTAAGACATGTTCTATGTCTATACTTAACAATCCGTGCTTCTCGCACTTCATAGTCCTTAATTATTGGTTCTCTGATTCCCCTGCGTTGCTGGCTCAACTGAATTCTTCTCTTCGACTGTTTGTGATAGTAGCTGCTCTTGTCTGGTCTTGTGTCGTTGTCCGTGGTACGGAGTCGACTACTTCCCGTGTTCCTTACACCACTCGTCTACATGCATGGGGTACCTTACTGGTACATTACTACTTACCCAACTAACTCATAAATGAGCGTGTCAGGCCTGCAAGCCCCTGTGGGGTGCAGTCGTCCCACGTCTCGTTTAGTAAACTCATAGTGTCCGTCACACGTTTAGCTATTGCTAATTATGAAGTATTCTGTGTCGATCTCCTCTTTCGTCGTTCCATAATAACATTTATTGTTCTTCTTGAAATTAATCAAGGGAAGTCCATTTACTGTGTTCTTGGGTATGGTATGCTCCAGCTCCTTTCCGTATCCCGTACTGATTCGGTCTCTTAATAATTGAGGTCTCTTTCCGTAGAGCCTCTTATGTTGTTTCTCATATTTATGCTAATAGGAATGCACTTCCAATTCCTTAAGGAATGGGTAGCGTGCTTCCTGCGAAATCTTACCTAACCAGGTCCCGACTACTGGCATCAATGCTCAGTTCGTCTACCATCTTATTTTCTTACTTATGCTGGTCTTAACTCATAAATCTAATTGCCTCAGTGTCAATATTTGACGGCTTATACATAATGGTCGCCTTACCGCGTACCATGACTTAATCCACTTATCTAACTATTGTACTCACGACCACTACTACGTGGTAGTTGGCCCTTACCATGTTGCCCATTAATGGTGCAACCTCTTATTCTCTTATTCTTATGTCTTACCTTATGCTCAATCCCTTCTTGGTGTAGACACACTAGGAGTTCTCTCATTCGGGTGTATAGCGGTTGTGTCACCGTGCTGTAAAAATAGCTGACTCTCTTAATATGAAGATGTTCTGCTCCAATCTCAGATTCGTAAGTAGGCTAACTCCTCTCGTATTTTTTATCCTTATGATGCTGCTTACCATGTAAATTAACCGGTTCCTGAAGAAGTCATTCTCGGAACCACAAGCTCTTCTGAGCATTGGTCACTTGACGAGTCATAATGTGCAATCTCAATGTTATCTCTGACCATTTCAAATTCTTACATCCTGCGTGTTGGATATGGGGTCTATCTGTGCAACCTTCCTTATTACTCAAGTGTATCTTGTATTTTCTAAGGTAATCTCAAGGTTCATAGTTCCATTTTTGAATAATAAAGTGTATTTATCTCTAATAAGTGAAGCCCCTTTTTGAGGGGTTTATTCCCACTATTGGCCTCACAACAAGGAGAGGTATCCCCACCTAAAGGTATGGTTCGTTCTCCGCCCCTGTCCTTAGCATTATCTCAACATTCTCATTGGTACTATTCCTTGATAATATCTTCCCCAATCTAAGTTATAGGTTGGTAACCGTCCATATCTACACATTGTAGTTCCTCATGGCTTAAATAAGCTTCTTACAACTTACTGCACCTCGCTCTGATGTGGTTAACATCCTTGGCTCGTAGGTTCTTAATGCTTAATGTCTCAGTTCATTATTTGTACTCTCACTCATCAACAGGTCATCCTTATAAGATTCTGGTTCATTGAACACTATCCACCGTTAGGTTACGTACTAAGTGTAGTATCGGGTTTCATGGTAAGTTGCTGCATCCTGCTTCCTGTTATGGAAGTTACTCAGGTGATCTGAGGTTACTTAATGTCTTTGACAATACTGTCATTTTACTAGACTTAAGTCTTTTAGTAGTCAAGGTTAGTTCGTATTAGGCGTTTGCCTTACGGTGTCCAAGTTGGATATCATCCTGTCGTCTTATACTTCCATCTCAACGCTTCGTTCAACTTTTGTTGATTACGCCACCCGTTGATAATCAGTCATACTTGGGTGTTAATGAGTTAAACAAACAGTATTAACTGTCCTTCATCAGTTTGCTCGGCTCGACTATGCCCGCTCTGTGGGGGTAGTCCTCCCGGCTTCCCTTTTCCAGGGTGGTACACCTTTAGTCCTTAGTAGGTTATAGCTTATGTTCATTTCTTTCACCCTTGTTTTCTAGGTTTTCCAATCTCTTCATTGAAGAATGTTGTTATCGGTATGTTTAATGGTCACTCTGGGAGTCTTATCCCGTCCTTGTTGGAAGTCGTTCAGTCGACTGCCCTTATTGTATCTCCTGACACCTTCCATGTATGTTGTTGTAGTAGGTGTACCGTTGCTCATATTCATATGTTTAGTACTTTGTCTGAGTTCCGCTCCGGCTGACTGGTGTATCACCTCATCTCATCATTGTCAGGCCGTCAGGCCTTCCAAGGTCTTATTTTTCTGTTCTTATAGATTTACAATCCGGTATTAATATGCGTTTCAACTGTAGCGTTCTCCTATTTCGCCTTGTGGCTTTCGTGTGGCTTAACCGTAGTAGCACTTGCTATGGCAAGTGCACCATGCAGGATGGGTTATTGGTACAAGGTACATCGGTAGTGACACTTCCTTCTAATTTCCATGTAATTGGTAGTCCTCAGGACCCCTTCGATAATCTTTTATTTTGGATAACCGTCCATCCGGCAGTTTCCTTGTTGCTTGACAGTACTATCATTTATCAGGGCGTTCCTCTTTCTGAGGGAACCCCTTAACATTTTCTTATGTCTTAATCCTCCCTCCTGTCTCCCCACGTTTTGTTGTGGTTACTAGGCAACGGTTTTTCCTTTAGGCACTACATTTAGTCCTATTCCGGTATACAATTGTATGAGTTCCTATCGTCGTCCGCATTATGTTGGCCGGTTTGTAACCTTCCTCATTGTATGGGGTTTGGAGTTCCCGTTTCTAACTGGACTTTCCAATCTCAATCCTCATGCTTTGTATTATCCCACTGTTATGCTCACTCGGACCGCTGTCGGTACTCATGCCTCTATCATTTCCTTATCTATTGCACGCGTAGTGCTTTCCTTACCATTGGTATCGGGGTTATTTCGACTGCGTAGCATGCCGACCCATGTTGCCGGTAATTTCCGTTCCCTTACTGATAGTATTCCATAGGTAGCGCCTGTTTCTCAGCTACGCTCCATTAAAACCTCCAAGTTCTCCATAACTGTTGTGCAACAAGATGTTTCTCGTATTGCTCACTGTTAGCTAACTGCCAGATCGGGTTTCCCCAAGTAAGAGAAGGCTTTCTTCTCTCTGGCGTTTGTTCCACATATTTAGGGTTAGGGATATGGATGGCGGGCCTAGGTACTATGGATATCCGGTAAACACGGGAAGTCCTGGCTAACGCACCTCTCAATCTATCTCTTAACCCTTAACCCATAACTCAATCTCAACCTCAATATTCTCCTAAGTTCGGTACTTCTTGTCTTCAGAGCGTAACTACGCTCTGATACCACTTTTGTAACACCCAATTCAATCCAGATGTGGTCTCGCAACTTAATAGTGTATATATAATCATGTCACAGCGGAATTCTTTACAATCCAGGACCTTGCCACGGTCTGACTACAGAATATACCGAACATTACTACTACAATCTTAACCATTTACTATCCTTTACAACCCCCTCACATCCTATACATCTTACTAACTCAATTGCCATACGAGTGTACATGCACAACTCGTAGGCCACACTTAACCCGTAACACTTGTACCCCTTCTTACTCTCGCGACGGCCGCCTCCTGATGTACCTGTGAAGTAAAAACAGCCCCCAAGGGGGTCAGCACGAATGCTGGTACGATCCCCTCATGGCCCCCAAGCTAACGTGGCTACGACGACTAATTGTCGATAGCATGGAGGTTGATTAAATGCACAACATAATAGTAAATGCTGTAAACAACAATCCATATATGAACAATCAAAGTTCACACACAATGAACGACTTAAATGCGTTCCCTTAATTAGAGAGTTAGTTATTTAACTCCTTAAGTAATGTTCCCTCTTAATCTTAGTCCATCCTTATCTCACCTCAATCTTAATCTTATCTTAATCTTAGAAACAACCATCCCTTAATAAGGAGTGGATGTCACTTATCTTAATCTTAATTATACAAACCATCCTTTAAAGAGGAATGGTTGCAACTTATCTTAACCTTACCTTAATCTTAATCTCAACTTAATCTCAATATACAAACCGTTCCTGGAAGGGAATGGTTGTAGCTTAATTCGAACCTGGGATTTAGGTGATCCCACCGCACCATCTTAATGCCACCTACTCTGGACGGGCGTCCAGCGTAGCTGAGCCGGCAACCGGCCCTAGGCTACAAGTCCGAAGACAAGTCCTTAATCGGAGGTCGAATCTGCTATAGATAACGACCCCCTTTCCTTAGCATGCATGACCGGAGATCGGTCCCGGGTTTCCTCACTCAAGTTCCAGTTAGTAGTAATCTCAAGATCCTGTTTGTTGGTTAACCTCTTTCGGTTCATATCGTCCCTTATTAGGGGCGTTCCTCAGTCTCACTCAATTCCTTACTAAACATTGGTTAGTAAGTTCTCACGGTATGTTGTGTTAGTTTTCATACATCACACAACAATACAATAGATATAATATATCCGGTTGCATGCTTTATCTTGTTTAGTGAGCACACAAAAACAAATAGCACACAGCCGAGGGACACCTCGTTAGCAAGCAGGTCACAAGAGAACTGTACCGTTCACCATTGGTCGTTCGGTTGCTTACTCTCTTCCGGAGTCCAAATTCCCAAGTCCTAAAACATTCATTCAGTTTTAGGTTGTAATCACTTAACTTAATTCAACTTACTTAACTTACTTACCTTACTTAACCCTTAATGATCCTAACAATTCTTAAGTCTCACTACTTAATCTTACAAACTTAATCTTAAGTGAATCACTTCTCCTCATCACTTATTTATTCATTCACTTAATTTCATTGTTACCCACCAAACATGTCCTTAATAACCTTATAACAACATTACTTAATATCCTCATCATTTCCCATCCTTAAACAAGGTTTTTGGCCAAAACAGTGGCATGTCCAAACTTGTGTCCGGACTTCCCAAGTTCGGACGCAAGTCGAGACTAAAAACTAAAAACAGACGCATGTCCGAACATGTGTCCGGACTTCGGAAGTTCGGACATGGGTCGAGGAAAATCCTAAGTAGAAGCAGGCACGTCCGAACTTGTGTCCGGACTTCCCAAGGTCGGACACAAGTCGAGACTCAAATTTGTCACAACAGGGCCTGTCCGAACGTCCATGTCCGGACGGATGTTCGGACAAGGCAAAACACTCATTTCCTAAGCCTTCAAACACTTAACCAATTTTCACCAAACTTCTCCTAAACCCTCATAATGTCATCTAACATCATTTAGGCACTTAAACTCACATTATAACTTCCACCAAACTCTCCAAAACAACTTCCAAAGATCTTCTCAAACATTTCCTAAATTCTTACAAACATTCCTAACACTTGCCATATGCTTCCTTACATTTCCAACTTGTACATTTTGTCTAAAACTTCAACTAACCAAAGTGTTTCTTTTCTACCCATATAACTCCTCCTTAACATCATTGCTTGTTAAACCTTCCAAGGTTATCTTGCATGTCCATGCACAATTTCTCTTCTTTTCACTTGTTACTCATCACTCTTAAACTCTTAAGCTTGCTTATACATTTCTTTCCATTATCTTAATACCTTGACATTGTTCTTCATTTACCTTAACCATGCAAAACCCTCCTTAGGCATTTCCACTTCTTTTATGCAACTTACTCACCATTCTCATGATCATACCCTCAATACGTTTCTAGTCATTTTCCTTGACGACTTACAATATCCTCCTACCATTTTCACTTCCATCACCAAGTCCACACATTACCATTCAACTAAACCTTACTAGTCCACCACTAACGTCACCACCTCTTACACACACTTCTCGAACTCTCATTGTTCTTCTCTTAGTTCATACCTAAATCACCTTAAAGCATTATATACCTTTCCTCCAGATTTGCACAAGTCTTATCATTCCTCATACCGTGTCTTTGGTGTGTTCAATGCACCCATCTAACTCTAATTTCCTCATAGACCATTCTAGGTCATTCTAAACCTCAAGAACTCCTTAGTTAACTCATTTCCACTCAAATTCCTTTGTATGACTCCTAGTGAATCCTAGGTCATATTAGTTCTCCACCATCACCTAAACACTTATTTTCTACTCAATTTCGCCATAGCTCCTCTAGTATATTATCATGCCCAAACACATTATTTTCCTCATTCAACCATCTCATACACATCAAGTTCTTCTCATCATATCTCATCACGCAAACCAATTCATTCACAACAAACTCAAATATTGCAATAATCTTAAATTGCATAGCACTAAGGCTCTTAAATGACATGGCTCTTAGGCCCTTAAATGACTTAAACTTAAACACTGAATTTCCTACATATAAAAGCTTTCAACCTGCAAATACACCCATCAATCTCATAGTAGTTATAAAGCTCTTAAAATCCACCTTAAACTTATATTACTAACTCATTCTCATTAGCTCCTTAATCACAAGTTCATAAGCTTGTTTAAGTTCTTTCTTAGGTTATATAACCCAATACACTATGTAAGCTCTAAGCCACATTGGTACTTATCTAAAACTCATTCCTTAATCTTAAACCACCATTAGGTAAGCATTTTACCTTGTTTTCTCAAGCTTATCTTAATCTCCTCCTTAGACCTTCTTCTTGCATAGATCTCGGCAACCACTTAAACTTCCTTTGCCAATGTTCTAACCAATATTCAATGACTCATATGAGTATTAAACAATACACTAACCTCAAGGAATAAAAACCTAGGTTAGAAATGTGTTCTAAGGCATAAAAGTGGATGATTACCTTTGAAGTCTCAAGGTAGACTTTGGCATTGAATGAAATAGGACCTCCACTAGCTTGGTGAATAAATCAAGCTAGAACAAGGCATAAAAACATAGCCCCATGAGAAGGAATTTTCGGCCATGTACAAGAAATGATGGAAACATGGTTTTTCTTACATTTTCTTTACCTTAAGAGAATGGAGAAGCTAATGAGCTCTTCAAACTTGGTTTTCCTCCATCAATGGAGTTTCCTCTTGGCACCAAAATGGAGCTTTGAAGGATTTGAAAAGATAGAAGGATAGGTCTTGACCTAACTAAGAGAAATATGTGTTTAGTTTTTGATTTGGAGCAAAGATGAACACTTAGTGAGTGATTGAAGGTGGAGCACCCATGGATGGAGCTCTCTCGGTTTGGAGCAAAAGAAGAGAAGAAGAAATCGTGTGAAGAAGAGAAATGAAGAGAGAGAAGAAGAAGAAAAGGTGGCTTGCTTATAGAGATATTTGCTTTAATAAAGCAAATAGTACTCTTTTACTTATCTCTTCTTTTCTTCCTTATTTGACTACTTATGGTGACTCACCCTCCTTTAGAAAACCGGCCCCTACCTTAAATAAGTCTAGTCATGGTCTTTGTTGACCAACTAATTAGCTTATATTGATTAAAACTTAAACTAGTCACTATTTGGCACTATTCACTAATCAGTGCACATATTTCTGAAATTTTTGATTTCCCATTGATTTAGACCTCCTAATGTGATACTAATTAGTACACATGTTGATTAAAGAGTAATGATGGACATTTAGCCACTCAAAACTCAATTCTAAGACAATTTCTCAAAAATGTGCTTTAAGACTTCTTAAAGCACATTTTGTGTTTTAACTTGTTTTCAAGCTTGGTTTTCTTTGCTAATTGATTTAAAATGACCATTAGGATATTACTAAGGTCTTATCATGATATTTGGGTGCTAATCAAAGTCACTCAAGCTTAGAGCACGTTTTGCCCTGATTGCCCTTAAGGCACTTTCTTGTGTTTTCCTTGGTTTAAATTGTCTACAAATCTTTCTAAGGCATATTCGAGCCTTACTACATCATAATTTGATGTTTACTTTGCATACTTAGGTTTGGGGTATTTCACTAATCCGGGCGAAAGCCTATTCTATAACAAGGGGGAAGAGTAAGTGTGTAAGTACAAATTAAGAAAAACTACCTAAAACCTAATCTAAAATAGTATACAAGGATCTGCCCCAGATTCAAAATGGCAACATCATAAAAACACAAATGAACGCCAAGGGAAAAGAATAAATTCCGAACTAGCCAACTTTTGGTACGCCCGACAAAGACAAGAAATTTGAATATGGCGGACGTCTTGTACCCGGCATGCCATCTGGCCTTCTCAAAATGTCAAATTACTCTTCCAGTTCAAAGCCAAACTAAGCACTCCCTAATCATTACCGAAAACTAAAAATATTTAGGTAATTAACGGACCGAGAAGGGGAGAATAACATGGTTAACTCTAAGTCTTAAGCTTCATCTTCTAAGTTGTAAAAGACAAATGGAACGACCACTTGGAATTCCGTAACCTACCTATCTGCCTTAACAAGGTCAGAATTTGAAGTAATGGAAGGAGAAATAACTTCATTCCAATTGCAACGAACACAAAATTCCAAGTTGAAACTTATATCTTTTATTGAGTGATCATAGTACGCTTACAAAGATAACCTGTTATACCCAAAATTTTGACCCCCCTGGTTAGGGTCTACGAGGTTTCGGTGCTGTGAGGGGCATTTCAATCAAGTAGTGAGAGATTCCGGCTCGATCGGTGCGTTCCAGGGCATGGGGAGCAGCTTCATCATTATCAGGGGCGTTTTCGTAATTTTTACGGCTCCTAAGACCTCCTATAAGCTTTCTCTCTCCGCCAAAAGATGCCCAAATCAGTTTGACATGCTTCGATATTTTAACCCATGATAGAGGATGACATTTTAAGCATAATGGTGTTGGAATTTTGATTTTTGAATTTCCAATAATTTCTAGCAATTTCTGACTGAATCTGACGAGAAATTCAATTTAAAAATATTCCAACATTTTATAAATTCGATTCCACCTCAAAAAAATTCATAATTTTCATCCTTGACACGTGGTTAAAATTCACAGCAAAATTCCTTTGGGAAGTCATTTAATTAAAATGCCAAAAAATCTTACTTTTACTAGATTTTCTTTATCTTTAAGAAAGTCTATATAAAGGATAGGTCTTTTGAAAAGATCAGAATCTGATATGCTCAAGAAACCTTGGGAGTCAGAAAGCACTGCCTCCTCTCTCTCTCTCATTTTCCAACACCCGCCACCCGAATTATACCGAAAATCCCCTGAAATCACCATCTAAACACGTTTTCTAATCCCCAAAGCACCAATAATCATCAAAACCCCACAAAAACACCACCAAAACGTGAAGAACAGCAAGAACAACCAACCACCAGAAGCTCGGTTCGAAATTCTTTCGGGTCTGCCACAAACGGAGAACTCCATGAATCCCGGTGTGAAGAATCGTTGTGAATCCAAAGGTAAAACAGGTAGAAATCCCACTTTCCTAACTCTCCACGACATTATCAGTTTTGCCTCAAAATTTGGGCTTAAACTAACTCTTTTTCGTTTCTGTAATGCTAATTGTTTTAGCTACTGCCTAGTTACTTGTTAGCTAAGTTTCGTATTAATTTTGATGTCAATTTGAGTTCTTTCAGTTACTAACGTGTTTAAAATCTTTCAGGCTACGCACCCATAAAAATGAGCTCAAAATACCCTCGGGAACCATCAGAAAACCCTGTCCGTGGGTGGTCCGTGACCTCGGACCCATGATCCGGGACACGGACGGGTTGTCCGTGGCCACAGACACCACGGACGGCGGCGGGATTTTAAAATTTCAAAATTTAGGTTTTTCTAAATAATGTCCGGGCCCACGGACACCTTGTCCGGGCCCACGGACACCTTGTCCGTGGCCCCGGACTTTCAAATTTCTTGTTTCAAATTCGACTTTTCTGTATAATTAGGTTAGCTGGGGTCCGTGGTCTCGGACATGGGGTCCGTGGCTACGGACGTTAACCAAATTTGACCTAATTCTGCCTCCGAAACCCTAGTTTAGGTAACTTTCAATTTCACTTTAATTTTCTGTCAAAAAAACGTTAAAAAATAAAAAAAAACAGAAGCGCGCACCTAAGTTAAAAAAAACTTTGTAGAAAGTCGTAAATAAACCAAGTAGAGGAAAAACGACCTAGGAAGGGTAATGAAACTAATTTGAACCCTAATTAAGTCGAATATCAAGCCCCCGAACCCGAACTCTCCTTTCCTAATTTGATCTAGGTTAAAATTAGGTGGCGACTCATAATAGGTTCCAGTGAGCTAGCTTAGGTTTTAATAATTACTATTATATGAAATAGTGGTTAATCATAGGTTATAAGTGGACCTAAAACCCGATTAGATCCTAATCAACTTTAATCAACATAGGATAGGGTTTAAAATCGAGGCTCACAGACTGGCGACTCTGTTGGGGACAAAATTCTTAATTTTAAGAAAGAGGGCTTAACTTGAATTGTTGTTTATTTATGGTTTTATTACTTTGTTAATTTTACTTTTGTGCGCACTTTAATTTTTGCACCGTCGCATCATATGAGGGCGAGGGACCACGCAAACCAATTTCACCCCGGGACCGCTTGAGGGTCCCCTGTCTAGGACTCACACCATTTAGGTGATGTGAATAAGTGGGGGAAAAGATGAGGGTGTCGTCTAACCACACCCCCTTAATACCTGGGCTTTAGCCCCGAGCATTTTCCTGGCAGTACCCTTACCTAGCCCATTGTTTGGTCAGTCAAGGACCCGACCGTAGACGCACACCTTTAGGTGATGTGAAAAAAAAGTGGGGAAGCCCAAAGAGAATAGCGTGCAAGCCCTATTCCTTTGTGGCGACCGGGCCCGCGCTCCAAGCACCTCTCCGGATCGACCTGTACCCGTTGGACAGAGTCATCTTGTGAGGGCATTTGCATCACCACCTTATGTAAGACTTCTGTGCATATGTTCTCTTTCTCATGGGCCTCAGGCCCAATGTCTGTATCAACCCATCAATCTCTCCCAGTCCAAATGAAATGCTTGAATGTTTCAACGGCCCTAATGCCTTTACCTCCACGAAGTCATCCTCTCAAGATAAGCTCGAAGGTTTCCATTATTCCCTTTAGGATTGTTGGCCCATTTCACATGCCAAAAATCTCCAGCCCGCATGGCCCAAACAGTCCGAAAAAGCAAAAGAGTCCTGTAATTAGAACACAAGGGCCCTCAGAGGAAAACCTCTTCACGTCACTAAAAGCCCGTGCCCTAATGTTTCTTTTTTATGTTCCAAAACAGAACGAAGGCAAGATTTCAGAAAGGCGCTGGGACAGAAGTTCCGGACGTTTGACCCGACTGCCTACTCCCCAACTTCCATTATTCCAGCCCGAGGTAGACTCCAGCTCATCTAACATGTCGGTCCAAGCGCATGACGATATCCCTCAAGAGGATCAGCCAGTAGGGGGGGGGAACCAGAACACTTCTGCTGAAGAGCTCATGAAAAACTTTGATTTGAAACACCAGGAAGCAATCCAGGCACTCGAGAATAAATATGTGGACACAATTGCCAAGCTGGAGGATAAGTTGGCCGCATTGGAAACGGCAGCCCAAAGCAGGACCGCTGAGGGTCCGACAGGGGAGCAGGATCGAATAGCCAGCTGGTACGGAAACATCAAGCTGCCATTGAAGCCTTGGAGGCACGGCATACAGCAGCAACAGTTGAGCTCCATGAGAAGATAGGATCTTTAGAGGCGGCGGCAAACAAGAAAGGCCGCTGCAGGGATTTGTCAATCCTTTATACGGCATGGACAATATCTCCTTGGAAGGACATGACACCCAAGTTGGATACGGGGGTGGTGCTCCCGGGAACCAGTTAGCCACCGAAGTCCAGAGGGCTCTGAGGCGCATTGAGCGCATGGAAAAGGCAGGTAAACCCGCTAGTTTTGATTATCTCTCCATGGCATCCTATCCAGATGTCGAGCTACCTGCGAAACTGAAGCTCCCCACTTTGGCTCTCTACAAAGGCTCGACCGATCCCCAAATCCATTTGGCGATGTTGATCGAGAGATGTCTATCCTGAGGCTCAATGATATGTAGAAGGCCAAGGTCTTTGCCCGATACCTAGATGAGATCCCTCAATGATGGCACCTAACTCAGAGGATGAACACCAGGACATATGAGGAGATATGTGAAGCTTTCCTGACTCACTTTGAGTATGCTAAAAATTTGGAAATCACCCGGTCTGACCTCGCCAGCACGCGCCAAACGGGAAATGAGTCCATGTCCGATTTTATAAAGTGGTGGAGGAGGAAGGCAGCAGGCATGCCTACAAGGATGGATGAGCAGGAACAAATTCGCATGATTGTTGAGAACATGCAAAAGCAGTACAATGATGAATTAAAGTATATGTACTTTCGAGCTTTGATATGATCATGGGCCAATTAGGGGTTTTGGAGGAGAAGATCCATAAGGGAGACCTTAAGCTTGGATATCCTCGAGGATCTGGGAGTAATTCGAGGTTCCCAAAATCTGAACCAGCAAAGGCTTCCCACTCAAGCGCAGCTACGCACAGAGCGCTCCGCAAAGGTACACGGGACAGTACGAAGTGAATGCGGTCCATCAGCCAAGGGAACAGGGGAGGAATTATCCAGCAGCGCCACCTCCAAGACCGGATTTCAGTCAGCGAGAATTCACAGATATCGGTCGGCCCTTGAGTCATGCTCTGAAAAAGCTCCAGGAGCAAAGCATCTTACATCCTCTTCCGCCCCGACCAGGAGTCACCTGTTTGGGCAGGAGTCCAAATCAGTTCTGTCTCTACCATCAGTTACTAGGTCACAACACCGATCATTGCAGGGCCCTACAGCATAAGATTCAAGAACTGATTGACCAAGGACTTCAGTTCTCGGAGCGCGGGAATATCTTCGGGAATCCTATGCCAAGACACCACTAAGGATCATTGTTGTTTTTCTTCTCCCTTTAGTTGTTTTGTGTAGCTTTTGTCTTCTTCCTTTGTCTTTTCTTTTAGTTCTTTAGCTAGTTTAGTTGTCTTTCCCATTTAGTTGGTACTCAATGTCATTGTTACTTCTTTTGGTTATCAATAAAATTTCTTCTTTGATTTGTGTTTTAATGAGTATACTTCTTGAAACCCCATAATAAAAATAGTGATTAATTAGGCTAATAAGTAATTTGGAGGCTTAATTATGCATAAATAATCATGAGGGAACAAATCCCGAAGAAAACGGATCCTTAAAACGGATTAAAATCAATACCGAACCTTAAAGCGTTTTTTTGAGGTAACTGGGAAAACGTGACTTTAAGTGGGTCAAATAGACTCGTAACAATTTTGGTCAACTAAATAATCACTAATAAATATTAGTGAAGTTTTAGGACCAATAAAATCAATAAAACGAGAAATTAGTAAAAACTGTCAAAAACGGGAAGTTGTGGGGTAGAAATATAAATAACCAAAACTTATGTGTCCACTTTGAAAATAAAAAGTAAAAGGTATGTGTGTGCAGTGTGTGTCCGATTGGGACTCCCCCCCCCCTCTCTCACACTCTCTCACACACTCACTCCTTATTTACAAAACAACAAAATAATAAAACATCCCACACTCACCTTTATTCTCTCTCTCCTCTCTATTATCTTCACTCACGTACAACCCACCCCCACACTCTCTCTTTTCTTTCTTTCTTCTTCCCATGCGATTTCCATGGTGAAATGAGCAAACCCACACAAACTCTACTTCTCTCCTCTTGTACCCCTTTTAATCCCTTCCAAAAATTATAAAAACTACACCATTGGAATCCTCTCATCAAGAGCTACAATTCCATCCTTCCAAAATTCGAAAAGGAGCACTTTCATCTCCATGGGTGTGGAGCTTTGGAGCTTCAAGACCACCACTAGAACCACCTTCTTCTCCTTGTTCTTTTGAGGTAAAAATATTCTCAAAACTCCATCTTTTTCTAACCCTTATGGGCAAAACGAAAATCTAGCTAAAACCATGTTTGGTTCTCTTGTTCTATAGCCGATTTTGGCATTCTTGAAGGGGTTTAAAGTTTGTTCTTGTACCATTCCAAACAGCACTTACACCCTTGTAAGGTAAGCAAATCCCTAAACCCTAAAATGTGCATTAAGCTTTAATAATGGTTAGGGTTAGATTTTGTATTGAATGGTGTATTTATGGATGGGTGGTAATGTTAGATTGTTGAGAGATTATAACCGGTAGAGAGAGAGAAAGAAGGAAGAAGCAAAGAAGAAAGAAGGAGAAAGGAGAAGCTAGTAAAGAAAAACAAGGTAATTAAGCTCACCCTTGTGTAGCCTTATATTTGTATGTGTAACAGATTTTAATGGAGTAGAACTACATTGTGAAATGGTAATGTATTGGTAGTGTAATGTGTAGGAGAATATAAGTATTTTGAAGCCTTAAAAGACGTTTTAAAACTGTCACAATTGGGATGGGAATTGGAATAATGTGCAGGAATTGTTAAGAGTGACTTAGTGTTGTTATGGGTATATGAGAGTTTGTATTGTTGTTGTGTATCAACAGGTGAGATGATGTTAATGTGTGAGGAAACATTGTGGTGAGAGTGTAAAATATAGGGGAGACTATGTCAAAATTTGCCTAGGATTAGAACACTTAGTGAACTAGAAACTAGGTGAACAATAAGTGTTTGTGACAGATTTTGTTAGAGAAAGATAGAGGGTAGGTTGGGAGAGATAGTTAATGTAATCATAGTGCATTAGAAGTGTTAGAAAGGACATTGAAAGAGGGAACTAAAGATGGGAAGTGTTAGTGTCAAAATCTGTAGCAAATGAATGAGGGAAGAAAAAAAATGTGAATGTTGAGATGAAACTTGGAAAATTATGTGTGTGAATTAGTATAAAGAAGTGTAAAGAATTAATGAGTGAACTAGGTGTATTAGGAGGCTTATTTAGTGGTAAAACATGTGGGATTATGTGTAGGAACAATGGGGAAGTAATGGGTAAAGGAGAGGACTGAAAAAACAGATTAAAACTGAAGTATGGGCCAGACCGAACTTGCGACCGGACTTGCAAGTTCGGTCGAGCCCAGATTTACAAAGATGGGAAAGCTTCTGGAAGGGACCGAACTTGCGACCGGACTTCCAAGTTCGGACGGAACCAGAAAAATTCTCCAGTCGTGGTAAATAACTGGAATGGACCGACCTTGCGACCGGACTTGCAAGGTCGGTTCGACTCAAAATTTTTCCGTCTTGTAAGCTACTGGAATGGACCGACCTTGCGACCGGACTTGCAAGGTTCGGGCCAAAATTCGCCTGTAACGAAACTTACTGGAATGGACCGACCTGGGACCGACATGCAAGGTCGGTCGACTCCAGAATTTCGAAACCAAACTTACTGGAATGGACCGACCTTGGGACCGGACTTGCAAGGTCGGTCGGCCCTGAAATTTTCCAGCGTAATTCCTTACTGACTTCGACCGACCTTGGGACCGAACCTGTAAGGTCGGTCGGGTCTTACAAAAAAAATCTATTGAAATTAAATAATAATTTTATATATATATATGTATGTACATGTATGTAAGTATGCTAATATTAAGTAAGAAAATAAAACTTAAGGTAATGAAAAATAAGTAAGTAATATGTAAGTGTAAGAAGTATAAGGGCATAGTAAGTATGGATTAGTAACATAGGAGTAATCGAATTAAGTTAATGATAGCTAAATTAATCAACCGAACATATGTATGTTATAGGACTTGATTTGTGAGCACCGAAGGAACGTTGGGATACAAGTACGACGGTGAACAGTATGAATTCCTTATGCCCCGTATGCTATCTTGGTTACTCTGATTTGTGTGTTGTGTGTTATTGATCACCAAATAAGATAAATGCACGAATCGGAGTTACTATACATACTTGTGGATATGTAGTGCTGTATGATATGAATATTTTCTTAAATTTTAGTTTGTATAATTCATGAAATGTATGATGAATATGAATGTGTGTATGTATGTTGTATTGTACTGTGACCGATTGTGAATGTGTTTGGACTTCTAACTTATTCCTAACAAGCTAACCATTCTAACTTAAATTGGTAATTAAATTGGAATGAGTAGAAGTCCAATATAGTTTTGGTCACGCGTGAGGATGAGGAGACACAAGAGGTTGGATCCGATTCCTGACTCTTAAACTGGTCTGCGGCCCAAATCCCTTAAGTGGGTAGCATCCCGGATTGGTGAGTCAAGTAAATCCAGGTGGGACGGAGTAGTCCCCAGGGCCGGAGGTCACACCGACTTAACTTGAGTATAAGTAAGTAAGTAAGAATGAGTAAGTAAAGTAAATGGAAGTAAGTAAATGAAGTAAGAAGAAGTAACATGTAATGAGTAAAAGAGTAATAAGCATTCCGATTAACCCGGATGCGTAACTTGGCTAACATCGTGAAGGTAAGTATTGTATGCACTATTGTATTGATGCCTTGAATTGTGTAATGTATTGTAAATGCATGTATGTTGTTTGTAAAGCATGTATGTATGAAATTAATGAATCTCATGTTTAGTAGACGTCAAATAGTCGGCGTGCCCTAGCTAGCACGCGGTATATGCGGAGTTCATGCGCAGCTTTTGCTGAGCCCCTAGGGGCACCGTTTTTACTACACGCAGGTACAAGAGAAGGATGAAGGCCGTGAAGTGTTAGAGCTCGTTCCTTTTGAGTTCTTTTTGGATTGTAAACAATGAATGATGATCGGTGTACTGAGTAGTAGATGGCTGTAGTTTTTGATTAGCCGGTGTACCATGGGGTACACCTTTTTGGATACTGTGAAGGGATTTTAATTGGTATAGATGAGTAGTTGGTAGGTACTCATTCTTTTGGAAAGGGATGTAAGTATACACTTTAAATACTCGGTGATCCAGCAATGTAAGATTGTTATCTTTTGTATTTGGTAAGTAATATAGTAGCTCGTACATTATGTTCATCAAACCGTTACTGTAAGTAGAATAGCCTAGCTAGCCGTATGGGTGGTTAGCGGTGTTGTATCACCCGTCGTAGTAATAGTAGAATTTCCGCTGCGAACTGATAGGATTAACAGGACGATTAGACGGTAAGCATAGGATTAACGGTAGGGGTGTTACACTTCTGTTCATGTGCTGAAAAAAGAAAAGAAAAGAGAAAAAAAACTCTCTCTCTCATAAAGCATGTCTGCAAGCATATAAAAGGAAAACCTTCGTTTTTTTTACGAAACCCCCTGTACAAAACCACATTCGCCACCTCCATTATAGTCACTACGCATGTCGCAGCATTCCATCACTTCCACCATTTCATCAGACACATAAAAAACAAAACCGCGGCCGCCAAAAGACCAAATATAAATCACTCAACAATCACCTCATCACCACTCACCACCATTGCTTACCACCACACATGCAATCACCCTCCATAAATGACTTGGGCATTCTAAGGTTTGTTAAGTAACCCCATAGCAATACTGGGGGCAATCTGAGTTAAGGAATGACAATGTTTAAATGTGCAAACAAGTCTCTGAGTGTATACTTCGCGAGAGTGCCTTGAGCGGTAAAACCAAGACAGAACGAGCGTGTCATTTTTACACGACTCCAGAGAGGTCACATTCGAAAGTAAGGTAAACGGCATAACTCCAATCGAAGGAGATAATTTGTAAATTACGCTTAAACCTATGAAAAGTAACAAAGAACGGATACACAACTATTAGGAATGACGAAGCACCTAGGTACAGCACCACATAGCCAAAAAGCCTGTGAACCCTGACATTACACCCTAGGCACCTCCGCTGAGCTTTTCATATATGACCTCTTTCACAACACTACAAGCTCTACAAACACGCCAGCCAATAATGAATAACCGACCCGGTGACCAAAGGAAGCAAGGAGCCTGACTTCCGAACAACAACTTCACAAGTTCAAAGAAGCAAATTGCTACCGGTGTGACGAAATGGTCCGCAAATGGTCCCAAAGTGACACAGGATCCAAACGAGCTAACATCAAAAACAGCACTCAAAGTTCAAAACCGGAAACACAAGAACCCCGAAAGAAAGGAGATTCAAGGAAGGCAAACTTGAGAAGCCTCAAAGGAATCCAAAATCGGAAAAAAGAAAGAAGATGCAAGGAACAATCCAAAGTTCCAAGTCCCAAGTTCATAAGCGAAGTCATCATGAAGTAGCCAAACGACTTTAAGACAAAGAAGACATGTCCGAGAGAAGGTGCAAGTTGCAGCTTTGGTCACCCTTATAGCTCCACATATCCTAAACATTCCTCCATCATCCCATTGTCTTTCATCACACCTCATAGCCACGTTATAAGCTTAAAAGACTTCCGACTTAGTAGTTGTGTATCCAATCACGTGAAAGTAATAGGTTGAATGCGTAAATCTAACAAATGTCAAATTCAACTGTTGAGATGTTTTGACTAGAAGTAGAGCACGAGTGCAAGCATCAAACACTTTGAGTGTAGGATAGAAAGCACCACATCAAGATAAACCCTGACCTTGTGAGAGTGAGATTTGTTTGCGCAATTAATCAAAGAAAATACTGGGGATCGATTGCCATAAAATCCTAAAAACTCAGATTGCATTAAGGAAAAAATACAGGGGGCAATGTTGGTCCCAACAATTGCAACAACGACACCGATTGAGGCCCAAAACCCGAAACCCAAAGGATCAAACCCTCCTCATATCACACAGGCCCATCCTAAGCCCTACCTCCACATCAAATTTCTACCTCCACATCAAATTTCCTCAGGCCCGTCCTAAGCCCTACCTCCACATCAAATTTCTACCTCCGCATCAAATTTCCTCAGCCCGTCCTAAGCCCTACCTCCATGTCAAATTTCTACCTCCACATTCAAACATCCACAGGCCCGTCTTGAGCCCTAATCCCTCTACGTCCTTTTGGACCCATCATACACTTGACTCACTTTCACTTAGGTCCAACCTTTAGGCTCGTCATAAGACCAAGATCCTACTTTTAGGCTCGTCATAAGACCTAGAACCATCCTTTAGGCTCGTCATAAGACCTAGATCCAACCTTTAGCCTCGTCATAAGACCTAGATCCCACCTTTAGGCTCGTCATAAGAATTAGAATCAACCTTTAGGCTCGTCATAGGACCTGTAGCATTCCCTTAGGCTCGTCATAAGACCTAGAATCAACCTTTAGGCTCGTCATAAGACCTAGAATCAACCTTGGGCTCGTCATAAGACCTAGAATCAACCTTTAGGCCCGTCATAAGACCTAGAATCAACCTTTAGGCCCGTCATAAGACCTAGAACCATCCTTAGGCTCGTCATAAGACCTAGATCCTTCTCTTAGGCTCGTCATAAGACCTAGAATCAACCTTTAGGCTCGTCATAAGACCTTGAATCAACCTTTAGGCTCGTCATAAGACCTAGAATCAACCTTTAGGCCCGTTATAAGACCTTGAATCAACCTTTAGGCTCGTCATAAGACCTAGAACCATCCTTAGGCTCGTCATAAGACCTAGATCCGTCCTTTAGGCTCGTCATAAGACCTGGTAGCATTCCCTTAGGCTCGTAGTAAGACCTAGCATTACACTTTTAGCTTACCCACTCTCGTCAAGCACATTGCATTCATCTCATTCATATAGGCTCGTCATAAGACCTAGTTGCATTATCTAGGCGCGTCACAAGACCTGGCGACAGAAAGTTGGCAAGGTGATGGCAATAAATCCTCATTTTGTGATGTTAACTTATTTTTGGGATCAACGAATGGTGGGCAAAGGCAATAAGTCCTCAGGGTTTTTACCAGGAGTTATCCCTGCACACCGGCTTGGGGGGTGATGGCAATAAGTCCACATTGGGTCCAGCCAGGAGCATTGGCACGGGTTTCGGTCCCCAGAAGCATCCGAGCATCATCAGCATCATCAGCATCACCACCATCATCTACATCAGCATCATTAGCATCATTAGCATTTCGGCATTCTTGCATTTGCATACCATCCAGTCTTCACATCCTAGGTAGTCAACGCCTTAGAATCACTTGACATTGCATCATTTCATTTATTACAGGTAGTCAGCGCCTTAGAATCGCTTGACATTGCATCCTTTCATGTATTATAGGTAGTCGACGCCTTAGAACCGCTTGACATTATTTCATTTTTGTCACCTAGGTAGTCAGTGCCTTAGAATAGCTTGACACATTTTCACTTATAGGTAGTCAGCACCTTAGAATAGCTCGACAGCGTTTTGTTGCATAGGCAGTCAGCGCCTCCGAATAGCTGGACGTGGGCAACGCGGTTTTGCACAACATGGAGGATTCTGTGGAGTCCAAAATTTTGGGGCATCACTCAAGCATCAACCAGACTTTTCACATTCATTACAAAGTCCAGTTGATGGGGGGCAATCTGTTATACCCAAAATTTTGACCCCCCTGGTTAGGGTCTACGAGGTTTCGGTGCTGTGAGGGGCATTTCAATCAAGTAGTGAGAGATTCCGGCTCGATCGGCGCGTTCCAGGGCATGGGGAGCAGCTTCTTCATCATTATCAGGGGCGTTTTCGTAATTTTTTAATCTCCTAAAACCTCCTATAAGCTTTCTCTCTCCTCCAAAAGATGCCCAAATCAGTTTGAAATGCTTTGATATTTTAGCCCATGATAGGGGATGACATTTTAAGCATAATGGCGTTGGAATTTTGATTTTTTGAATTTCCAATAATTTTCTAGCAATTTCTGACTGAATCTGACGAGAAATTCAATTTAAAATATTCCAACATTTTAAAAATTCGATTCCACCTCATAAAATTCATAATCTCCATCCTTGACATGTGGTTAAAATTTCACAGCAAAATTCCTTTGGGAAGTCATTTAATTAAAATGCCAAAAATCTTACTTTTACTAGATTTTCTTTATCTTTAAGTCTATATAAAGGATAGGTCTTTTGATAAAATCAGAATTTGATATGCTCAAGAACCCTAGGGAGTCAGAAAGCACTGCCTCCTCTCTCTCTCGCTCACGTTTTCCAACACCCGGCCACCCAAATCATACCGAAAATCCTCTGAAATCACCATCTAAACACGTTTTCCAATCCCCAAAGCACCAATAATCATCAAAACCCCACAAAACACCACCAAAACGTGAAGAACAGCAAGAACAACCAACCACCAGAAGCTCGGTCCGAAAATCTTTCGGGTCTGCCACAAACGGAGCACTCCACAAATCCCGGTGTGAAGAATCGTTGTGAATCCCAAGTAAAACAGGTAGAAATCCCACTTTCCTAACTCTCCATGACATTATCAGTTTTGCCTCAAAATTTGGGCTTAAACTAACTCTTTTTCGTTTTTGTATTGCTAATTGTTTTAGCTACTGGCTTGTTACTTGTTTGCTAAGTTTCGTATTGATTTTGATGTCAATTTGAGTTCTTTCAGTTACTAACGTGTTTAAAATCTTTCAGGCTACGCACCCATAAAATTTGAGCTCCAAATACCCTCGGGAACCATCAGAAAACCCCTGTCCGTGGGTGGCCGTGACCTCGGACCCATGGTCCGGACCACGGACACCCACGGACGGCGGCGGGATTTTAAAATTTCAAAATTTAGGTTTTTCTAAATAATGTCCGGGCCCACGGACACCTTGTCCGTGGCCCCGGACTTCCAAATTTCTTGTTTCAAATTTGACTTTTCTGTATAATTAGGTTAGCTGGGGTCCGTGGTCTCGGGCATGGGGTCCGTGGCTACGGACTTTACCAAATTTGACCTAATTCTGCCTTAGAAACCCTAGTTTAGGTAACTTTCAATTTCACTTTAATTTTCTGTCAATAACGTTAAAAAATAAAAAAAGAAGCGCGCACCTAGGTTAAAAACAACTTTGTAGAAAGCCGTAAATAAACCAAGTTGAGGAAAAACGACCTAGGAAGGGTAATGAAAGTAATTTGAACCATAATTAAGTCGAATATCAAGCCCCTGAACCCGAACTCTCCTTTCCTAATTTGATCTAGGTTAAAATTAGGTGGCGACTCATAGTAGGTTCCAGTGAGCTAGCTTAGGTTTTAATAATTACTGTTATATGACATAGTTGTTAATCTTAGTTTAAGTGGACCTAAAACCCGATTAGATCCTAATCAACTTTAATCAACATAGGATAGGGTTTAAAATCGAGGCTCACAAAACCATTTCTAAACAGAGAAGACAAAGAATTCCTACTCAACCATCTACACCAAATGCAAGAAGAAAACACAGAAGGACTAAGGAAATGGTCATAGCCTTAACCCAAAGGAGATTCCTTCTCTTCGCGTGGATGATCGGGCAGAACTTCCTTTGAAATACCCCTAAATTAATTTAAATTAATTTAGGGGATTTCTTTTATGAAACCATAAATAATACTATTAAATATTAAATTATTGTATGGAATTATGAATATTAAATTATTATATGGAATTATGAAAATTAAATTAGGGAATTTCTTTATTTAATCCTAAAGAATACTATTAAATATTAGATTACTATATATTATTACATAGTATTATGAATTTAATAATATGATTTATAAGTCAATAAATCTTGGAAAATTTTCAAAACACTCCAATTATATTATAAAGATTTTAAAATTTTTGGAACATTGATTTGAGTCTTAAAAGTCAAAATAAAATCATAGAAACCTTAAAGCTTCTAAAGCCTTGCTAGGGTTGACTTTTTTAGAATGGTCAAACCAGCCCTTGAAACCTATATCAATAAAAAGATTATGGAAAACCAAGAAGATTGATAAAAGGAACGTTAAAAACGGATCATCCTAGCCAAAGTTATGATAATTTGAAGTTTAAAGCCAAAATTTTGGAGGTCGCTGACGTGTCAAAGGCTGGCTGACTCAGCCGCGTGCCTCGGGACACATGCCGCGCCCAGTCACTTGAAAATACCACTGAAACGTTAAGTTTTCTCGTCAGTTTTGGCATGGCAAGGGTCAATCTTTAGACACTTATAACTTAGCCATTATTCCACCGTTTTGGATGCCGTCTTTTGCTTTCGATTCTCCTATCATTCTTCTTTCTAACCATTATTCACACTCAACCTAACTCTTCCCAAATCCGTCACAAATTCAATCGAAAGTTGCCTACCCGAGATACTGCAACCTAGAAATCTGGAAATTCCAGTTGATGAGGTAAACTGTGCTCAATAGTATCTTCTTCATTTATGAATGAAAATTCACGTACCATACCTCGTTTTGAAGATCTTAAATTGCTCTACAACTCTTATGAAGGAACCTTGAGCTAGTGCTCAATCGTTTGAAAGATTAAGGCGTCTAAAGTAGCTGCCTCGATCAGGTAGTGTTCTTGTCCAGATTTTTCCAGAAAATCGACTAGGTAAACCCAGATCTTGTGAGATCTATAACTCTCTCGTTATGGATCCAAATTCGTTTTTCCATAACTCGTTTTAAAGATCATGGATTCCTCTTCAACTTGTATTTTGAAATACCCCGACCTTAAATATAGTGATTAAATTATCCTAATCCGTATTTAAGAGCCTAATAACGCTCAAGTAATATTGGTGAGGAAAAATAAATCCAAAAGAAATAAAGAAACTCTTAAAAAGCGAAAAACGCTAAATAAGCGTTAAATAACCATAGGGGGTATGAGACCCCGGATAGCGTATTATATGGATCCTAAGGGGTTAGTAAGACCTAAATAATATATGGAAACAACTCCCAAATAATGTATTAAAACGCTAATAGAGCTTTAACACACGTCTTTCGAGAAAACCCGAAAACATGATTTTATGTGGTCAAACGAACCCGTAAAAATTATAAGTCATTAAATAAATAATATTAAGCATTTGGAAGCTTAATAACCAATAAAAATAATTAAACAAGAAAATTCTGGAAAACGAGCCCGGTTAGTGAATAGTACCTAAACCGGTTAAATAACGAGCGTTTCTGTAAAAGACGAAAAATGCTCCAGCTAGTATAACTATAAGGGGGTCGGTTTTATAAGTTAAAAAGCCCTCACACACACTCACATACTAGGTAATAATTAATAGACAAAAGCAAAAAGTAAAAAGGGTAAAAGTACCCCACTTACTCTCTCACCTCACTCATTTCTCTACTCTCTCATCTCTCTCCTTTCTCCTCACCGATTTCTCTCTCCCTCTCTCTTCTGGCTGCTGCGATTATGGGAGCTCCACAAGAAGCTCTAATGGCTTCCCTTCTTCATCCTCATGCTCCACCCTCATGTAAGCTCCAAACTCAAAAATGATCACATATTTGTAATCCCCTCATCCTCCTCTATCATTCCCTCTTTTCAAAATTAGAAAAGGATGACTTTCATCTCCATGAGTTTTCCCTATTTGAAGAGAAAAGCACACCATTATGGAGCTTGGAGTCTCCTCTTTCCAACAAGGTAAAAATTTCCATAAAAGATTCAAGTTTCTCCACCTTCCTTTGGTAACCGATTTTTGCCCATTGTAATGCCTTGTTTTCTCTCTCTCTCTTTTGAGCATCAATTTCACCTTGCAATGGTGGCAGATTCTCCTTCTTGAACCAAGGGCTAAAACCCCTCATAACACACCCCAAAGGTAAACCCTACAAACTTGCTTTAAGCATTTAAATGAACTAGCATTAATTTAAGGGTTAGTATTTTAATTACACTTGTTTATGTGTGCTTTGGGTGATGGGAATGGAGTTGCCAAACTCCATTCCCCATGTGACCGAATTGTACAAGGAAGAGGAGAAAAGGTGGAAAATGAAAGAGGAAATAAGAGCTTAAGGTAAGAGCTCTTTCTTGAAGGCTAAATTTAATGCATTAGAGTAATGGGAATGGGTAAACCGATTTAAAGAACCCAAAGAATGTATTGGTAATGTAATTGTGGAATTTTGGGTATTGTGAACTAGTATGTGAATTGTAGGCCTGGAGCCAAGTGAATTGTGTATGTGTATTGGTATTGTGGATTGAGGAAGTATTGAGGAGTTTATATTGTATTGATTGCTGGTAGGACCCTTGTATGGGTGTGGCTAGAATAGGAATGAATTTGGTGAGAAAGTTTGTGTGTGGATAAGTGAGAATTGTAGGTGAACTATGGCAAAATATTGGTAGGAGATATGTATTTATGAATGACTTGGTGAAGGGAGAACCAAGGTATGTATTTGGATGAGTAAGGAGATTTAGTAACCATGGAATGATAGTGTGGTATGAGGATATAAGGATGCAAAAATCTGTAGCAAAGAGGCATCAAAATGCATTGTGGAACTAGGAAGAATTAGTGTGCAAAATTTGGTAAGAAGAGAGTTGGACTTGGGTATAGGTAGTGTAATGACTTGGAAATGTATTTGGGATGCTAGAAGTGACATTAGTAGAGGAAGTTAAGAATGGTAGAAGATGGTTTAAAAATATGTAGCATAAGTAAAACAAAACTGTTACATTTGTGGGAAAAGAAGTGAGGAAATTGTGTATGTTGATTGGTGGATTTAGTAATGGGATTGGTGGATGGATTGAGGTATATTAGGAAGCCTAGATGGCACTAAAACATGTGGGATTACATGTAGGAAGATTGGGGAAGTAATGGGTAAGAAGAGGAACTGAAAACAGAAAAAAAATGCAATTACTGGGCCGGACGACCTTGGGACCGGAGTTGCAAGGTGGTCGAGCCCAGATTTACAAAGGGCGGAAACCTTCTGGAATGGACCGACCTTGGGACCGGACATGCAAGGTCGGTCGGCCAGAAGAAGTTCTTGTAATGTAACCTACTGGAATGGACCGACCTTGCGACCGGACTTGCAAGGTCGGTCGACTCAAAATTTGCCTATACTGTAACTCACTGGAATGGACTGACCTTGGGACCGGACTTGCAAGGTCGGTCGGCCCTGAAATTTTCTAGCGCATTTCCCTACTGACTTCGACCGACCCTGGGACCGGACTTGGGTAAGGTCGGTTGAGTCATACAAAAAAAAATTAATTAAATAATAATAATATATATATGTATACCACATATACATATGTACGTATATGTAAGTAAACCAGTGTTAGTAAGAAAACAAACTTAAAGAAAGTAAACAATGTGTAAGTATAAGAACAGCAAGTGAAACCGAAACAACGGGACAACAGGGTAAGTACGGGAGTAGCAATTGTATGTAATGTAATGCGTAGTATTGATTGAACCGTTTGGCATGTAGCCGGGGGTTCAAGAATAGGACTCGAGGAACAAATAAGGACTAAGGAACAAGAAGGCACCGGTAAAGTAAATTGCAGAAAGAGGTATGATTTCTTCATGCCCTGTATCCTAATCTGGTTACCCCGATTTGTGTGCTTACTTGATCACCTAATAAGATAAACGCATGACACAATAGTTTGTATAATTCATGAAATATATGAATGATGATGGAGTGTATTGTATTTCGTAGTGTACTTGTATATTGTAATGGATTTGTATGGATGTGTATATGTACAATGTATTGTGTATGTGGCTTGAATGAATGACTTCTGCTAATTCCTAACTTCCTAACTCCTAACATAAGTAAGGAATAAATTGGAATGAGTAGAAGTCCGATATAGCTTCGGCCACGCGTGAGGATGAGGAGACACAAGAGGTTGGATCCGATTCCTACTCTTAAACTGGTCCGCGGCCCAAATCCCTTAAATGGGTAGCATCCCGGATTGGTGAGTCAAGTAATCCCGGTGGTGGGACGGAGTAGTCCCCGGGCCGGAGGTCCCGACGACTTGACATGAGTAAGAGTAAGTAAGTAAGTATGTATGTATGAGTATGAGTATGCATGTGTAAGTACTGTGGAACGAGTAAAGAGTAATCTCCACCCGATTAACCCGGGTGGACCAACATGAGCTAACAAGGATGGTGTATTATGTATGTATTGCGTATGTATTGTATATGTATTGTGTAACGCGGATCCGGAAAGGTAAGAATATATTTGATGGCTTGCATGGGTTACCATGTATGCATTGAAAAGCATGTATTGATGTGTATGTATGTATTCCTTGCGTAATGTATTGTAATGTTATGTATAAGAGCATGTATGCATGTATGTTTGAATGAAATCAATCGCATGTATTCGACCAAGTGGTCGGCATACCCTCACTTGTACGCGGGTATGCGGTTATCATCATCTCAGCGAAAGCTGACCCCTCGAGGGAACGTTTTTAGTGTGCAGGTACCGAAGTGGATATGGTCAAGCAAGAGATCGGTGACTACGCTGGATAGTAGAAGTAGAATGTAGAGGTGTACTAAGCGGTACACCCTTGTACCTAGGAAGTAAGTAGTTTGTGGGGAATGGGTAGTAGTTAGACTCTTAATGAGTATGTATGGAATTGAAAGAGCTATTCTACTTGTATATGGATCTTAGCAAACTCGGTGTATTAGCATGTATTGAACTTATGGAGTATTGCATTGAATGGGAAGTTGTAGTACTTAATTGGTAATTGTAGTGAAGATTGTATTTGTGTAGCACTCGGATATTCCGGTCCATCAGACCGATGCTGTATGTAGAAGTAGTAGCCTTGTTAGTCACGTGGGTGACTAACGACATTGTATCACCCACTGTATGTAAGTATGTATCTGCTGCGAATCTGGAAGTACGAGGAGATTGGACGGTAATTATTGTATTATGGTAGGGGTGTTACATATTTAGACAGCGAAGGCTGAATCACAACCAATTGGTACAGAAACGCGTCTAAAGTTCGTCACCTGATTCAGTTCTGCCCAGAATTTTCAGAAACATATGGTAAATCCGATTTTTGTCCCTATCATAACTTTCTCATCCTTGTAAGAAAATTAATGAACCATACCTTGTTGGAAAGCTCTTTAACTCTCTCTTCAACTTCCTTAAGGCAGTTAAAGCTTAATTGTCCTCATTTGGGAGCATTAAGTGTCCGAAGTAGACAACTCGGTCATAACGCAATAGCAACCCAGAATTTCAGTGGTAAACTCGAATCTTGAAGAGTCTATAACTTTCTCCACAGTGCTTTGTTTTCAATGATTCTTTCACCCATGTGTAGAGCTATGATTCCTCTTTTAAAATTGATAAATACCTTGGATTTAATCGCTTTAGGTTGTGAGAACCAGATCTGCGAAGTTGGCATCTTGGACTGCACATGAAATAATGAATCTAGGTAAGGTTGAACCTTGTTTGACTAATTTAATGATCTTCCCGAGTGAATTTGAAATGATATTTTATACAAGTGTGAATTATAGAGTATATTTCATTTTGATATAAATTAATATAAATTTGTAAGAATCAACTTAGGTATTTAATAAAGCAATTTTTAGGAAATAAAATTTTTATAATATGTCTAAAATATCATAGTTACTATATATTAAATTTGAGAATTTTTAGACAAGAGGGAATAGGTCTAAAATTGTAATTCTGTTTTTCATAAGATATGTTATAATCTACGGTTTTTAAAGTATAGTTGATTAATGAACTTTATAGGTTGGGAATAACATAAGAAGACTAAACTAACATTTATACGAATGTTAAGAAATATTTAAGTATAATCTTTAAGCGAAGTAAAGAAATAAAAGAAATAAAATATTCTTAGGTTTAATCAAGGAATTTAATTAACCTACTTTTATGTTAACTTTATACTATAGAAGTAATATACTGAATTGTAACAAAGGGAAATACTTTATAATATAAACCACATATTGGATGAAGATATGTATATATGTTTAGTAGGAGTAATTATGTATAGTAAAGTTATGCAAAGAATGTCTTAAATAAATCTTAATATATAGATAACGAAAGAATAAACAAGAGGAATAAAATACCTTATGGAAAATAGAATATGAGGGAATTGCTAAGTTAAACTAAATCTATACGTGATACTATTAATAGAGTATTATAAGAGTTATTAAATTACGATTATGAAATTAAGCTTAAAGAGTTACCTTTGAATTTCTAAGATTTATATAAACCGTATTAAAATACATGTATATTATTAGTCAGCGACCATACTATAAATCTATTATTGGTTAAGTAATTAATAAGTTAAGACTTAGGAAAATTTGTAATTAGATTACATAAGATAAATAAACACTTTTACATCTAATTGTGAAGTGGATTAATAAGCCTAGATTTAATCCTTTCATAAAATTTATAATATTGAATAATAACTTAATGTTTCAAGATAAGATCATTAAAAGGATTAGGATATAAAACAATATAAACTATGATTAGGAATTAATCTAAATAATAATCCTTGAGCTTCTTACAACTGAGAGGCTATATTAAATACGCTTATTACCAATATTCAGAATGTGAGTTTATAATTAAGTGATGTATTTAGTAGTTAAACTTTAAAAAAGGTTTGTAAATAGAAACTAGATATTTACAGCCTTGAACCTTTAATCAGGTTGTAGGATCGGGTGCTAACTCAAACCAATCAAAGGTGTGAGTCTAAGGATTGGTTTGACTCAATCAGCCTTCGTAAGTGAGAAACACTATGTGATTAGAGGCACTCTATCGAATTAATAGAACTAAGGGTGCGGAAGACTTTTGCGGTAATTGTAGTGAACCGATGAAAAGGAAGAAGGAGTCTGTGGAACTCAACGAGATACACAAATAAGCTATTTCATTTCCTGGTCAAATAAAACAACTTACAAATGCCCACTAAGTAGAAGGGATCTACTTAGCAGTTTTTCACTCACTCACCCAACACACTTTCTAATCAGAACAATGGTAAGCGTAGTGAAACTAGGATCTCCTAGGTAGAGTCTTTCTAGAGGTGCTAACTACTTGGTATGTCTTCTCTCTCTTTCTAGCTTATAATTCAATTCTCTTTCTCTCTCTAAGCTCTGAAATAATACTCAATGAAAGCACAAATGAAAATGACTATACATATCTTATTTATACTCTAAGTGTACCAGCCAGTCGAAGGAGTTAGTTCCGAAAATACCGGAACTAACTTAGTGGGCAACTTCCAACGACTCTTCTTGGTCTTCTTACTTGGGCCGCGATCTTCGGGTGTTGAGGAAGAGCTTCGTGACCGTTGAGCTCTTAAGGTGTTCCGAGTTGACTCCTGATTTTTTGCAACATCATGGGAGAGTCTATGGAGTCTTCTTTGTTGCACGGACTCTATCGTAGAGGCTCACTCTTTGTGTCTGTCAAGTGATGATTGACTCTGTCGCGGTGAAAGGCTATCTCTGCAACACTCCGATGTCCTAACAATTTCCCCTTGTTGCTGATGATAGCAAACCTTCGTGAATCCCGATGGTCTATCCTGAAATAAAAACACAGGACTAGGGGAACCGACCCTGTCAAAGTTCCCCCTTAATAGCAGTAGTAGCAAATAAGTTCAAGGACTCTGTTTAGGTTCCCCTTGATCGGAGAGGGACTCTAGGCAAGCAAACGA
The DNA here is from genome assembly GCA_023374045.1 of Limonium bicolor. Taxonomy (NCBI): domain Eukaryota; kingdom Viridiplantae; phylum Streptophyta; class Magnoliopsida; order Caryophyllales; family Plumbaginaceae; genus Limonium; species Limonium bicolor. The sequence goes on from CM041776.1 coordinate 52,799,247, forward strand.
TAAATAAGCAGTGTAATAGCAGGATAGTATATAAGGCAGTCAAAAATACTAGACCACATGGTCTAGCAACGCAATCCAAAAAGCAGTTTTAAACAAGCAGCAGAATAACCCGTACACCAAACGGGATTCATCGCTTCCCCCTTTTGCTTTCATCAAAGGGGAAGCCCATAGTGTCACAGAGTCAGTCAATGTATTCACACAAAACAACCATTAAAAAGTGTTTAGAACTTAAAAAAGAACAGCCTAAGTTCTAACACAACACAACCACTCATTCTAAGGGTTTGGGTAAGGGTGGATTGAAGGTCAAGGAGTTGGTCCTGCAAGGCCGCCACTATCATCTCTAGCCCGGCGAGTCGGTCCACCATCCGCTTCTGGCCCTGAATCAGCTCGGCTGCATGCTCAAGAGGCGCTCCACTTTCTCCAAGAGAGGTTAGTGAAGCTTGGGAACTGCCTCTTGAGAAGTGGATGTCCCCGCCGTCATTGGAGTAGATGGAGGGGGCAAGCAGCTTTGATTTTGTCAATTGAAGTCAGCCGATTCAGATACGCAGGTTGATGGTGTCTGCCTCCTCGATGGACTCTGGCGTCGAAGTCGCCAAGGGTACCTGAAAGAATTGGAATATGCGAGGCAAGCAGAACACGTACCCCAAGGAGTGTGTTTCGGGGTGTCGACCGACGGGCTAAGTGATGGAATTATGTGTGCTAGATTGATAGAGTGACGATTAATGATGCATTACATAATGGTTAAGTCCAAGCAGTTCACCATAAGGTTTCCTTCTTTCGTGGGAGAATATTTTTGATGACCAAAATGTGGAGGAGTTGGTGTAGGATGGAGAGATCGCCACGGGGTATGGGGAGCCAATCTTTTTCTTGGAGGAGAAAAAGCGATAGATTTTGTTATGTGGTACGCCGGGGATCGCATGAAGGATTCCTTTTTCATAAAATGACAGGCCAGTGGCAGGAACGCTAAGAATTTCAGACAGTTTTGCAAGATCAAAAAATTGGGGTGGAATTGACAACAGACTGTGCACACCATTTCGATGACAAGGTTTTGGAAGAAGTCGACAGACTCTGTGGGATACCACTCAGTTATCTCACAGAAGAGGTGTTTCCACCCCTGAATTTCGAGCATAGTGACTAACTCCCCTAAGGTGGAAGACAGAGCCCAGAAAAGTCGAGGAACTTATACCCTGACGATATTACGGTCCGAGGCAGGGTCCCCGAGTATGTACCTTTGAGTGAAGGGGTCGACCTTCACACTCCGTCGGTGGGGTTTTGGAGGTTTCTGATCCCTTGCGGAGGTTAGCACCCGTAGAGGCATCGTGACTGGCGTGGGCAGTTCTTTGACGGGCGACGATTCCCGGAGCCGGAGGACATGTTGGGCTTGACAGAGGAACGAAGAATTCTTTTTGCTGTGGGTCGGGTTGAGGTTTGGCCTTTTCTCTTGCGGGTTTTGGGTCGAGGTTGTTGTGGTGGGTGTTGCGGATTTAGCGGGGGATGCTGGTGGGGTTGGTGTAGGAGATTTGGTCGGTGATTTGCTGGCATGGGCTTGTGCTGATCAGTTGGTTGATTTTCGGCGGATTTGTCAGCTTGTGGTTGGTTGGGGATGGTGGTAGGGTTTGGATTGGGGTAACTTCTTCAATGTCGGTGTCAAGAATCTCTGTTCTTGCAGCAGATGGCGGTGTTTGATGGGTGGATGGGTCGCGGGTGTCAGGTGGTGGTGTGGAGGAGTGTGTGGGCGAAGAAGTAGCGGTGGTTTTAGTGGGAGATGTAGTGGTGGTGGTGGTGAGTGTAGGGGGATTAGGGTTTGCCATCGCTTGTAGATACGCCTGAAGGCGAATGGGATCGGCGAAAATTTCGGCTGGGATGTTAATTCCAGAGAAGTTGATGCCGGCCATTGGAAGTTGAAGGATACTCGGGTGTAAAGGGAGTTTGAAGTGAGAGAGATGGAGTGGACGGGTGATAGATATAAAGGCTGGAATTTGCAGAGAAGGCGTGTGTCAGGTGCGATTAATGTGGCGACGTCAGGATAAGGCGAGATAAAGGGCGACGATTTAGGCGGGTTCTGGTGCGGATGGATGACGTGGATAGTAGCGCTAGAGTACTAGGCGTGCTAAGTAATAAAACACATTTTACTGATGCAAGTGCAAACAAAGACAGACTCTATGAGACATGAGGGCGTACCTGCTGAAGATTGCGGTAGGGGCAAGGAGATGCGACCGTCTAGGTAGACGGAGTCAATCCGATTGCCGATCGCAGTGCTTCGAATCTTGCTGTAGACAAGGGTTTAGTAAAAATATCTGCAAGTTGATCTTCTGTCGGCACAAAGTCAAGTTGGATAAGCTTTTTCTCGACACAGTCTTTCAAGAAGTGAAAGCGAATTTCGATGTGTTTGGTTCTTGAGTGTTGGACTGGGTTTTCTGATATTTTATTGTGCTTTTGTTGTCACAAAAGATGGGGATCTGTTCTTGGGTGACATGATAGTCTTGAAGTTGTTGCTTCATCCAAAGGAGTTGGGAGCAACAGGCTGCAGCAGAGACATACTCTGCCTCTGCTGTAGAGAGTGCTACAGAGTTCTGTTTTTTGGAGGACCATGAAACAAGGCAAAGACCCAAGAACTGTGCATTACCTGAAGTACTCTTTCGATCTTGAAGAGAACCAGCCCAATCAGAGTCACTATATCCAGATAAAGTAAAAGTAGGAGATCGTGGATACCATAGATAGAGTGTACTTGTACCTTTGAGATAGCGGAAGATACGCTTGACTGCTTTGAGGTGAGACTGTTTTGGTGCTGCTTGGAAGCGAGCACAAAGACAGACTGCGTGAAGAATGTCTGGGCGACTGGCGGTCAGGTACAAGAGGGACCCTATCATGCCTCTATATTCTGTGGCATTGACGCCGACTCCGTCATCATCAGAATGCAGTTTGGCAGATGTACAGCTTGGTGTGGACATACTCTTTGCATTTTTTAGGTTGTACTTATCAAGGAGTTCCTTGATGTACTTTTGTTGATGAATCTTGATCCCGTCCGTTTCCTGCTGAATTTGTAATCCTAAGAAGAACTTGAGCTCACCTAACTCATTCATGGAAAACTCTTGCTTCATAAGGTTAGCAAAATGGTCGCAGAGGGTGTTACTTGTAGAACCATAAATGATATCATCAACATAGATCTGTACTAGAAGTAAGTCATGTGATGAGTGTAGAATGAAGAGCGTTTTATCTACATTACCTCGAGAGAAACCATTTTGCAATAGATATGTAGACAGTCTTTCATACCAGGCGCGTGGAGCCTGTTTCAGTCCGTAAAGGGCCTTACACAGTTTGTAAACGTAGTCGGGATGGACGGAGTCTGTGAACCCTGGAGGTTGTTCGACGTAGACTTCTCGATCAATGTAGCCGTGAAGGAAGGCTGTCTTAACATCCATTTGATATAATTGGAAACCTTTGTAAGCAGCAAACGCAATGAACATGCGAATTGCTTCAAGACGAGCTACTGGAGCGAAGGTTTCATCATAATCGATCCCTTCTTCTTGATTGTAGCCCTGAACGACTAATCGAGCTTTATTCCTGAAAACTTGGCCTGCAGTATCAAGTTTATTACGAAAGACCCAACGAGTACCAATGGCTTGTTGATGTGTGGGGCGAGGGACTAACTCCCAGACAGCATGTCGCTGGAGGGAATTGAGTTCCTCCTGCATAGCAGTAACCCAATCACTATCAAGGAGTGCTTCTTTGACATTTCGTGGTTCAGTACTAGACAGAAACGCACCAAAGGCACAGAGATTTTGCATAGCTTGTAGGCGTGTTTGAACACCGGTGTTTGGGTCTGTAATGATGTTTTCAGGAGGATGAGCAGATTTTTGCTGAAACTGGCGACGTGAAGCAGGAGGGGGTGTGTCTTTGTCAGAGGAGTCAAAATTCAAGTTTTGTGGTAAGGGTGTCTCCGGGTTATTGTCTGAGTCAGTAGATTCTGATGAATTGTTTTTGTTTGCTGGGGAATCATGAGGAGTGATAGAGTGGGACTCAGGGAGTCTTCCTATTGGTACAGTGATGAAGTGTGGATTGGTGAGAAAATCATCGGGGGCAAAGTCAAGTTGATCAGAAGATGAGCCAACGTTGTGGGACTCATCGAACTTGACATGTGGGCTTTCTTCTAAACATTGAGTTCTCAGATTGATAACACGATAAGCTTTGCTTTTAGAAGAATAGCCAAGAAAAATACCTTCATCACTTTTAGGAGAGAACTTACCCAAGTTGTCCTTACCATTATTGTGAATAAAGCACTTACATCCGAAACGCCTGAGATGTATAAGACTTGGTTTACGTTGACGGAGTAGTTCATAGGGTGTCTTGTGAAGGAATGGATGAATCAACGCACGATTTAACACATAGCAGGCTGTATTAACGGCTTCTGCCCAATAAGATGGAGTGAGTTGACTGTCGATGAGCATGGTGCGAGCCATTTCTACCAAGGTTCTATTTTTGCGTTCAACTACTCCGTTTTGTTCTGGAGTTCGTGCTGATGATATTTGGTGATCCACTCCGTTGTCCCTGCAAAACTCATCAAACGACTTGTTGCAAAATTCAGTACCCTGGTCCGTTCTCAGGGTTTTTAGAGTGAATGAAAATTTGTTGACAAGCATTTTATGGAGTTTGACAAACTCCGTAAAAGTTTCATCTTTGGTAAATAAGAAAATGACCCAAGTCCACCTGGAATAGTCATCAACTATGACCAGGATGTACCTCTTACCACTTCTACTTTGTGTGCGCATGGGGCCAACAAGATCCATGTGTAGCAGTTCTAGCGGAGAGCTAGTAGAGAGAGTAGGCTTACTTTTGAAGGAGGACCGGGTGTGTTTACCTTTACACATGCTTCACAGACGGAGTCTGTGTCAAAGGTTGTGTCGGGTAAACCAATCACCAAGTCCTTGCTTTTGAGTTTGTTCAACAGCCTATGATTAGCGTGGCCAAGTCTGGAGTGCCACAGCAGTGAGTTTTTGGAATGCACATTTAGACAGACTTGGTCGTCTGGGTTAATAGAGTTTAAGCACATTTTGTAGAGATTGCCTTTTCTACGTCCCATAGCTTTTAATGAACCTGTACGCTCATCATAAACCTTACAATCCGAAGAGGAGAAAAGTACCAAGTTGAATCTATCACAAATTTGAGAAATACTTAGTAAACTGTGTTGGAGTCTAGTGACCAGATGGACTCCATCAATTTTAAATTTTGAGGGGTTACCTACGGACCCAACACCCACGATTTCACCCTGGTTGTTATTTCCAAAAGTAACCTTACCTCCTTGGTAGGATGAAAGCGAATTGAATTGATTTGGATCTCCAGTCATGTGACGAGAACATCCACTGTCCAAGTACCAGCTGTCTCCATTCGCCATTACCTACAAAAGAATAGATCATTTGTTAGATTTGGGAACCCAGATGTACTTGGGTTCCCTTTTCGAGCCAGACTGCTTCAATTTTTCTCGTGCTTCGAGTATCAATTTAACACTTTTAATATTAAATGAGAGATCTCTATTCAATTTATCACATGCACTGTCTCGATGTCCAAGGCTCCCGCAATAGCCACAAATTTTGGTTGGTGGAAGATTGACGTATTTCTATTGTCCTTTCCACCAAGAGTCAAATTTTTCTTTTTCTTGATATCGTTTGGCTCTGTTGTCGGATTTGGACATATTCTTTGGAATTTCGAACTTACCTTTGTGCCACTTGGGCGTGGATTGAGTGGATCGAACTCCGGATTGTAGATTCACAATCTGTTGAGAGAGTTGTTCTACTTTAGAGCGAAGAGCATCTCGATCTTGACTAATTTCTTTGATTTTGGAGTTGGCCCACTCAGGTAGTTCGGAGGAGGTGACTTCTTTGATAAATTTAACTGGCTTAAGAGAAAGAGCGTGTTCTTTTTCTTTCAGTTTTTGAGTGAGGTTTTTGATAGTGGTGTTCAGGGATATGTTTTTGGATTGAGAAACATTAAGATCATTTTGGAGAGAACAACACTTATCAGTAAAGATGGTGAGTTCTTGTTTGTGAGAGTCGATCAGGGTGAGGGACTCTTTCTGGTCACCCTGTCTAAATTGAGTCTGTTCTAAGGTATCATGAAGTTCCTTTTGAAGGGAATCTACATGACGCCTTGAGTCTTGCAGATCTAACCTGAGAGAACAAGAGATGGTTTTGTGTTCCTCAGCTTCATCTCTTAGAGCATACATAAGACCTTTTGAGATTTCGAGTTCCTCAGATAGCTCGGTTATCTTGCTCGTAAGACTTGCTTTGAGGGAGTTGTTCTCGGAGACAATTTTAGCAATTAGAGTCATAAATCCCATGGGAGAAATATGGTAAAGGTCTGTTTCAAGGTGAGAACGGGTTACCTCATTATCAGGGATCCATTAGACATACCAGTCCGCTGGACTCTGTGTCTGGATCGTCGGAGTCTGAATCGCCCCATCCAACAGCTGCCATGAGCGATCTCCCTTGAGATTTTCCATACTGGCTTTTGAGTAAAGGACAGTCCTTCTTGAAGTGACCAGGTTTATTGCAATTGAAGCAAGTGACAGAATTGAAAACTTGTTTAGAAGTGTTCGAGAACGACCGACTCTGTCGATTAGGTTGGTTACGCATGAACTTTCGAAAGTTCTTGACTATGAAGACGAAGTCCTCCATAGTCTCAGCCTCACTTTCCTCAACAATAATGTCCACCAGCTCAGCCTTGGCTTGTCTGATTTGAGTATCAGCAACATAGGCTCCTACTTGAGTTAACTGAGTTGAATTAACCTGCAAGGCTTGGTCATTCAAAGTAGTAGTCTTAGTAGAAGAAGGAGAAGAAGTATTACCACATTTTTTTCGGACATTCTTCTTATATTTATCTACGGATTGTAGATAGGAACCTAGGTCTTGACTGCTCCATTTGGATAAGTCCTTGCATGCTTTGGTAGAGATTACCGTTTCCGTCCATTCTTCTCTCAGACTGTCCAGCAACTTGTCCAAGACACTCTCTCTATCTGGTAGGACGCTAACTTCCTGCATAGTAGTGGTTAGTAAATAGAAACGATCAAGCACTTCTTCCAGAGACTCACCGGGTTTCTGCAGAAAATTTTCATAGTCCATTCGAAGTTCTTGAGCTTTGCATTTCTTTAGTTCAGTGACTCCTTCGTGAGTTGCTTGAAGGAGTGTCCAGATCTCATTAGCGGACTTACAATGATTTACTCTCCTTTGTTCTGTGATGGACAAGCAGGTGTATATTGCGCGTGATGCTTGACGATTCAGCTCGTACCTCTTGCGATCTGCAGCAGTCCATGTGGATCGGTCTGGATTGACTACAAGATCTCCTCCAGTGACTATTTCCCAAAGCTCGGAGTTGACAGACTCGATGTGTTGCTTGATCTCGTTTTTCCAGTGGTCGTAGTTGGTGGAGGTGAGTCTGGGATGCTCGAAGTGCATTTTGTTGTTTTGATTGGCGAAGAGGTCTGCCATTGCTTCGATGATTGACCGTTAGCCTAAGCAAGGCTCTGATACCACGTGTAGGATCGGGTGGCTAACTCAAACCAATCAAAGGTGTGAGTCTAAGGATTGGTTTGACTCAATCAGCCTTTGTAAGTGAGAAACACTCTATGATGTAGAGGCACTCTATCGAATTAATAGAACTAAGGGTGCAGAAGACTTTTGCGGTAATTGTAGTGAAACGATGAAAAGGAAGAAGGACTCTGTGGAACTCAGCGAGATACACAAATAAGCTATTTCATTTCCTGGTCAAATAAAACAACTTACAAATGCCCACTAACTAGAAGGGATCTACTTAGCAGTTTTTCACTCACTCACCCAACACACTTTCTAATCAGAACAATGGTAAGCGTAGTGAAACTAGGATCTTCATAGGTAGAGTCTTTCTAGAGGTGCTAACTATCTTGGTACGTATTCTCTCTCTTTCTAGCTTATAATGCAATTCTCTTTCTCTCTCTAAGCTCTGAAATAATACTCAATGAAAGCACAAAATGAAACTGACTATTACATATCTTATTTATACTCTAAGTGTAACAGCTAGTCGAAGGAGTTAGTTCCGAAAATACCGGAACTAACTTAGTGGGCAACTTCCAACGGCTCTTACTTGGTCTTCTTAGTTGGGTCGCGATCTTCGGGTGTTGAGGAAGAGCTTCGAGACCGTTGAAGCGCTTAAGGTGTTCCGAGTTGACTCCTGATTTTTCGCAACAACATGGGAGAGTCTATGGAGTCTTCTTTGTTGCGCGGACTCTATCGCAGAGGCTCACTCTTTGTGTCTGTCAAGTGATGATTGACTCTGTCGCGGTGAAAGGCTATCTCTGCAACACTCCGATGTCCTGGCACAGGTGGAACTAAGTACATAAGGTATTATATTGATATACTTTACGGCACTAGAAATATTAATATGTTATTTTAATATTAAATACGAGAATTTTTCAGACTAGATTATCTTATTAAATAATTGACAATTTCACCTATGAATGAGGATTTAATTCTTAGATAAAATTTTACCTTATGTTAAGATATAATGTTCATCATAAAACATAATAAAGGAGATTAATTTATTAAGTTATTCCTTTGAAACTTTAGGTTTTGTAAACAATATGAAAAATGTATTTAAGACATAAGTTTATTAAAATTTAGTGTAAAAGGATTATACATAGTCCATAGAGGGAATGTGTGTAAAAATAAAACAGTTAGGGAATAAAATGTAAGTAAGGATGCGTGAAAGGTTATCTTAAAACACTTTATTATATAGTTAATGATAAAGCAAATAATATACTTTCTGAATACTAAATGTAAGAGTTCGATAAGTCTAAGTAAATTATAATATAGTTATTTCAAGATCGAAAGTAATTTAACATCTTATGACAAGATTATTAGACAGATGTAATAAAATGTCATTCTGAACTAAGGATATGATAATTGAGTTTAGTAGCTCAATTAAGTTATACTAAAATGCATCTATAACACTATGATTCCAATATACAGGATGTAGATCTTACTTAAATTAAGGGGAAAACTTAATCATAATGAATTATCTAGTAGATATTGATAAAATACATAATCGTTACATCGTGAAGTAATAGTATAGTATTCTAAGATTAACCCATTGTAGGTCATAGTGCGTTGTTTATCCTGAAGTAAGAATAAATTTATTGAACTTAAGGATTATTATTGAGATTCTAAGATTAAATGAATAATATAAAATGCACTTATGATATAAGGGTCTCAAAACACTTGAATGTGAGAATTAAGGTTGAGTACTAGTAAAGTGAATAAGAGTGGAACAATTAACAAGTGTTAATAAAATATTTCCCTGGTCTTACAACCTTGAGCTATACAACATTCTAAGTTAAATCAAAGGTTATAGATAACATTTAAGTGAGGGCTTAAAAGACAATTGAGACTTAGAAATAAGAGTGAGGAATTTATTTAGGTTTAACTTAGGCTACAAGTTATTGATGATATACTACCTTTAATATTCCTCAGAGTGTGTTGAATGTTTGCACGAGTCTACTAGGACTGCTACAGCATTAACCAGGTACGATTTCTCGTACTCAGATACTTTTGCTAACGGACTTTATGGAATGTTTTGGAAAACACTAATTGAGCTGAAAAGAATTTCCAAAGGGAAACTGTTTGTGTGACTAACTCAGCTTGATGTGACTAACTGAGCCTTGAATGTGCAACTTGCATGGATATTAGTTCCTTCTATTTGGTTGTTTCATTAGATATTATCCGCCTGGGGTTTACGCCTCTACACTCTGTAGGACTGAGTGTTTTGGTATCGCTCTGGTGCAGTTAATGATCTAGTGGAAATATGGGAAATGTCAACCTTGGTAAATTCTTTCTTTGACTCTAGATATCGTTTCATCCATTAGTTGGGTCTTTGTTGTGATGTGCGCACATCTTCACCGGTAAACAGCGAGGGGCTGTATATCCCCTGTCCAATCGGACGTTGTAAACAGCGAGGGGTTGTATATCCCCTGTCCAATCTGACGTTGTAAACAGCGAGGGGTTGTATATCCCCTGTCCTATCGGACGTAGTTAACAGTGAGGGGCTGTATATCCCCTGTCCCAAAAGGGACGTAATTGGCAGCGGAGCTATCTCTTCCAATTGGTTTCATTCCACTCTTGAGTTGTTGGTTCTTGGATTTCTTCATTTCATTCCTAGTCCTTGTGACTACATGAGTCTTCTAGTCCTAACTGGAACTGAATCTAACACAAGCAATGGATGTTCACTAACTCATGGTGTGGTTTCATTTTTATCAATTGGCTAACTTTACCTTCTTGTTATTTATCTCTATCCTTGACTTGTTACCTTTTACTTGGTCTTTTGGTTGAGCGTTGTTCTTCTGTTTTTGTTTTAAGCATTTGACTTCAAGTTATTGTTTATTTTAAGAGTAATGTTTTTAAACTTCTGTTTTGGAGAGTTGTACCAGTTCCATTCTAGGGAACTGACTCACCCCTCCCGGGGTGGGCTGCTTGGTTCATCTTGCAGGTATGCATTGTTATACAGGTGGCCACGAAGAGTATGAGTGATTGGGGTGGGAATTAGGAATTGTGGAGAGTTTTATATCTCTCACTCGTTATGTTTTCTCGAGTTCAGACCGTAGCATTTATGATTTTATAAGTTGTAATTGGGGAGGTTTGGTGTCGGGTGTTTGGAACCCGCTGATCAATAATTGCCTTAGTATTTTATTTTCCGCTGCATTTATGTTAAACAGGGGCGTTACAGAAAGTGGTATCAGAGCGAAGTTACGCTCTGAGCCCGAGAAAACAAGCCGAGTGAAATACTTAGAATCTAGGTGCACTTAAAACTGGGGAATTGGGGTAGTTATGGGAGTGAGGATTCCAGTAAGGCACGATTCCTAACCTTTCTTGGATTTGTGAACGATTCCTCTACACATTTTTTTTAGGTCATAACAAACATATTAAGAACTTAATACCAAAAATTATGAAGCTTGGGTTGTATGAATGTCGGTTGATAATGGTGTGCTGTCATTGAGTTACAGTAAAAATATAATTTTGGAACATCATCTATTGGGAATGATAAGATTTTGGTTGGGATAAAACATACATTGAACTATTTTTTTTTCAAAAGCATACTTATGGAGAATACATGGCAAAGAATACAATCCTTTAAAATCTTATACACATGTCTCCAGAATCTTAAAGAATACTTTTGGTTGAAAATAGTATACAAATAGAGCTTTGAATAAATAAGTTAGTATTGATATTAAGTGATAGGTACTTCAATTTCTTTAAATTTTGAAAGCAAATCTCAAGAACTACATGGTACTAATTGTTGCTTAAAGATAATGTTTAGGATAAATCTGAAGTCTAGGAAAAAATTATTAAGCTAACAAGTACTAGTAGCATATCAGAAAAGATCAATATCCCAACCTGTAAACCACACTAAAACTCTGTGTTAACTTTAGAAAGAAATTGAAATACCCCAAACCTTGATATGTTGTTTAAACATTAAACTATGGTATGTTAAGGATAAAAAGTGCCTTAGAAGCGTTAGTGAACAATTTAAATCATAGTAAAAACAATAAAGCACTAAAAGACAGTTTGAGCAAAAACATGCTCTAAGCTTGGAGTGAACTTGGTTAGGACCCAAAGAGCCTACCAAGACTTAATAATATTCAATTATGATTTAATAAGGCTAATTAAGTTCTTAGGAAACTTTGGCAGACAATTAAACCAAACAAAACATAAATAAATACCTTAAAGTCAATATGGGCAAAAATGTGCTCTAAGCTTGGGATAAGTTTGTATAAGACCTAAAGGTCATACCTATACCTTATTTACATGTTAATGAACGTATTAAATCAATTACCAACGAAAACCAAGCTTGAAAACAAGTTAAAACACAAAATGTGCTTTAAGGAGTCTTAAAGCACATTTTTGAAAAATTGTCTTGTAAATGAGTTTTGAGTGGCTAGATTACCATCATTACTCTTTAATTAATATGTGTACTACTTAGTAACACATTAGGAAGTCTAAATCAATGGGAAATCAAAAATTTCACAATTATGTGCCTTGGTTAGTGAATAGTAACCAAATAGTGCTAGTTTAAGACTTTGGTCAATGTAAGTCAACTAGGTGGTCAACAAAGACCATAAAACACCCCATTGACTAAGGGGGGCCGGTTTTCATGTGTGACCCACCACACTTAAACAAATAAATGAGCTAGTAAAGTAATAAAGCAAAAGAACTATTTGCTTTTAAACATAAATATCTTAACAAAGAGTACTCTCTCACCTCATTCTCTTATTTTCCTCCATCCTCACTGATTTCTTTATCTTCTCCCATGCCCCCATCGGTTTTGCTACAGCAAACCACATCATCTCCAACTTCCATAGCTTGTAACTTTTAGCTCCATGGTCCAAATTCAATTTCAAGACCGCCATTCTTCTAGGTAGACCAAGCTCTACACTTCTATCTTTTTAAATATTCAAGAGCTCCATTTTGGTGCCATGGAGATCCACCATTGAAGGAGCTTGAGCTCATATTTTCATGCCTTGTCATTCTCCTTTGCTTCAACGTAAGGAAGACCAAAGAAAAACAACATTTTCCCTTGTTTTTGAATATGTCCGAAAATTCACCATTAATGGTGTCTCCTCTTGTTCTTCCATAGCTCCATTTCAAACTTCAATGGAAAAGGAGGAGACCTCTCTTGTTACTTATTCAAGCTCTCTTTTATTTCCATGGTAAAACAACTATCCTAATGTGTTAAGACAATATATATAAACTAGGGTTTGTATATGAGTTTAAGTATGAATTCTTAAGCTCAGTACCTTTATATGTGTGTGTGGATAGAAGGTTGACAAGTGATCAAGTCCCTTGCTAATCTTCAATCCAAGGAAACAAGAAAGAAGGTTGGGAAGAGAAGAGGTAACTAACCTATCTTGATGTAATTATGTGTCTTAGGAAATTGAGCTTTGAGTTGCTTGATAAAATACCTAAGGAGCCAATGACAAATGAGCTAGTGAATTATTCTAAAGGAGATTATTAAGGGCATATGTATTGTTGGGTGTAATTGCAGGTCAAAGGCAAATATAATGTGGGAAATTCAGTGTTTATGGTTTATGCAATTTAAGGGCCTAAGAGCCATGTTATTTAAGGGCCTAAGTGCCAAGCAATTTAAATTATGCACTATATTGTGATGTAGTGTGATTCGGTGAAGTTTTGTGTATAAGAATGTTCTTGATGGATTTAGGTGTTCTTGAATGTCAAAAGGTGAAGACCTAAGTGTTTGGGTGTGAGAATATACAAGAGAAGCTTGATAAGTGTCCAAATGAGCATGTTTTATAGGTGTATTTCATATATATTATTAGCACTTTTGTTGCTCATTTCTCCACTTCGGTTAGTTTTCCTCTAGTTCATGTTTTATTGTTTATCTCACAAAATTATTGTTTTAACATGAGGAAAACCAAGCTGGGAGTAAAGTAGACGAAGAGACGAACGCATAGACGCAAACGGCTCAGAAAACGGAGTCCAAACGAAGAATATAGAGCCTATCAAAATTCGTAGAAGAAATAAGCCTGTACGTCGTGAAAACAGGCGGACAAGAGACAAGGTGCTACGTCGTGAAAACAGGCGGACAAGAGACAAGTGCAACCGCCCAAAATGGGGCGGACACTCACACTTGCAACCGCCCATAAAGAGGCGGACAAGAGTAAGGCACAACTGCGTGATATGGGGCGGACAGCACACATAGCCACCGCCTGTTATGTGGCGGACACAACATGAAGAACCGCCTGTTCTTGGGCGGACTCGACACACACTAACCGCCTAATAAGGGGCGGACATACATAAGGCAACCGCCTGTTACAAGGCGGACACCAGGTGGTCATGACTAAAATCAACGCCGCGACTAGTTTTCTTCTTCGCGCCGTCGTCGTCTGCAACTTGAATCGCCTTATCTATCTACTCCGAGCACCGCCTACCTTAATTCGCTCACGCATTTCGCCTCTGTCCCCTGCAATTAATGAGCCATCAATCTGCAATCAAATTCGTACGGATCTGCCTTTTCCCTTCCTCTATTTAAACCCAGCTCCTGCAACTTAAACGAACACACGGAGAAAACCAGAAAATCACTCACACTCACCTCATCTCATTCTCTTCCAGTAAAACACTCTCGTACATCTCAACACTCCATTCAGTCCTCAGTTCTCTAACGCTCCAATTTACCCACTTCACTTACAATAACCTACGAACATGTTCCACACTTCGTTCTCTTCATTTCTTCATTCACTATTCACGTCTCCGTGTTATTATTACGTCCAACCTCTGTCTGATTTATTACCAGTTAATATGTCAGGCTAAGGAGGATTTGCTCCGGGCAAGGGTTTAAATTATGGTTTGTTTAATTATGTAATCAATATTTCTACCGGTTAAAATAAATACAGTTTGTTACGCTTAAAGGTTTTCTCACACCATTTTAATAAATTACATGAATTTATTAAAATGCTCTCCTAAGTCTATTTTGATCAGACCAGGTGATAAATAGACAGGTTATTTAAGCCGTAAATCTGGAGAAAGCTTATTATGATTTAATAGGTTAGTATTTTCAGATGCAATTATAATTCCTCGAATTTAACGTCTGTTTACATAGTATTGCTCGAACCTTGATTAGACCGAGCATTTTCTGGTAAACGAGTTCTTAAGGGTCTATGACTTAGTCCTTAGGATAATAACATGAATTTTGCCGAACTAATATATTAAACCGGTAGAGATAGCATAATTAATCAGATTATATAAAACCTGAACCCGGAGTTCCTTTTAATTCATCTGCACTCAGTAATTTTATCTGCTATTTAATTTCCCAAAAACAAGTCAATTAACTTCCCCCCTTTTGTGACAAGCTTAGGAACTATTTTATCTCGCTATAAGTCCCACGGTTTGAGCCCGGCCGCTTCTGTCTTCTATACTACTGCGACCGGGTTTTAATTTGCAGCCCGACGGATATTTTGAGTATTAATTTCTTTCTTTTATCAATTTCACCAGTGCTAATAACTCACGATAAATCCACTCTGCAAAATGGCGCCGTTGTCGGGGACTTGATTTAATCTAGTCCCTAAGCCCGGTTAATTCACCTGTTATATTTTAATAATCTGTTATTTTTTTTAAAAAAAAAACTGTTAATCCAATTTCGGACATATAACCTCAGACATCTGACTTGGACATTGGATATCTAACTTCTGATCTGACTTGGACATCTGACTACTAACTTGTTAATATTATTGTCATTTATTTCTGTCATTTCATTTCCATTGTCCTTTAATATTCCATTGTCCCTAACTACTAACTTATAATTTCTGTACATTAACTACTAACTTAAAATTTCTGTCATTTAATTTTCTGTCATTTCATTTTCCATTGTATACTAACTACTAACTTATAATTTCTGTCAACTAATTCCTAACATTTTTATTTTTTCTAACACTGAACCAGTTCTTTTCTCTGTTTTGAGTGGTGAATGCCTTTTACCAGGTCACACAGCTACCCAAAAAATATTAATAATCACACGGTTGGTTACATCCCAGAAATCGAGAGAACCTTTCTGCGCAATCTCAGGCAGAGACGAACTCAACAGAACATTACCACCACAGTGATAGATTCTGACCCGGAAGCTAACATGGCAGCTACACCAGCAACGGTTCGAAATATCAACAGGCCGTCTAACCAAGGACAACAGCCTGCTATCATCCTTCCTCACCTCAGCCCATCCGAATACGATGAGTGGCAGAAGCTGAAGCCATATCATCAGATTCGATGTGTGAAGGAGTTGGGCATGTTTGATGGCACCAGTCCGGACGAAGCCCTGTTACATGTTACAAAATTCTTGCAACATGCCAATAGTCTTACTGCAACCGACGCGGTACTCCAGTATGCAAGATTGTCTTTATTCCCACATAGCCTGACGGGAAACGCGAGCAAGTGGTATCATAGCCTAACACCAAGTACCATCGGTGGACGACATCGCCACCAAGTTCTACGACAAATTCCTACCCCCGAGCCGAACATTAGAGATGATTGCTGAAATTTATAATTTCAAGCAACCAGGGTCGGAGAATATTTGTGAAACTTGGGATCGTTTCAAAGGACTACTACTTACTTGTCCTCACCATGGTCTGACGAAAGAACAAGTATCACAATTGTTTTACAAGGGCTTGATCGGTCCGTGCAGAACAATGGTGTTATCTTCGTTAGGGGCTGACGTTCTGAAAAAGCCGGGAGCACAATTTCTGAACAGCATGGAATCTCTCTGTGAGGAAATCAGAGACTGGGCCTCCGGTGGATCAAGGAGCGGTACTCCAGGATTATACCATGTTGGGGAGAGTGATAACAAGTTCGACCAGCTCATGAGAAGCCATGAGCAACTCATGGAAAGCAATGCTCAGCAGGCTACAAAAGTGAGCACTCTGCAGAAAGTGGTTGAGCAGATGGCTATGAATTCCTTCCCCCAGCAAGCTAAGTCGATGATTTCCCGACCACCTACTACCCCTCCAGGCTATGCTCCTCAATCCCAACCATCTCCAACTAATTCTTGTACGCAATGTTGCGGGCCTCATGATTACGATCAATGCCCCCAACTACAAGAAATGAAAGCAGCGGAGGAAGCAAACTACATCACCAACAATTCAGGATACAGACAACCTTGGCAACGTAACATGCAATCCAACCTTCGCTACTCAAACACAGAAAATATCCAGAACCCACAACCCTACAAACATCCCAAAATTACAGACCTCAGTCCAATTTCCAAGGAGGCCCAAGGCAATATCAACAACAGCCTTATGGCAATGAAGCTTCATCGAGCCGACCAGCTCCACCTCCTTCGAATCCTGAGTCTGAAATGTCTCAAATGCAGGAGATGTTTAAGGCGATGATGGGTAAATCCAGAGATACGCAAGAAGAGGTTGTCGCATTGCGCAAGGACCAAAAAGCCCTACAATCACAGATTCAACAGTTACTCACTCAACAAAGACCACCCGGTCATTTTCCTTCACAGACTAATCCCAATCCGAAGGAACAAGCAAATTCAATCCTTATAGACGATGGCACATTACAATCAACAAACTTGTGTGCAGTCTCCTTAAGGAGTGGAAGGGAACTTGCCACCAGAAAAGGAAAAGAAAAAGAGAATCTTGAAGATTCCTATATCAATGTTGAAGAAACTATCAAACCAGCTTCACCTCCCTCAGAAATCCAAGTTCCTACTCCTGTAACTCCACCTCCATCTCGAATTACCATCGACATCCCAACTTCCACTCATAAAAACAGTGAACTCCCGTTCCCAAACAGAATGAAAAAGAAACACCTCGACGAGCAGTTCTCCAAATTCTTGAGTATTTTCAAGAAACTGACCCTCGACATACCTCTGATAGATGCTTTGCAAGAGATGCCTAACTACGCCAAATTCCTCAAAGATCTCTTGACAAAGAAGAAAAAGAAACCTGGAAAAGAAACAGTGCACCTGACAGAGGAGTGCTCTGCAGCCCTTCTTCGAGCACTCCCTCCAAAACAAACAGATCCGGGAAATCCCGTAATCCCGTGTTTTATTGGTGGGGTAGACTGTGGAAGTGGTCTATGCGACCTAGGAGCCAGCATTAATATCATGCCATACGCCACCTTCTTGAAAGTTAAAGGAGGAGAAATGCAACCGGTTCCTTTCAAACTCCAACTAGCGGACAGATCAGAGATCAAGCCCATGGGCATAGTCCGGGATCTGGTAGTTGGAGTATCTCGCTTCATCTTTCCAGCTTATTTCGTCATTCTAGAAATGGATGACGATGTCGAGGTTCCCCTGATTCTAGGTCGACCGTTTCTGAGTACCGCCAAAGCCATCATTGACATCCACGACGGGAAAATCACTCTGCGGTACGAGGATGAAACGATTGAATTCGACATGCAAAAAATGATGAAGAAAAGCTCAAACTTTTCTCCTCATGCTAAGACAGTGGGATTCACAGATGATGAGGAGGAGGAAGGCGATTTTGCTATAGATGAGGACATGTATTCTCCATCTTCCATCCAGGAAGTTGATACTGAACCGCTAGAGCGAGTATTATTTACTTCTCTAGAAGACAAGGTGGAGGATCCAGAAGTTAACGCCATGCTGGCGTACGTTGAGAAAGGAAGGGCTGGTTATCAAGCTTTCCGGCCACCAATCGAAGAACTCGACAGAAAACCTCAAAAATCAATTCCATCAATCGAGCAACCACCAGAGCTCGAGCTTAAAGAAATACCGTCTAACCTCAAGTATTCCTTCCTAGCTGAAAATGACCATTTGCCTGTCATTATTTCATCTTCTCTGAATTCCGAGGAGGAAACGAGGTTACTTGAGGTATTAAAGAAGCACAAGACAGCAATCGGGTGGACTATTGCTGATATCAAAGGAATTGATCCCTCCTATTGCATGCACCACATTTATATGGAGGAAAACTACAAGCCTATCAGGCAACCTCAACGTCGGCTAAACCCTAACCTCAAGGAGGTAGTTCGAAAGGAGGTTCTGAAACTCCTTGACGCAAACATCATTTATCCAATTTCTGACAGTCCATGGGTCAGTCCTGTTCAAGTTGTCCCCAAGAAGGGGGGCATCGAAGCTGTTATTAATGAGAAGGGAGAGACTATCCCTCAAAGAAAGATCACATGATGGCGTATGTGTATTGACTATCGGCGTTTGAACTTGGCAACCAGGAAGGATCATTTTCCTCTCCCCTTTATTGACCAGATGTTGGAACGACTAGCAGGGCAAGAGTACTACTGTTTTCTAGATGGGTTCTCGGGGTATTTTCAAATACCAATCGCACCTGAGGACCAGGACAAGACAACCTTCACTTGTCCTTACGGTACCTTTGCATACCGACGAATGCCTTTCGGTCTATGCAATGCCCCTGCTACCTTCCAGAGATGTATGCAAGCAATATTTGCTGACTTCATCGAGCAGAGCATAGAAGTCTTCATGGACGACTTCTCAGTCTATGCCACCAGAAAAGGAAAAGAAAAAGAGAATCTTGAAGATTCCTATATCAATGTTGAAGAAACTATCAAACCAGCTTCACCTCCCTCAGAAATCCAAGTTCCTACTCCCGTAACTCCACCTCCATCTCGAATTACCATCGACATCCCAACTTCCACTCATAAAAACAGTGAACTCCCGTTCCCAAACAGAATGAAAAAGAAACACCTCGACGAGCAGTTCTCCAAATTCTTGAGTATTTTCAAGAAACTGACCCTCGACATACCTCTGATAGATGCTTTGCAAGAGATGCCTAACTACGCCAAATTCCTCAAAGATCTCTTGACAAAGAAGAAAAAAACCTGGAAAAGAAACAGTGCACCTGACAGAGGAATGCTCTGCAGCCCTTCTTCGAGCACTCCCTCCAAACAAACAGATCCGGGAAATCCCGTAATCCCGTGTTTTATTGGTGGGGTAGACTGTGGAAGTGGTCTATGCGACCTAGGAGCCAGCATTAATATCATGCCATACGCCACCTTCTTGAAAGTTAAAGGAGGAGAAATGCAACCGGTTCCTTTCAAACTCCAACTAGCGGACAGATCAGAGATCAAGCCCATGGGCATAGTCCGGGATCTGGTAGTTGGAGTATCTCGCTTCATCTTTCCAGCTGATTTCGTCATTCTAGAAATGGATGACGATGTCGAGGTTCCCCTGATTCTAGGTCGACCGTTTCTGAGTACCGCCAAAGCCATCATTGACGTCCACGACGGGAAAATCACTCTGCGGTACGAGGATGAAACGATTGAATTCGACATGCAAAAAATGATGAAGAAAAGCTCAAACTTTTCTCCTCATGCTAAGACAGTGGGATTCACAGATGATGAGGAGGAGGAAGGCGATTTTGCTACAGATGAGGACATGTATTCTCCATCTTCCATCCAGGAAGTTGATACTGAACCGCTAGAGCGAGTATTATTTACTTCTCTAGAAGAAAGGTGGAGGATCCAGAAGTTAACGCCATGCTGGCGTACGTAGAGAAAGGAAGGGCTGGTTATCAAGCGTACCGGCCACCAATCGAAGAACTCGACAGAAAACCTCAAAAATCAATTCCATCAATCGAGCAACCACCAGAGCTCGAGCTTAAAGAAATACCCTCTAACCTCAAGTATGCCTTCCTAGCTGAAAATGACCATTTGCCTGTCATTATTTCATCTTCTCTGAATTCCGAGGAGGAAACGAGGTTACTTGAGGTATTAAAGAAGCACAAGACAGCAATCGGGTGGACTATTGCTGATATCAAAGGAATTGATCCCTCCTATTGCACGCACCACATTTAATGGAGGAAAACTACAAGCCTATCAGGCAACCTCAACGCCGGCTAAACCCTAACCTCAAGGAGGTAGTTCGAAAGGAGGTTCTGAAACTCCTTGACGCAACATCATTTATCCAATTTCTGACAGTCCATGGGTCAGTCCTGTTCAAGTTGTCCCCAAGAAGGGGGGCATCGAAGCTGTTATTAATGAAGGGAGAGACTATCCCTCAAAGAAAGATCACAGGATGGCGTGTGTATTGACTATCGGCGTTTGAACTTGGCAACCAGGAAGGATCATTTTCCTCTCCCCTTTATCGACCAGATGTTGGAACGACTAGCAGGGCAAGAGTACTACTGTTTTCTAGATGGGTTCTCGGGGTATTTTCAAATACCAATCGCACCTGAGGACCAGGACAAGACAACCTTCACTTGTCCTTACGGTACCTTTGCATACCGACGAATGCCTTTCGGTCTATGCAATGCCCCTGCTACCTTCCAGAGATGTATGCAAGCAATATTTGCTGACTTCATCGAGCAGAGCATAGAAGTCTTCATGGACGACTTCTCAGTCTATGGCTCTAGTTTCGACAAATGCTTGGCACAACTTGATTTAATCCTAAGACGGTGTGAGGATACGAATCTCGTTTTAAACTGGGAGAAGTGTCATTTTATGGTCAAGGACGGGATCGTCGTTGGACATAAAATATCAGCAAAAGGAATAGAAGTGGATAAAGCCAGGGTAGAGGTTATCGAGAAATTACCAGCACCAACTACTGTTCGAGACATACGAGCGTTTCTAGGACATGCAGGATTTTATCGGTGGTTTATACAAGACTTCTCCAAAATCAGCAAACCATTGACCGACCTGCTACAGAAAGATGCCCCGTTTCATTTTGATGAAAGGTGTTCAACTGCTTTCGAAACTATAACACAAAAATTGGTGTCAGCACCTGTTGTCATACCACCTGATTGGTCTCTTCCGTTTGAGATCATGTGTGATGCAAGTGACTACGCCGTGGGGGCAGCTCTATGCCAGAACAAAGAAAAAATCTTGAGAGTGATCGCTTATGCCAGCAGAACACTAAACGACGCCCAGAAAAACTATACGACCACCGAAAAAGAACTTCTGGCTATAGTTTTCTCCCTCGATAAGTTCAGATCGTACTTGTGGGGAAGCAAAGTCATCGTGCATATAGACCACTCCGCTCTCAAATACTTATTTACAAAACAAGAAGCCAAGCCTCGCTTGTTGCGCTGGATTCTTCTACTTCAAGAGTTTGACATCGAAGTCAAAGATAAGAGTGGGAAATTGAATGTCGTCGCTGACCATCTCTCTAGATTGGTGACTCCTACGGATAGTGTGCCTATCAACGAATTCTTCCCCGATGATACTATCTTCTCCATCACCAAAGTACAGGAGCCATGGTACGCGGACCTGGCCAATTATTTAGTCTCTGGAACAATACCCTATGATCTATCTTACGCCCAGAAGAAGAAATTTCTTTCTGACTCAAGGCATTATTTCTGGGAGGATCCGTATTTGTTCCGAGTTAGTGCTGATGGGTTGATTTGACGATGTCTCCCGGACGACGAGGTTCCAAGCGTCATACATTTTTGTCACTCACGGGAAGCCGAAGGTCACCATGGACCCACAAGGACCGCAGCTAAGATCCTGGCCTCAGGATTTTATTGGCCGACCCTTCATAAAGATGTGTACCAATTCTGCAAACAATGTGATAATTGTCAGAAAATGGGTAACACATCCAGGAGACATGAGATGCACAACAAGGGATACTAGAAGGAGCTCTTTGATTGTTGGGGCATTGATTTTATGGGACCATTCCCTTCCTCGCAGGGCCACCAATATGTTCTAGTGGCGGTAGATTACGTGTCGAAATGGGTTGAAGCCATACCCTGTCATCACGCTGATGCAAAGACAGTAACCAGGTTCCTTAAGAAGCACATCTTTACCCGTTTTGGCGTGCCAAGAATTATTATCAGTGACGGAGGATCTCACTTCTGCAACTGTTTATTCGAAGCGCTTATGGTTAAGTACGGGGTACGTCACAAGGTAGCCCTACCTTATCACCCCCAGACAAACGGCCAAGCAGAAGTTTCCAACCATGAGTTAAAATGGATCCTCCAGAAGACGGTTTACTCATCAAGAAAGGATTGGGCACTTAAACTGGATGATGCGCTTTGGGCTTACCGCACTGCATTCAAGACTCCCATCGGGATGTCTCCTTTTAAGCTGGTCTATGGGAAAGCATGCCACCTTCCTAGAAATGGAGCATAAGGCATATTGGGAAATCAAGGCCCTAAACTTTGACATGACTTCTGCAGGAGAAAAAAGGAAATTCCAACTTTCCGAATTAGAAGAGCTGCGAGATCAGGGTTACCAGAATGCTAAGATCTATAAAGAGCGCACCAAGAAGTTCCATGACAGGATGATCCTCAAGAGGGACTTCGAAATTGGTGATTGGGTTCTCTTGTATAACTCTAGATTAAGGATCTTCCCTGGGAAACTCAAGTCACATTGGGCCGGCCCTTTCCAGATTGTTAGTGTGACCCCGTACGGTGCCTTTGAACTCCAGAACAAACAAGGCAAAACTTTCAAGGTCAACGGGGCATGTCTTAAAAGGTATAATTCTCATTCTAATATTTCAACTGACCTATCTGCAACTTATTTTGTCCAAGAACAGCAGGACAATTCGCCCTCCAACTCTTCTCCAAACTAAAGCTTGGTCAAATACGTCTAGCTAGAGACGTTAAACCCGGGCAGCTTGGTGGGAGGCAACCCACTATCTATCTTTTGTCTTTCCTTTAATTTTGTGTTGTTTTCCTTTTTTGTACTATATTTCCCTTTATTATGTTATAATAAATTGCAGGTTTCACTTGAGTTCTTCTGGCTGTGTAGAATATTCTTTACAGGTTCATTTCATGGCATTCCACAGCTGCACTCAAGTGTAGGGGAGCTCTACACACTCGACGAAATCTAGGGAGTACACTCTTTCCTTTAATAATTGCATGCCCTATTAATTTTATCCTATCTACGCAATGAGGGCATTGCTTGAACTTAAGTGTGGGGGAAGAGCCTTTTAGGGCATTTTGTGCTTAAATGTTTAAATCTCTCTGCTTATCTTGCATTTGTTCAAAAATTAAAATTATGTACCCTGCTAATGTAGGTTGTTCTCTTTAAAAATAAATACTGTTATGAATCGTGGGATAAATGGTACAAAATTTTAAAATTTTGATTAATTTTGAGGAGCATTTTATATGCGGTGTGACCAAACAATCTGCAAATGGTTGGATTTTATTGCTCAGGGTTTCTTTCTGTCTTCTCTCTTAGGGATTGCTAAGGAGTGCTTCACTGTTAAAAAAATAATAAGGACTTGCGAGACACCATTGGTAACCAACAAAAGAGAGTTGAGTGTTCTTGAATACAAAGGCGTGATACCTATATTTTCTCATCTCTTATGCAAAAGTGAAACAAATGCATAAATCTATTTTTCCTTTTGTTTTCTTCTCAATGCCCATTCTTGAGAGAAGTTGGCCATGGTAAAAGTTCTTAGAGTAACACAAAAGAAACATTGGAGTACCCTAGATCATACCCCGAAACTCTATATTTTATTTTTACCCTGAGCACACCTATGCCACCTGCAGTTGATTTTTCACACTCCTCGAAAAGTTTAAAGATCTTGTTTATCCTACCCTTCATAATAATATTTGTTAGTATTGAGCATTTCCTACTTGCTTAGGTACGTGGTTTTGCTTGAGGACAAGCAAAAAGATAAGTGTGGGGGTGTGATAAGTGTCCAAATGAGCATGTTTTATAGGTGTATTTCATATATATTATTAGCACTTTTGTTGCTCATTTCTCCACTTCGGTTCATTTTCCTCTAGTTCATGTTTTATTGTTTATCTCACAAATTTATTGTTTTAACATGAGGAAAACCAAGCTGGGAGTAAAGTAGACGAAGAGACGAACGCATAGACGCAAACGGCTCAGAAAACGGAGTCCAAACGAAGAATCTAGAGCCGGTCAAAATTCGTAGAAGAAATAAGCTTGTACGTCGTGAAAACAGGCGGACAAGAGACAAGGTGCTACGTCGTGAAAACAGGCGGACAAGAGACAAGTGCAACCGCCCAAAATGGGGCGGACACTCACACTTGCAACCGCCCATAAAGAGGCGGACAAGAGTAAGGCACAACCGCCTGATATGAGGCGGACAACACACATAGCCACCGCCTGTTATGTGGCGGACACAACATGAAGAACCGCCTATTCTTGGGCGGACTCGACACACACTAACCGCCTAATAAGGGGCGGACATACATAAGGCAACCGCCTGTTACAAGGCGGACACCAGGCGGTCGTGACTAAAATCAACGCCGCGACTAGTTTTCTTCTTCGCGCCGTCGTCGTCTGCAACTTGAATCGCCTTATCTATCTACTCCGAGCACCGCCTACCTTAATTCGCTCACGCATTTCGCCTCTGTCCCCTGCAATTAATGAGCCATCAATCTACAATCAAATTCGTACGGATCTGCCTTTTCCCTTCCTCTATTTAAACCCAGCTCCTACAACTTAAACGAACACATGGAGAAAACCAGAAAATCACTCACACTCACCTCATCTCATTCTCTTCCAGTAAAACACTCTCGTACATCTCAACACTCCATTCAGTCCTCAGTTCTCTAACTCTCCAATTCACCCACTTCACTTACAATAACCTACGTACATGTTCCACACTTCGTTCTCTTCATTTCTTCATTCACTATTCACGTCTCCGTGTTATTATTACGTCCAACCTCTGTCTGATTTATTACCAGTTAATATGTCAGGCTAAGGAGGATTTGCTCCGGGCAAGGGTTTAAATTATGGTTTGTTTAATTATGTATTCAATATTTCTACCGGTTAAAATAAATACAGTTTGTTACGCTTAAAGGTTTTCTCGCACCATTTTAATAAATTACATGAATTTATTAAAATGCTCTCCTAAGTCTATTTTGATTAGACCAGGTGATAAATAGACAGGTTATTTAAGCCGTAAATCTGGAGAAAGCTTATTATGATTTAATAGGTTAGTATTTTCAGATGCAATTATAATTCCTCGAATTTAACGTCCGTTTACATAGTATTGCTCGAACCTTGATTAGACCGAGCATTTTCTGGGAAATGAGTTCTTAAGGGTCTATGACTTAGTCCTTAGGATAATAACAGGAATTTTGCCAAACTAATATATTAAACCAGTAGAGATAGCATAATTAATCAGATTATATAAAACCTGAACCCGGAGTTCCATTTAATTCATCTGCACTCAGTAATTTTATCTGTTATTTAATTTCCCAAGAACAAGTCAATTAACTTCCCCCCTTTTGTGACAAGCTTAGGAACTATTTTATCTCGCTATAAGTCCCACGGTTTGACCCCGGCCGCTTCTGTTTTCTATACCACTGCGACCGGGTTTTAATTTGCAGCCCGACGGATATTTTGAGTATTAATTTCTTTCTTTTATCAATTTCACCAGTGCTAATAACTCACGATAAATCCACTCTGCAAAGCTATGGCAAAATTTAGTTGATAAACAAAGGAGCTTATGTGTTGTAATGAGATTTTATGACCTAGAAGGTGCTAGGAATGGTTAAGTGTAAAGATGGTGAGAGAAGGTGAATTAAGGTGTTCTTAAGTGTTATGATGCCTTGGGCATAGTCTTGGAGAATTTAGTAGTTAAATGAGTGTTTTATACACATCAAAGTCATGTTATGAGAAGTATAAAGTCTTGTGCAAATTTCGGTAAACAAAGGAAGTATAATACCTTGAGAAGGATTAAGTGTGAACTTGTGGGAAAGACTTGAAGAGGTTGTGTAAAGGAAGAGATGTGGATGCAAAATAATGCTTTTGAGTGGTCGTCATATTGAGAAGAAACACCTTGGTAAGCCTAAGTTGTAGGTGTGCATTACCACCTATAAATCCTAAGGAAAAACATTACAAGTGCTAGGAATTTTGAAAGAAAATGAGTAAGTGTTTAAGGAGTTATAAGATAAGTTTTATGGATATTATATGAGGGTATGAGTGTGCCAAATGGTGTTGGAAAACATTGGAAGGCTTGAGGAAAAGTTTGGAGAAGGTTTGGCAATTTTTGGGCATGTTCTAGTGTCGACTGACCCAAGGTTGGGTCGGACGGCCTCAGTAAGACACCAGTAAGTGGTTCTGGAATGGTCTGACCAGGTGACTTGGGTCGGACATGGGTCGGTAGGGTGAGTTTAAAAGACGGATGAATTTCTGGAATGGTCCGACCTAGAGGATTTGGGTCGGACGTGGGTCGGACGGAGTGAAATTTTCAAATCCGAGAATTACTGGAAGGGACCGACCCAGTTGGTTGGGTCGGTCGGTGGGTCGGTCTGACCCAAAACATGTAAAAAAAAACAAACAAAGTGTGACTTATGTAGTAAACCCTAGTGGGTATAATGGTGACAACCAAGTGTAAGTTTAAGCATAAAAACATGTTATACAATCATGTAAAGTGTTTAGTGAACCGGAACTCAATAAATAATTAACCAACATTATCAATTATGTTTTGGAGCTACATTTGGCGGGACTCATACGCAGCAAGGACCAAGGTATGGTTTTCTTGCAACCTGTGACCTACCGGATTACACCGGCTTGTATGCCAATGTGTTTTTCTGAATGTTTTCCACGTTATAAGATAAAAATATGTAATGAGTTTACAGTAATTCATATATGTGGCGTGTCTAGTTCCGATACCATTTAACCTCGAAAGTGTTAAACCTTAGCTAACTGAGTCTAGGATCACATGAGAGATTGGTATCCGGATTTAACGACCCGAACAATGGGACGTTCTAACCACGGCTATGCGTGAGTTAATTGTGTGATGTTTGTGTGTGAATGTATGGACCTCCCTTGTGTGTTTAACCCAGTTGTAATACCTTATGGTGTGTGGGTGTAATAGGTTTCATAATGGAGCTCTAACTCTTTACTTATAAGTATATATGTACTAATGGGGGGTGAGGAATCCGGTCGCTCCGGTCGCGCGTTGTTTGGGAGTGGGTATCCATCCTTGCTTTACCTTCCTCTCTGTTATGGTTGTTTTTCCTTCTAGGATTACAATCTCCCACTAGCTTACTCCAATGCTTTGCTATTCTGACTTATGATCGGTCTAGGGGGAACTTGTGTTTGTGTGGTGCGTTCGGGTCACTATATCCGATCCATCTTTAAGTTAAGTTACTCGTCCGACTATTAGGACGGTAACGAGTGTTGTATAACAAGCTTAACATCAGGGTGACATCATTCTCTAGGCTCACAAGTGAATTAACTATGTTTGGGTCGGTTCCTAGAGAACCGTTCCCGTTATGTTATGTGAAATACCCCAAACTAATAAAATATGGATTAAATATCTAATCACATTAATTAAGGCCTAAACATGCCTTAAAAGTCAATTGAGAACAACAGTGGTCAACACAAAGCAACATATTGCACCCCTTGACTGTGTAGGGTAAATAAATACCCAAATGAAATTCTTAGGACCTAAAAATTTGTCCTAAGCTTAGTAACACATTACTAAAGAGATTATAATCGTTGGACAACACTCCAACACAAAGAACAAGCATTTACATGCTTCAAGGTTAAGAAGGGCAAAAATGTGCTCTAAGAATACCATAAAGGTCTAATGACCTCTAAATGATATAAAATTGGATTCCAAGATCAAATATCATGTAAGGAACACAACAAAACCGTTTTCAAAGAAAACCAAGCTTAGAAACACCTTGCGACAAAAAATGTGCACTAAAACTCCTTAAAGCACGTTTTTGTGTAATTGCCTTCTAAATTGGTTTTAAATGGGCAAAAAGGTTATAATTACCTTTAAATATGATAATATATCATATTATATCATGTTAGGAATTTAATTCCAGAAATTTACAAATTTTTACAAATTTAATAAAACCCTAAAAGGGGGGGCCCGTTTGGGTCAACATTGACTAAGTTGGTCAATGTTGACCATTGACCACGAATTGGACCACATAAAATCGGTGGAGTAAGCCTCCTAACAGACCATGTGACAATTCCCATGTGACAATTAAATATACCCCATTACTTTTGCATAAAATAAGAAAAAGTATACTTTAACATATTAAAACATAAAGTGAGCTTACCACTTGCTTACCCATGTGAAGGCTGCCGATTTGAAGAGCCTCCATTTCCTCCTTATTACACGGTTGTCTCCAAGCCAGCCAATCAATGGGTGATGAGTCACCTTTCACTAATTGATTAAAATGACATTTAAGCTCCATTATTGCAATAATTTAGTGTCAATCATCTACCCACTACTCCAATCATGGCCGGCGGCCTATGTTTCTTGTCTCCACCGATTAAGCAACAATAATCAACACCAATCAGTACTTGGTGAGTCATCAAGTCATTAAGAACTTAAAATAAGCAAAAAAATGACTTTAAGGACAATTTAGGTTACTCTCCTTCATTTGCTCCATTCAGCCGAGAGTGCTCCAGCCATAAGCTCTCTTTGGCTCCTCCTTGACCGTAGGTAAGCTTCCAAACTCTATTGATGAGAGCTCTTGCTCTAGGTAAGCTTCTAAGGCATAAAAATGTCCATTTTCTTCATCTTTCTTTCCTTTTTCCATTGATCTAGACTCCAACCTTTTCTATACATTTATGTAGAGTGTTTTGGAGGTTAAAGGAAGGATAATTTTAGGCTGTAACAAGATCTAAGGAGTAAAGTTCAAGTCTAGACCATTTAAGGTAAAAATATGCTCTAAGCACATATCTCTTATTCCTTATAAATTTCGGTTGTAAACCTTGGTTCCCTAGCCTTATTTTATTCTCCTCTTCCTGTGGATTCAGTTCGTATACCAAGATCTACAAGGAGTAGCTAGATCCATGCCAAAAACACCATTTTTGGCATCTTAAACAAGGTAAATCTTAGCCATCTTCCAAGCTAGCTACCCATGGTTTTGAACCTTGTTTTTAAGAGTGTTTTGATACTCTTTCTCTACTGAAAAAATAGGGCCGAGGTAGATCTCCAACAAACTTGAAGATCTAAGGTAAAAATCCATGATTTTCATGACTCAAATTACATCTCATGGTTAGCTCATGTTTGGAGTTTAATCATGTCTCGTTTTCTACATGAAGACAAGTAGATCATGCTGTGGAGAAATTCTCCTTAAGGTGGCGAGACCAAACAAGGTCTTAACCTTGATAAATCAAGGTATAAATCATTTAAACCTTAACTTGATACATTAATACAAGTTTAAACTTGTGAACATTTAATTGCCGTGAGAGAACAAGGTGGTATGGTCATGTTTGACCTTAAAATGATTAAGGAAATGATTTAGTAAATTTTATAACTAATTAAACAAGCATAAATGTCAAAATAAAGACTTTATGTGGAAGTTTGGTAATTTAATGAAAAATATATGGTGAGGCCGAGATTTATAAGCATTTTTGGGACATTTATGTGTAATTTATTTTGTGAGCAAATGTTTGTAATAAGGCCATGTACTTTAGGACATTTTATTTGTTTATATTTAGTTTAAAGTAGGTTTTAGGTGATATTTATACATTACCGAAATGAATAAGGGGTTAAAGTGTAATTAAATTAAATTTGGGGGCTTTATAAAAATAAGGCCGAAAATTAGAGGTTAAAAGGATTTAAAATAAAGTTTATAAGATTTTATAAAGTTTTGGGGGTTAAATGGTAATTTCTAAAAAGTATGGGTTATAAACCGTAATTATAAGGAATTGGTGGTCAAGGAAATATTAAGGAGGTCAACCTTGACCATATGGAAGGTTTTTACCAAATTAGATAAGTTAAATAGCTTATTTAAGGTTTTATAATAAGTTATGTATTTAATTGTAACAATTTTATAACATATGTGGTGAATATGTTATTACCGAAAATAAAGGGTGTAAAATGGTATTATAAATACCCATGGGCTATTAGGAATTTTTAGGAATTTATTTGGTTGGTTTTGGAATTAAAATAAATTATATATGTATAATATACAGTTATTATGTCATTATGACACTTTGGAGAAATATAGGTGGTGGTATAACAAATACCGAAAATATATGGGTTAATAAGGTAATAATAACCCTTTGGTGAAATTTGGAGAGTTTTAGAATTATATAAGAGTATTTATTAAGATATGTGTATAATATATAATTTTAATGAGATTATAATACTATATGTTATAAATAGGGCCAAATGGCAATTATTGAACAGTTTTGGGTCTGTTCGGTATTTTTATAGATATTGACCATAGGTTATATTTATATTAAGGTTAGAATGTTATATTAAATGGAATATATAACATGGTATAAATTATGGGATGATTTTGTAAATAAAGGAAACTATGGATTATGGAAAAGAATAAGATTTTCTTATGGTGCCTAAGCGGCAATATAAAATAGTTTTGTATAAAAACTATAGGTTATAAATTAAAGGAAATAAGAATATCATATCTAATGATATTAGTATAAGGTATGACATTACATAATGTTTTGTGGCCAAAATAGATTTTAAATAAATTCAAGGGCTGTACCGAATTATTAAAGGTTGGAAAATGAATTTTAGACTATGGTCTATAATGTCATAAATGTTATAACAATTGTATGGTTTAGATGGAATTAATATAAGTAAGGATGTTCACATAAAATAATGTGGTGAACTATAAATAAATGAGATTTATAAACTAAGGTGTTTATGGAATAAACTTTAGGAGTTGTAATTATACAACATAAAATGTTACTCATGTTAGGATAATAATCTTAATATAGGTTGTATAATATAATACAACTAATGGGAATAATCATCTAATAAAAGATGATAAAAAGTAATATAAAATATAAGAGTTTATTAAACTCATGGGAATTACCTACGTGGTAAATATATACATACACAAGGATAATGTATATAAGGATGGATATATATTATGGTTGGAAACCATATAATATAATGGTGGTGGTTATTTTAAAAAAATAGTTACAAACTATATGTTATGTGTTTTTGAATGCAAATATAATTTGCTAAGATAGTAGATTATATAATACCATGTATTATAATGGAAGGTGGAAAATAATACAATATAATATAATGATGCATGCATACATGCAACTATAGGTTATGTACCTAAACTTGATGGTGGATAAGATTAAAAGAAATATAAGGAATTAAACTTAACAGTCGAAATGTTTTGACATGAGTTTTGGAAACAAAGCCGACCGGTTAAGATAAACCCGTAACAAACAACTGTAGAAAACAGGGGTGAACTGTCGGGGTTACTTATTATTCAGAAATACCGGATGTAGTTAGTCATGGAGACTGACTTATCGTTTATTACCGTTTAGATCATACTTCAGACTAGGACGCTTGACGAGCTAGTGGACTACACTGCGTGAAATACCCCGAACTTAAATATAGGGATTTAAAATTAATCTAATACGTATTTAACGGCCTAATAACGCTTTAAGTAATATTTGTAAGGAAAAATAAATCCAAAAGAAATGAAGAAACGCTTAAAAAGTGAAAAACGCTAAATAAGCATTTAATAACCATAGGAGGTACGGGACCTCGGTTAGAGCATTATATGGATTCTTAAGGGCTTAATAATGCCTAAATAATATATGGGAACAAATTCCAAAGAAAACGGATCCTTAAAATGGATCAAAAACACTAACGAACATTAAAGCGCGTTTTTCGAGGAAACCGGGAAAACGTGACTTTAAGCGGGTCAAATAGACTCGTAATAATTTTGGTCAACCAAATAGTCACTAATAAACATTAGTAAAGGTCTAGAGCCAATAAAATCAATAAAACATGGAAATAGTAAAAATTGTCAAAAACGGGAAGTTTTGGGGCGAGAGTGTAATTAAAATAAGTTAGTGTGTCCACTTTTACAATAAGAATGTATGTGTGTGTGTCTGTGCTGTAGCAGCCGGTTCCCTTCCCTCTCTCACACACTCTCTTAATTCCCCTTATTTGCAAAAGACAAAAGCATTAAAAGTCAAAAAGTAAAACCTCTCTCCTCACTCACTCACAAACCCACGTACAGCATCTTCTCCTTCATTTCTATTCTCTTCTCTTGCGACTGTAATGGTGATTTGAAGCAGCCACCCACAGAGCCATCTTCTTCTTCATTTTTGAAACCTCAAACCATCACCAAATGCTACAAAAACCATACCGTTGAATTCGTATCGTCAAGGAGATCATTCTCCACCCTTCAAAAATCCAAAACCACCAACTTTATTTTTGAGGGTATAATCGTTTTGGAGTCTAAGGAGCACCATTTGGAGATCCACCCTCTTCTTCATGTTCTAAGGTAAGAAAGGAACCAAAGCTCCTCTCTTTTCCAGCTTTCCTTTGTAAAATCAAAAACTCACGTGAGCACACTATTCCATTGTTCAGTCGATTTTGGTACTCCACTGTGAGAACTGGGCATTTCCATTTCACTACCCAAAACTCCATTTAGAAGCTCAAGGTAAGGCTTCCTAAAAGTTGTAAATGCTTTCTCACAAGCTAGGGTTTAATACGTATGTTAGAAACTTACTAGTATTCGGTATGTGTGTGTGTCTTGTACGTGGCTGTAGTTTGGCCTAAATAAATCAAGGAAACAAAGAAGGGAAGAGGAGCAAGAAATGAGAAAGAGAGAAAGGAAAATGAATCAAGAGCTCAAGGCAAGGAAGACCCTCTGTACATTTTTGATGTTGGTATATGTATAAATGCATTGCTGTAGCAATGGTTTAGAAATCACCGTAACAGTAGGAAGAGTGTGGGTATATTAATGTGGATGGTATTTGTAGTTTGAAGCTTTTGAAAATAAGTAAATTAATTGTTAAGTGTGAGTAGCAAGTATATTGAAGTATAATGAGGAAGAGAATGTGACAGTTTTGGAGGTTTTAAAAGATGTTTAAAGGCTTGAGAAAACATTGGATAATGAGTATGTTTGTGCAGGGAATGTATATGTGAGATAGTGTTGTTTGATGTTGGTACTGATATGGGAATTGGAATGAATGTGTGGGCTGAGAATGTATGTGGGCAACGTTAAAAATATAGGGGAACCTCTGCCCAAATTTGTATGGAAATAGGAGGACTTAGTTGTGTAAGAGGAGAAAACTACCTAGGTAATAACTAGGTGTAATTGGAGAGTTAAGTGAGTAGTTTAGTACTTTGTAACAGATTTAGAAGAGGATTTAAGTAATGGGATGGAACTTGGGTTGAGTAAAATGCAAATGAGGCAATGAAAGAACCATATGAGTAGTGGGAAGAAGAAAGGAAAAATCTGTAGCATTTGAAGAAGAACAAAAACTGTATCAAGAGGAAACTGTAGTGGGAAAATCTGTAAGAAAACATATATCGATAGAGGAATTTAGAGAGTGGATTAGGCTAATTTAAAGTACTTAATCACTGCTAAAATATGCTAGATTATGTGTAGGAATATTGGGGAAGAAGTTGGTAGAAGTTTGAAGTTGAAACAAAGCTTTAAAACTAGAAATTTGCAACAAATTGGATTTGTCCTGGTTTGCAAACCAGTACGCAAACCAGGACCACCTCTTAAACTAGGCAGAATGCTTTCTCGCTGGAATGGTCCTGGTTTGCAAACCTGTACGCAAACCAGGACCACCTCAAAAACTTGATAGAAAGTAACGCTGAAGGATGGTCCGGGTTTGCAAACAAGTACACAAACCCGGACCACCTAAAAAATACGACAGAAAGTTTTCTAAAGTGATGGTCCGGGTTTGTTAACTGGTATACAAACCCGGACCACCATAAAAACTTGACAGAAACGTCTCTGAAGAGATGGTCCGGGTTTGTAAACCAAGACACAAACCAGGACCACCCTATTTTCTTCACAGAATCCATTTTAAAGCTAATCTAAGGTAGGGTAATGAAGGGTAATGATATTATAAGATAATTAAGACATAATTAATGATGTTTAAAGGTCATTAAGGCCATGAACAAGCCTAGAGAATAATTTGAAGTAATATAAGTAAATGTATTTGAATAATGAAGAATTAGTAAGTATAAACTAGAAAACTCTAGTAAAGTAATGAGTAAGGTTAATTATGGATAATTAACCACCAAACTATATGTATGTGATAGGATTTGATTAGTTGAACACCGAAGAGGAGTCGGTGAGTCTGAAATCAATGGTGAAAGGTATGATTTCCTCATGCCCTGTATCCTAATCTGGTTACCCCGATTTGTGTGCTTATTTGATCACCTAATAAGATAAATGCATGAGTCGGACTATATTGCACCTACTTGTGCTTGTTTACATTGTTCTTGATATTTGTCTTGAACAATAGTTTGTATAATTCATGAAATATATGAATGATGATGAAGTGTATTTGTATCTCGTAGTGTACTTGTATATTGTATTGTATTGTATATGGATGTGTATATGAACAATGTAATGTGTATGTGGCTTGGATGTTGACTTCTACTAAATTTCTAACTACCTAACTCCTAACTTAAGTGTGAGTAAATTGGAATGAGTAGAAGTCCGATATAGCTTCGGCCACGCGTGAGGATGAGGAGACACAAGCGGTTGGATCCGATTCCTGACTCTTAAACTAGTCCGCGGCCCAAACCCCTTAAATGGGTAGCATCCCGGATTGGTGAGTCAAGTAAATCCCGGTGGTGGGACGGAGTAGTCCCCGGGCCGGAGGTCCCGACGACTTAACATGAGTAAGAGTAAGTAAGTATGTATGAGTATGAGTATGTATGCGTAAGTACTGTGGAACGAGTAAAAGAGTAATCTCCACCCGATTAACCCGGGTGGACCAACATGAGCTAACAAGTATGGTGGATTGTGTATGTATTGCCTATGTATTGTACATGTATTATGTATTGTGGATTTCGGAAAGGTAAGTATATATATGATGGCTTGTATGATTTACCATGTATGTATTGAAGAGTATGTATGTATTCCTTGCGTAATGTATTGTAATATTATGTATAAGAGCATGTATGCATGTATGTTTGAATGAAATAAATGGAATGTATTCGACCAAGTGGTCGGCGTACCCTCACTAGTACGCGGGGTATACGGTTATCATATGCAGCGAAAGCTGACCCCCTAGGGGGAACGTTTTTAGTGTGCAGGTACCCGAAGCAGATATGGTCAAGGTAAGAGACCGGTGGCTACATTCGGATAGTAGAAGTAGAATGTAGAGGTGTACTAAGTGGTACACCCTTGTACTTAGGAAGTAAGTAGTTTGTGAGGAATGGGTAGTTGTAGATATGAATTTGGGAGAGGTATTATATTTGTATAAGGATCTTAGTAAACTCGGTGTATATAGTATTGTAATGTATCGAACCTATGGAGCATTGTATGAAATGGAGTATTGTAATGAATGGGAAGTTCTAGTATCTGATTGGGTAATTGGAGTATGTATCGTAAGTGTGTAGTACTCGGATATTCCGGTCCATCAGACCGATGCTGTATGCAGTAGTAGTAGTAGCCTTGTTAGTCATGTGGGTGGCTAATGGCATTGTATCACCCACTGTATGTATGTAAGTATCCGCTGCGTGAGTCTGGATTGTATAAGGAGATTGGACGGTAATGACAGTATTAGCAGTAGGGGTGTTACAAAAAGTGGTATCAGAGCGAAGTATCGTTTTGATGACTGGAAATACAGAGTTTAGGAAATACCGAGTTAGGAATTAGAAGCTAAGGGCTAAGGGCTGAGTGTTAGCATTAGAGATATGCTAGTTAGGAACTACCGGTGAGTACCGGATACCTACAATACCAGACCCGCCCTCCACTAACACTATTGTATAACTTGGGGAAGTACACCAGAGAGAAGGAAAGACCTCTCATACTCGGGAAAACCCGATCTGGCAGTAGTGAGATAATCCTACAAGAGGAAAGGACTTGACACACAGTCGATTCCAAAAAAATTGGAAGTCCCGAAAATGGATTCCGGTTGAACAACAGTACCCGCACTTAATGGCGGTAGGATGAGCACTCCAACCATAAGGAGGCTACAACTTACAACAACATGGGGCGACATGCTTAGCAGTCGCGGAATCTGGTTAACCAACCAGCAGCAAGAAAAGAAGCAGTAAGCGCAACGGAGCGGAAAAAGGAACAGTAACAAAACCCGAGACACAAGTCTACGGGACAGTAATAGCTAAATAGCACCACCAACGGTATGCTAGCTGACTAAGGACATAGTCAGGAGTGATTGACTCTAAAACTACAACGCCAAATAGGTTACAAACCTGGCCAACATAGCTCAGACAGCTACAAGAACATTCACAAGATATAATCTGATGCAACTACAACTGTAGTGCCTAAACAAGCTAAGGCTCAATAACCACGGTAAACCGGTGGGAACGAGCAACAAGGAAGAACACAACCAAATCAAAAGGGGAGTCTCCAAGGATTGGAGAGGTACCCTGATCAATGACAGCCATGTCAAACTCACTGAGGAGTTACTCAGAAGATTAATTAATCTAAGTAGAAGATCATGGGATCAATGGGGAAGTCGACAAGACTATCAAGTTCCAGTGGAAACCATACCGTGACTGGTATCGGTTTACCCAAAAACCACCGGTACCACGCACTTGCCACGGCAAGTGCAGTAAGGACAGGAGCATGTAAAGGAACTTTAACACACCACAGGTACATAGTAATGTACCGTGACAGCGATGAAGCGACTACAGGAATAAACATCCTGAAACTGGAGGAATGAAACCATGGAAAGGCCTGACGGCCTGACCACTGCATTTAGAACACACCAGTCAGCGGGAAGCTGGACTTGGTCAAGATTTCGAATATGGCTATGCCATGAAGAACTCCTTTTAACACCGTCCCATAATTTTAAAACCAATTTTTCTTCCAAAACCACAACCTTTCTTTTAAACCTTGGATTTTAAAATCAAACCAACAGAATTATGGTGAGTATCATAGAATGATACAAGAGGAGTTGACAATAGAATACTTCAATTAGGCGTGTGACGAACACTACGAGTCTACCCAAATATGGGATGTGGGACAACCACACTCCGAAGGAGCTTGTGGGCCTGACAGATAGTCGAGTAAGTGGTAACGTATCAACATGGTACCCCACATATGTATACATGTAGTGTACAAAACACGGGAAGTAGTCAACTCTGTTCTACGGACCATGAGTAAATGCAAAGCAGAATAGCTGGACACCTCAGGCGATCAAGGAGAAGGAACTCTGCTAAGTAACAAATATAAAGAACTCAGAGAATCCATCTGAAGATAAGGAATGAGGATTAAGAAGCGCAAAGAGCGCCGACTAGTAAGCATAGACATTGGATATGTCTGAAAGACATCAAGTAAATACACGACAGCTGGAAAGCATACCCAGCCTAAACACAGAAGGGCAAAAGCCTAATGTGAACACCACAATGCACAACAACGGGACAGAGCTCCCAAGAGCAAACACAAGATTACCACGGAGTATAATCCATCATAGAAGAGGATGTTAAACCCAATCTTAAGCACTAGGAACAAGTATAAACAGTTTACCCAAGAATGGGAGACGTTGCCACCCTAAGAGGGATAACTCAAACTACAATACCACAAGGCAGTATAGAAGACACAGCATATCATATACATTAGCCGGATGTAACGACATAACTTAACAACACCCAGGAGCAATCCTTGAAGGGTGACTGGATTAACAACAGTCAAACAAAGCATCAAGATAAGAATACAGGAGCTGGAGCGAACACTCGGTTAGAACACCGAAGGGATTTCACTTAACAGGAAATACCCTAAACTACGAGAAGACACTGATTAGCACCAGAGTGCCAAAAGGGTCTCCTATGAACGGAAGCGTGATGTCACGACTTGCCATGGAGCCCAGTAATACCTCCAACCTATGGGGTATACAAGGAGTGGAAACATGTATAAGCAGCCTACAAAGAGCATAGCTCGCAACAATTCAGCTTAAAGCCATAAATCGACTACGTTATACCATTCGATAACAAGACTTGCAAGAGATATTGTCTCATACGACAAGAAATCAACAACTGGACCATCAATTCAAACCCAACATCCTGAGTGGCTTAGAGTAATGGCCAACTCAGTGTCACTGTCACTAGAGCATCAGTCTAGTATACAGTTGACAAGCTTTTAATTACCTTCATGCCTTCTGTAGCAATGGTAGCACAGAGGCATAAGAATCATGATAATGCCAACATTGGCCTAGTCCAAACTTGGACACTACGAGAAA
Organism: Limonium bicolor; assembly: GCA_023374045.1. Taxonomy (NCBI): domain Eukaryota; kingdom Viridiplantae; phylum Streptophyta; class Magnoliopsida; order Caryophyllales; family Plumbaginaceae; genus Limonium; species Limonium bicolor. Next base: position 52,837,799 of record CM041776.1, read on the forward strand.
ACCAAGGGAGGGTACCCCTCGTTAGCCAAAGACCACCAATGTGGTGAGATGTGAACCCTTAGAAAGGCTTCCACCTATTATAACAGAAAAGCCTACGCATATAGATATTGCCAAGGGGCGATGGAATAAGGAAATGAGATTTCCAAACCATTACGACTTAAGGAGCAAGCATACTCCATATGCACCCAAGCATGTGGTGAACCATTGTATAAACACCAACATGGTAAACCTTGTCATGAGACTTATGAGTGGTGACTACCCTCTCAACAAGAACCTTCATTTATCAGTGATAGAATACTCTTCAATTAGAGAACAGGACCAGAAAGCCCTTGAAGTTTCTTGGGATGTCCCGGTGATGTACATACAAAGTAAAACCACACAGCTAGAGCCTCTAACCAATGCTCAGCACTGAAGGACAATAATTGTCAAAACAATCAATGAGAATACACATTGAACACCATGAATGACTAACGCTCAAAAGAGCTTATAACCTGATGAGTTATCTCATCCTTGGTCAACCAAGATACTTGGTAAATTGTATCATAAATGATGATGGAATGTGAGGTAAGCTAACCTACACATAAAACCTAAGTTGAGTAAGACATCTCCATACTGGGAAATAATCACATTGTGGTATGCCACGACAACCGTCATACACACGAACAGAGGAAACCTCAGTGTTCATGTCATAAGTAAATGGTGCCAACGACAATGGCAATGAGTAAAGACAAACTACCATAGTAACAGAGACAGTAAAAACGATGTTGTATACTGAGTAAGAATGCGGGGCGCAACAAGCGACCGCTATGAGGAAGTAGTTAAGCTATGACACAGAATATAAGTTTGAGAAACAGGTAGAAATATTTATTCCTATGCGATCACATAAGTGAATTACTGTCAAGCATTTACGCCTCTGCACTCTGTATGACTGAGTGTTTTGGTATTGCACTTGTGCAGCTAATGATCTAATGGGATGGCTAGGGATATGGAGAATGTAAACCGTAGTAAACCTTTCTTTTCACCAACGAAGATGGCACTAGCCATTTAAGCAAGTTTAGCAACAAAACGTGCGGCCTAAGGCCAAAGAAGCATGAAGTGCGTAAAGCACACTAACCATCACAAGATGTGAATTCCATTGGAATAAAAGGTGAAAGAAGATTGAAGAAAGTCACTAGGACCGACGCATAGAAAATGCAAGGTCATACAAGTAAAGACACTTGTACTGAACCAGGAAAACTGGTAGAATTCAGAAGCTAGCGACAATAGAGGAAGCACTACAAATAAGTAGTGACTCAACCTCGCCCGACAATAAATCGGAGGAACTTATTGAATAATCGTGGAGGCACGAATAGCATGTGCAGTAGATTACCAGAGAGTTGGTTACAATCAAAAACTAATGTAGTTCCAACACGGTAAAAGAATACCGCAATTGTTTAGTAAACCTTATTTCCATAATAGATGGATAAAAAGGGTGATGTATAGCACATTAAGGATAACACGAAGGGTAAGTAACCCGAGTTATCAGGGTCGCGCAGCAGAAGCTAGTGGGCCCTAGCTAGGAGACAATATACCTAGTAAGTATAGTAGAATGGTTGTTAATGCCTTGAAGCCTAATAGGCTGGAACCGAATTAATTATGAGTTAAATAAACTCATATAGGAATCCTTGGTGCAAAGACTAAACCATGGTTACGATTAGGACCCTTTGACAAGGGTATATTATGTAACAAACCATAAAGAAGCTAAAACGCTTCAGATTGCCCAAATTGAGTAAACCAATGTTTAATAATAATAACATATGGTAGATTACGTGGGCGTAATCCCTTTTAAGGGGGGTAGAGCGAAGACCGCATAATGTGAATTTCATGAATGAAACACATAAACTATAATGTGCATAGCACAATGAGAATTGATTTGATGATTGGTACTATGTTAAATAAACATAAGTATTCATTCATATTGAAATTGTGGTAATTATGTTATAACCCAAGATTTGGTTATATTTTATTTCGTCGCAATTTAACTTTAAGTTGGTTCAATCTTAATTCAGGACATGGAAGTCCTTTGGATTAAAGACAAGGGCGAGGTGGTCCTTTTCGTTTTGGATTTTGGTATGGGATTTTATTGATATTTGGGTGATATTAATAAATATCTTTTACATTCTAATTAGTCTTTCACCCACTACCTAATCGCGTTCTCACGACTCCACTAACTCCGTCAGTTTTGAAAATCCTCATACGCTCCTTCCTTCTCTGTGCTCTCTTCTCTGTTCTCTTTCTTCCAAAGTACGTTCAATCAAGTGCCCAAGCTCTGTTGTTGTGTTCTTGCAATTCGAGTTCTGCTGCGGATTCTTCTCGCCGTTGCACTCCAGTTCAGGTTAAGGTATGGGCGTCAGTTGTTCTTGTGTAAATTCTGTAATTGGGAAGCCTACTCTCTTCTGATTTAGGTTTCTACAGTCTGATTGTCAAGATCGTCAATAATTCTGCGTGGCTGTGTTCGGACTCCCCTCTGTGATTCCTTTGCTATTGATTCAGGTACGGATTGTGATTTCGTGGGCAATGGCAGTTTCTGATTTGGGAATTGGGTTCTGATTTCGGTCTGTTATCCAGTTGTGTTGTTTGGAGTGAATTGTCGTTCTGCATCCGGGAATTTCGTTTGTTGGTCGGCTCTGCTATCCAGTTTGGGTTTCGTCTGCTGATAATTCGAGGTAGGTGGCTTTCGGATTCGATCCGTGTGTTCAGCCTTGGGGAGTTCGGATTCTGCAAATTTATGTAATGTCTGCCTTGTGCTTATGTGTGACTTGTGCCTGTTTTAATGCCATTTCAATGGATTAAACCCCCAAGGTTGTTTTGTAAATGTGTGTGTTGATTTGAATAAGTTTTGTGCTTCTGTTCGTGCTAAATTCACTTCTGTTTGCTGAGTTTTTCTGTATGTCCGAACGTCTGTCCGAGCTTTGAAGTTCGGACATACCCTGTTGCGCTTTCAGATTCTAAAGTCTTCGCTGCTTTCTCTGATTTTGGCTTCGACTTGTGTCCGAACATTGATGTCCGGACACAAGTTCGGACTCTACACGTTTTGATTTCTGAAGAACGTCCGAACATCCGTCCGAACTTGGATGTTCGGACACCTCTGATTTTTCTTCTGTTTTGAAGTTCGACCTGTGTCCGAACTTCGTAGTTCAGACACATGTTCGGACATCTGTCTGATTTCATCTTCTGAGTCTCGACTTGTGTCCGAACATTGATGTCCAGACACAAGTTCGGACAGGGTACTATTTTGACCATAACTTACTCGTTTGAGCTCCGTTTTGACTTCCGTTTGCGGGGTTGGATTTCCCTTCTGTTTTCCAAGCTATCGATTGGCTTTCTGGTGCCTTTGGTGCACATATGCTTATTTGTATTTAAGCTTCTGTTTTGGGACCTAGTTATCTCTGTGTCTGAGCCTTTGGATGGCTGGTTACGCTGTCTCGTAGCGCGCTGTGTAGGATCCTTCTGTTCACGGGTGACGTTCCCCGTTCTGTTCACGGGTGTTTACACCTGTTTTGCTTACGAGTGAGGTTTCCTCGTTCTGTTCACGAGCTGGTTGCTCGTTCTGTCTGTATGCTGTGATCGCTAGTGTCCCACTCTGTTTTGCTCTGTCTGCTTCTGCTCTGTTTAGTCCCTTAATGAGTGGACTTCTGTTTCTGATTTCTGACAAGTTCATGGAATCTTTTGACACCTTCTGATTTGATAACATTCTTAAATGTTTTGAGCATGCTGGTTGATGAAGTTTGTCATCTACTGGGCATAGTTGTGTGCTCATTCCCCTATTTCTATCTAACATTGCAGATTGATCAGCGAGGATCACTTCGCAGCTCTAGAGTTTAGTTCATTTTGATATTTGTTTCGTTTGAGATTTGTATTGGGATTTGAGCCTTTGGGCCTCTTTAGTTAGCTTCCACTTTGACATTTGTTTGGTGGGTTCTGTAATCACTTTTGGATGTAGCAACATCTCTTTGGTTATACTTTACTTAAGTATTCTGTTTTGGGCCTTATTTGAATATGTGTTTAAGTTCGTTCTTTTAGAGCCTTGCCTTATTATGTAATAATACGCGGTGTGTAATACCCCTAACTCCTAGGCCAGTGTTTGGGGGTGTTACATTTAGTGGTATCAGAGCTCTAGGTTCTAAGCTGTTGGGATTTTAAGTTAGCCAGTCAGTCAGAAACGTCAGTGTTAGTGTCTGAGTCTAACTGCTTGCTGTTGGACTTTCAGAATGCCGCCAAGAAGAGCAAATAACCCTCCTGGGAATGTGGCTGATGCTGTTCAGCAGTTCATGACGCAGCTCATGCAGACCATGGCTGCAGGGGGTGGTCCAGCTGGAGGAGGACCAGCTGGCGGAGCAGGCCCAGCTGGGGCAGACGCTGGAGGGAGGAATGTGAAGGCGCTTCAGGAGTTCATGAAGCTGAAGCCACCGTCGTTCGATGGGGCAGGAGACCCCCAGGTGGCCAGTCATTGGCTGTCAGAGGTGGAGGACATGCTACGTGTGATGGGCTCAGAGGAGGAGCAGAAGGTGGACTTCGCCACCTTTCTGTTCAAGGCCGAAGCCAAGGAGTGGTGGAGGTCAGTTATGGGGAAGTTCCCACAGCCTTGGACGTTGGAGCAGTTTACTGGGGAGTTCAACAAACAGTTCTACCCCGACGTCTACAAGGATCAGGGCATACTGGAGTATAACCGACTACGCCAGGGTCGGGACATGAGCGTTGAGGAGTACGTCCGCAAATTCATTAGTCTGTCTAAGTTTACACCTGAGCCTGACGAGCATAGGAAGGCCGGGAAGTTTGAGAGTGGCTTGAGGCCAGACATCCGTTCTGCTGTGACGCCCCTGCGTCACAAGACCTTCAGGGACGTTGCTGATGTCGCCCTGTTGGTAGAGGCTGACTTGAGAGGTCGCCAGTCTGGAGGGAAGGACCAGAAGAGGAAGTAGAGGTCCGATGAGAGCGACAGGAGGGATCAGTCTGCTTCTCAGAAGAAGCAGGCTACTGGAGACCGAGCTGGAGACCGCGCGCGAGATAGAGGTGGTTCGTCTTCGTCAGCTCCCGCTCCGAAGTGCCGGGTCTGCGACAAGTTTCATAGAGGCCAGGACTGCTACAGGAAGTCAGGAGCCTGCTTCAAGTGTGGGTCCTTGGAGCATAGGATTGCTGACTGCCCTCAGGCCGAGAGGAGCAGAGGTAGCTCTGGAGGTAGAGCTGGTGAGTCTGCTGCATGGTCCAGAGATCGAGACCGGGCTGAGCAGAAGAAGCCCCAGGGCCCGGCCAGAGTGTACGCGATGGCTGGAGCCACCCACTCTTTTATTTCTGCTGAGTTGGTGGGTGAGCTCGGTTTGCCTGTTGTGCGTCTGGGTGTTGAGCTGTGTGTGCATAGTCCATTGGTTAGGGACTCTTCTATGCTTTTGAATTCTGTCTGTAAAGCTAGTCCTGTGTTAGTCAAGAATTGGATTCTGTGTGCTGACCTCATCCCGATGGAGATGACTTCTTTTGATGTGATTCTGGGCATGGATTGGCTTGCTGCGCACCATGCCCACATTGATTGTGCCGCTTCGAGAGTCACTTTTGAGGAGCTGGGCCAGCCCCATTTGATTGTAGCAGGGAATGGACTCCCGTGCTCGCCGCCAGTCATATCAGCGATGCAGGCGTTCCGCTTTCCGAGGAAAGGATGCCAGGGATATCTGTGCTACATCCCTGAGGTTCGCAAGGATGCGAAGTTGGAGGAGATACCAGTGGTCAGAGACTTTCCAGATGTGTTCCAGGATGACGTACCTGGGCTTCCCCCTGTCAGAGAGGTGGAGTTCTCGATCGAGCTCGCACCTGAGACTCAGCCGATTTCGAAGGCCCCATACCGAATGGCGCCTGCTGAGCTTAAGGAGTTGAAGGTCCAGTTGCAGGAGCTGCTGGATAAGGGCTTCATTCGCCCGAGTGTGTCGCCTTGGGGAACACCAGTGTTGTTTGTAAAGAAGAAGGACGGTAGCATGCGGTTGTGCATTGACTATAGGGATCTCAACAAGGTTACCATTAAGAATAGGTATCCTCTCCCGCGCATAGATGACTTGTTCGACCAGTTAACAGGAGCTAAGGTGTTTTCGATGATCGATCTGAGGTCCGGTTATCATCAGCTGAGGATTAAGGCAGACGACGTGCCTAAGTCCGCTTTCAGGACTCGTTATGGACATTACGAGTTCCTAGTGATGCCATTCGGTCTGACGAATGCGCCTTCTGTATTTATGGACATGATGAACCGGGTGTTCAAGCCGTTTTTGGACCAGTTCGTTGTAGTATTTATTGATGACATCTTGGTGTATTCCAAGAGTGCTGAGGAGCACGAGGAGCATTTGAGGACCGTTCTCCAGACCCTGAGGGAGAACGAGTTGTACGCGAAGCTGAAGAAGTGTGAGTTCTAGTTGGATCAGGTGGTGTTTTTGGGTCATGTGGTCTCTAAGGATGGTATCTCCGTGGATCCGGAGAAGATTAGGACTATTACTGAGTGGGCCAGGCCTACTAATGTTGGGGATATTCGTAGCTTCCTTGGATTGGCGGGCTATTACCGCAAGTTTGTGGAGGGCTTCTCCAAGTTGGTGATTCCGTTGACTCATCTGCTTCAGAAGGATGTGAAGTTCGAGTGGAGCGATGCCTGTGAGCAGTGTTTTCTGGAGCTGAAGAAGAGGTTGACTACTGCGCCGATCTTGACTCTTCCGGAGGGGACCAAGGGTCTTGAGGTTTTCTGTGATGCGTCCCATAGGGGACTTGGGTGTGTTCTGATGCAGCAGGGGAAGGTGGTTGCATATGGCTCTCGTCAGCTTAAGCCATATGAGAAAAACTATCCGACCCACGATCTGGAGCTAGTTGCTGTGGTGTTTGCTCTGAAGATTTGGAGGCACTATCTGTATGGAGCAGCGTGCAAAGTTTATACGGACCACAAGAGCCTCAAGTATCTGTTCACTCAGAAGGAGTTGAACTTGAGGCAGAGGAGGTGGCTGGAGTTACTGCACGATTATGATCTGGAGATCCTCTACCATCCTAGTAGAGCGAACGTTGTGGCTGATGCGCTCAGTAGGAGGGGTCCGTCTGGGACCGTCTGTGCTTTGTCTGGTGTGCAGAGGTCTGCTCTGGAGTTGCAGCGCATGGGTATTTGGGTCGTCCGACCAGAGAGATCTGGGATGTTAGCAGCATTACAGATTCAGCCTACCTTGATCGACAGGATCAAGGCCAGTCAGGAGCTTGATGTCGGTTTGGGTAAGATCAGAGATGAGATAGCTGCGGGTCAGGAGTCTGAGTTCAGGGTTTCAGAGGATGGCTGTCTGAGGTTCCGAGACCGTGTCTGTGTGCCTGCAGATGACACTTTGAGACGTGAGATCATGCAGGAGGCTCATAGAGCTCCTTACTCGGTACACCTAGGAGGTGTGAAGATGTACCGGGACCTACGTGAGACATTCTGGTGGAGCAATATGAAGAGGGACATCTCCGACTTTGTATCCAGATGTAGGACATGTCAGGAGGTCAACGCAGAGCATCAGAGACCGGCCGGGTTGCTTCAGCCTCTTCCCGTTCCGGAGTGGAAGTGGGAGAGCGTCGGTATGGACTTCGTCATGGGACTGCTTAAGACTCCGAGGGGTTTTGATGCAGTTTGGGTCATTGTGGACCGGCTCACGAAGAGCGCTCACTTCCTACCTGTCAGGAAGACCTTCAGTTTGCATCGCTTGGCTTAGTTATATATGGATGAGATAGTGCGTCTGCACGGAGTTCCAGCTTCGATTGTGTCTGACAGAGATCCGAGGTTTGTGTCCAGATTCTGGCAGAGCTTGCATCAGGCTATGGGTACTGTAACACCCCAACCGTTAATCTCATCATTACCTCATAATCCGTTACTAATTACACTTACTCACGCAGCGGAACTCTAATTACAACGAGGGGTGAAACAACGCCGTTAGCCACCCATGTGGCTAACCAGGCTAAACTTACATACCGTAACGGTCTGATGAACTGGAACAACCGAGTACTTCATACAAATTCATTACTCATTTCATACCTCTACTATACCGAGTCTACAATATACGGATGCCGATAACATACTCGGACTTACACCTCATTCAAACGCATAAGTAATTACAATCTAACTACCCATGCTCACTGCAGTCCCCGTCCTACTCTCTCGAACGGTGGTCAGCTGCAAGTACCTGCACACTAAAAACGTTCCCCCTAGGGGGTCAGCTTACGCTGTGCATGAAATTCGCATATACCGCGTGCTAACCGCGGTACGCCGACTACTTTGGGTCGGATATACATGGAGTTCATTTTAATCAAACAACATGCATCATGGCAATACAATATATATGTATATCACACAAGGAATCTACATCCAATCACGGAACACGATTCCTAACTAACATAACAATGTTGTTAGTGGTAACTGGTTACTCTTAGGCATTGAGGGTTATTCCTCACTATGCCTTGTTTACTTATTCAATACCTCACCCGCTCTCTCGGGTTACTTATTCGTATACACACCCATTCTCTTGGGCTACTCATTCTTATACTTACCCATTCTCTCGGGTTACTCATACATATTCTCACCCCTTTCTCTCGGGTTACTCATACATATTCTCACCCCTTTCTCTCGGGTTACTCATACATATTCTCACCCCTTTCTCTCGGGTTATTTATACTCATTATCTCACCCACACTCTTGGGTTATTCATACTCAAGCTCTTGTAGATTCTCGAGACACTACAGGTCTCCTACGTCACGCTTGTTACTCTCTTTACATACTTAAGCCAAAACTCATGGCTCTCTAGCATAGTTACTTCCCCGGTTTCGACCCTACTCTGGGTCTAGCATGGTGGGAAGGTTCAACTAGCTCACGGAACTCTCTCTTAGTTCCTATCTCTTTTACTTAGGTCCGACTACTCTCGGACTACTCTCGTTCCCATACACTCCTCTCTCGGAGTTAGTTATATATCATGTATATTAGTCTAGAAGCATCATTCTCGATGTTTCTAATGACTTTGGGAACTTTACTTAAATTCGGGTAATCTTAGGTTTAAGTGTTACCCTCACAATCATATGCTTGTACATTCGGATATTTTCTTATACCGGGTAAAATCCTCATATAAGAGGTCGACCGTATCTCAAGGGAGTCACATAGTCCCTTAGGTCTCTTTTACCTTTCTTATATGTTTACATTATTGGACTAACTTCAATCCTCTCGATGGAGGTCATTTATCTCTCCACTCATATTTATTTCGTGGATTGTTTCAATAAGGTTCTCTAACCGTTATCGGGTATATACTCAACCCGTACATCTCCTCGCATTTTAGGGAGTTCATATGTTTGTGTTATCGTTATACTTTAATCGATAGCTTGTGTGTGTTTGCATAATACCATTGGTTATGTGACTACCCGTTCAACGGGTTTCTAGTCAGTCAATACTCACTAAGAGTCGGTCTATGCACTAAGTTAGACCACACCGGCATACAAGTATGTTAGCTCATTCAACATACAACAATGCATGCATAATCAAACAAGGGATTATTTTCATGCTTTAATCTTGATTAAGCCGGCACACAAACACACAAATCAGAGTAACTCGGTTAGCATACGGGGCATGAGAAAATCATACCTTTCACCGGGGTTTTACTTTACCGTGGCATCTCACCATGCTCGGGTCACGCACGACTCTCTGATAATGTTTCAAACATTATTGTTAATACTAAGATCACACGGAACATAATTAAATGTTATTCCCGTAGTTACCCCGTTATCCCGTTATCTTGGTTTCACTCTTGTTCATTTGAGTTCTCACTTCTCAAACACTTCTAACATTATCACACTTCCTAGGGCCTTTACATGTCACCAAACAAGGCCTTAACATCTTATAACATCATTAACATTCAAACCCCCATCATTTACAACCTTTAAAATACTCTCTGTAGGTTTCTGGGGGTGGTCCGGGACTTGGTCCATACCTAAGTCCCGGACCAATTCATTAAATAACTCTCGGGTGAAAAACAACACCTGGTCCGGGACTTTGTCCTGGAGTATAGTCCCGGACCAACATAGCACTTGCACTCTCGGCCTTAATTTAGGTGTGGTCCGGGACTTTGTCCAAGGACCAAGTCCCGGACCCTGCTAAAACCTGCTCCAAACTTGATTTTTCCACTCCAAATCAATCCTTAAACCACCCTTAATCTTTCCATAAACTTTCCACAAGTTTTCCACATATTTAATCACCTTAAAACATGCTCCAAACTCTTCAAATCATAGGCTCAAACCTTACCCAAATTCTTACTCAACATCACTTATATTCCATAACTAGTTTTCTTGTTTGTTCAACTCTTGTAACAGATTTTGGTTGCATCATTATACCATTCATACTTCCCTCACCAATGTCATTCTTAGCACTCAGATGAGATTATTTCACTACTAGCACACACTCTCCTTCTTAGTTCGGTTCCAAACCATTAACCACTCACTTAACACACCTAGTTTTACCTTAAAACAAAACACTCAAAACTTTACATTCCTAGGTGAATTTTGACAGCACTTGCCTACTTCTTAAGCATATTCACCACACATAAATCAACTCATGAACATCCTCTTCTCCTCTGTTTAATCAAGCACAAGCAACTAAAATACACCAAATTCCCTCTTGTTCACACATATACACTAGCTTAGCTCCTAAGTTTATTTGCACACTTAAGCCACATTAAAAACAACCTCATTACTTGTTCAACCTTGTAGTTTCATGACTACACTCACGTTAACATTCAATCCACATTAAAAAGGTATTTCCCCAAGATAACATTTCAACTCAAGGTAAGTTCAATTACCTTGCTAGTTTCGGTTTCCTTCCTTCCTCTCTTTCTCTTCTTCTTTCTCTTTGCCTCTTGATTGTTTCTCAACCAGCCAACAACTCAAGCTAGCCAATTCAAGAACCACACACTAACTCAAATACTACCCTTAATATCAAAACCCTAGAATTTTAAGGAGGGTTCTTAAGGTTTTTAAGGAGGCTTTACCTTGCACTTCTAAACGGAGTTCTTGGGTAACAAAGCTAGCAAAATTCCCACCTCCAATATGGCTTAAAACCGGCTGGAGAAAATCAAAGCAAGGAGGCTCAACATTTTTTTGAACTTCAATAATCGAAGGAGAGCTAGGAAATGAAAAGCTTTGGACCTCCTACTTACCTCAAACAACCAACGGGTTGTTTTAGCTCAAAATGAGCAGCTTGGAACTTCAATCGGAGCTACATCCATGGAGGTCAAGTGCAAGCTTTTGAAATTTTGAAAGGTGGAGGATGATCCCCAAGAAGAGAGGAGTCTCATGGTGTGATTATTTTGTGATTTGGAGTTGTTTTAGAGCTTGTAGATGAAGAAGAAGGAGGGAGCTGCTTGGGGAAGAGCAAATCGCCATCGAACAGAGAATGAAGAAAGGGGCTCTGGTGGGAAGAAATAAAACGTGAGTGTGGGGAACAAGGAGGGAGAGATGGGTTTTAAGTCTTCCTCACTATTCACACACTCTACTTTATTTTTTTGTCATCTTGTGACTAATAGAAAATTGATTACTTTATTATTGTGAGAGAGGGGAGTCACATGACTCATAAAAATCGGCCCCCACCATATTAGTAAGCTGGAGCGTTTTTCGTTTTCTGACAGAAAACGCTCGTTATTTTACCCGGTTTGGCACTATTCACTAACCGGGCCCGTTTTTCGGATTTTTCTCGTTTCTTTATTTTTAATGGCTATTAAGCTTCCATTAATACTTAATTATAGTTATATAATCAACTATAATTTTTACGGGTCCATTTGACCACTTAAAGTCACGTTTTCGGGTTTCCTCGAAAAACGTGCTTTAAAACTCCGTTATCGTTTTAATCCATTATTTGGATTCGTTTTCTTCGGGAATCATTCCCGCATACTAATTAGGCCTAACTAAGCCTTAGGAATCCATCTCGGACCCTCTCGAGATCATATATCTCTTATACTCATTTAACGCGCATTTTAGCGTTTTTCGCTTTTCAAGCGTTTTCTCTTTTCTTTTGGTTTCATTCTTTTTACCAATACTCTTTAGGCACCATTAGGCCCTTAATAATTTTATTAGAGTAATTTAATCACCATTTTTAGATCCGGGGTATTAAAATCTACCCCCCTTAGGAACTTTGTCCTCAAAGTTGGTGAATCTAGATGGTTACTCTCATGGCGTACTATGCCAAGGTTATAATACATGTATAACCTTACAGACTCCACAAGTCTGTCTCATTTCATACTACACATACCACACACATAACACAGCATGTATAGCAATCAAAAATACTCTTTTACTTCTCCATGGAATCGGTCCGAAGACAAGAAGGCACTACAGTCCTCGAATCCATATGAGTAATATACTACTGATCCCTCAGGTACCGGTCACGTTGAACACTTACTCTTTCTGGTTCACGGCCGTTTCATGACAAATGGGCACTTACTCTCTCTGGCCCACGGTCCCTTCGGTTCTGATCAAAACGTTACACATATACATATCCTCAGGCACTCTGGTTGACTCACTCAACACAGGAACATCTCAGGGTACTCTCCCCGTCCCGCTGCCTTTGGAAAAATCACACACTGACACCGCCCCAACCGGTCACTTAGGACCGCCGCACGTACGGTGAAATGGTTTCAAAACTAATACACGCCCACCGTTCTACCGGTCAGCAAGACTTAAGGCCACAGCCATCGGCGGGTGATAGCGGTTTCAAAACCAATTTTCATTTCCATCTTCATACTTGAAGAAAATTCTTTTTCAAAATCTGTTTGAAAATTCTTTTTAAAACATCACACAACTCCAAATCCGGTTCATGGTAGTTGTATTTTCTTAGCGTGATTACTTGTGACCACTATAGGGAGCTTCAGGAATCATCTAACCCTGATGTGATCAGCATCAGTGTTGAACTATCCTTCCACCCCAATTTGTGTTCGGTTTCCCTTGATCGCTAGCAGATCAAGTTCCACCTCCCACGTCAGTTTCAAACAAACAGATAGTCAAACATTTTCGTTTTCTATCTTTTACTCTTTCTAGTTATATTCACGAAACAATTCGTTTCAATTAATCTCTAGTTCCTAGTACTTAGGTCATTTGTCATTCTCATTGCTTCACTACTTACCTAGGTATTCCATACCTATGGCTTCACTTACTCAAATTGTTGCTCAATTTAAAACACATAACATACAACTCCAAAGGATGGAACTCACTCCATCTATCATTCTCAAATAAAATCACCTAGGGAACTCACTCCCTCTTAGGTTACACAAAATCACCTAGGGAACTCACCCTCTTAGGTTACACATCGGTTTCATGCCGATTCATACTCATCATATCTCATGTCTAATCTCACTAGACATATACTATAGGGATTCTCATTCCCCAGGAGTTTCTCTACTCCTCTTTTCATATTTATTACATACTCATTACTTGCATCTCTCATGCACAATACTTACTTACAATGAATGGGTACACATGTTTATGTAACATGAGTTCCAACATCAAAACAATTTCTTTTGTGCTATGCACATAGTAGTTTACGCACCAATACGTAAAACATACTCTAAGCGGTTTCTCGCCCTACCCCCCTTAAAAGGGGTTACGCCCGCGTAACCAACCATATGTTATCACTGAACATTGGTTCATTAATTCGAGTATTATGAAGTGTTTTAACTTCAGTGCGGTTAATTAACTCATAACCGGGTTTGGTTCTAGCCTCTAAGGCTTCGAGGGGTTTATGACATAGGTATACTTAACCCTGAATCATGGTCCACAAGCTTCTGCTGTGTGACCTTATAACTAGAGCTTAATTCGCTCTTTGGTATTCTCAATGTATATCAATCGTCGCTTGGTATCTCTTACCGTATGCGAATTCGATGAGTTATAGATTGTCTCTCCAGTTCTATGGGAATCTACTTCATATAACATTGTATACCTTTGTGATTATTCACTTATTTTTCCCCGACTCATTGTCGGTTGAGGTCAAGCTACTACTTAGCATGTAGTGCTTCCTCGTTTAATAGTGGCTCATGGATTATGTTTGTTTCTTGGTTCTGTACCAGAGTTCTTCATTCATATTACTCTGCATTTTTCCACATATCGATCCTGGGCCCTGTGGGTTACTGCCCACGTTCTTTGTGCATCTTTAGCCAATGGCCGCACGGTTATCTCTCTAAATTCTCACTCAACAGGCTTTGTTGACATTTCTCAATTCCTGGCTCTCCCACTCGATCATCACCGCACAAGTGCAATACCAAAACACTCAGTCATACAGAGTGCAGAAGCGTAAACCCTTGACAGTAAATCTCTCATGAGATAGGAATGATCATGTCTCCATTACCACATTTTCTCATCAACTTCTGATCACTATCTGAATATACTCTCACAATGGTCGCTCACTGCGTACCTTGGTCTTTCTCATTTTCATGGCATCCGCTACTACTTTAGCTTCCGCCTAGGTGTTCACGCCATTTACACTGTGGCTCAACAACATACGTTATTGTTAAAATTTCTCTGCGCACTTGCGCGCTGCTTACTCTGCAGTTCATATTGCACACATACAATTTTTACTACTCAACTGATTACTCTACTATAGTTCGTATACTCATTGGCAATATACACATGCTCAAGTTTTGCTACACCGCTCTAGCGGTTTCACATTACATACTTAGGTGGTAGCCTTTCTCTGGAGGATTCACGCAAATGCCGCTCCATAGGCCCCATAATCACAAGTGGTATCCCCACTCTATGGTAGTGGTTCATTCACCACTGTTCCTATTATGCCTTTATGCATATGTTTTACAATGTTTGGATCTACGTATTGTAGTTGGTTTTATCGGCTTACAAGCCACCTTGCCTGGAGTCATGCTCCATGCGGCTGTTTATATAGGTTTCTTCTTCTCCGTATGCCATTAAATGGTTAGGAGGTATTTATGGGCTCTTTGATATGGTTGTCTCACCACTCTTCCGTACTTGGAAGGCCCTTTAAGTATCTTGACATTAATTTATGTCCACTGGCAGTTTAGGATATCCCGTGTTACGTGGGATCCCTTCGGGTTCTACCCGAGTGTTCGCTTAAACACTTGTGTTCTCAACACGATGTTTCGTTCAAGTACTGTTGACTCCGGCACCCTTTTCGGATTGCTCCTGGGTGTTACTGAGTAATGCCATTACATCTGGCTTGTACTCATGGTTATGTTCAGTTGTGACTTCGCCTTGCGGCTATGTCTAATTCAAACTATCCCGTTTAGGGTTGTAATGTCTCCCGTTATTGGGTAGAGTATTAATACTTTTCCTTTACCTACTTAATTAGGTCGTTATTCTCTTAGTGAGATATACTGTGGGAATTCTATCCCGTTTATCTAACATTGATATGATCAATTAAGGCATTCATCTTATTGCTTACACTGGTATATATTCCAGTTATTAAGTATTTCCGGAGACATATCCAATGTCTGTGCTTAATACTCTGTGCTTCTCGCACTTCTTAACGTTATGTTCTTAACTCCATCATCCTACTCGATTCTTGACTCCTTTAGCTTAATAAGCTTCTTTGTGTTCTTCGATCATTCGAGGTGTCCAACTGTCTCGGTTTGAATTGGCTCTTTCGTCCGTAGTATGGAGTGGGCTACTTCCCGTGTTCCGTACTCTACTTGTATACATACATGGAGTATCTTATTGATACGTTACCACTTACCCAACTAACTCATAATTGGTCTGTCAGGCCCGCAAGCTCCTTTGGAGTGCGGTCGTTCCATGTCTCATTTATGTACACTTGTAGTGTCGGTCACGCCTAAGTGAAGTATTCTGTTGCCAACTCCTCTTATATGGTCCTATAATGACTTACCGTGATTCTCTGGTTTGGTTTTAAAAAAATTCGGGGGTTTTTGGAAAATTTCATGTTTGAAAGAAAATTTGGGTTTTAAAAATAAGCTCTTCATGGCATTTCAATGCCGGCTGATTCTTATCCAGTCCAGCTTCTTGCTGGCCGGTATGTTCTTTATACAGTGGTCAGGCCTTTAGGCCTTTCCAAGGTTTCGTTTCAGAATTCTTAAGGTTCGAGTTGCTAAATTGGCTTCACTCGCCATTCTAGTACTTTGCTAAGTACTGATAGCTTGTCAAAGCTCTTCTTATTGGTCCCGCTATTACTGCACTTGCCGTGGCAAGTGCGCGGTACTGGCGGTTTTTGGGTTAACTCATTCCGGTCACGGTATTGTTCACATTGTATTTGGTAGCCTCGTTGGCTCTTCCTTGATCCCCTAGTTGGATAACTGCTCCTTGGAGCTGCTTCTCATTCCTCTTGACATGACTGTCATTCATTTAGGTGCTCCTCCACTCTGGAGTTCCTTAATTACTTTAATTCTATGCTTTACCTCGTTGCTCGTTCCCACGTCTTTACTGTGGTTACCGAGGTTTAGCTTATTTAGGTACTACTTTTGTAGTCCTATTCGGGTATATCCCGTAGTTATGCTCGTAGCTGTCTAAGCTGTATCAGTTAATATTGCAACCTCTTGGGTGTGGCAGGGTGGGTGCATCTACCTTTGACTAGATTCTCAGTCAATATGTATACCATAGATGGTATTAGTTAACTATGGCGGTCCGTAGACATGTGTCCCGGTTTTTGTTATTATCATTGAGTCCGCCTTGTTGCACGGTTGGTGCTTTCTTTTTGCTGTTGCTCGGCCAGCTAGGTTCTCGCGACTGCTAAGCATGTCGCCCCAAGTTGCCACAGATTTCGGTCTCCTTGGATTAGGATTTCTCGATCTCTCGCCATTATGTGCGGTTATTGTCATTCCAGCGGGATCCGTCTCCGGGCTTTCCGGTTCTCGGGACTTACCGCATGACAGGTTCTGGTTCATATTGAGATATTTATTAACTGCCAGATTGGGTTTCCCATCTCTCTGGCGTTCTTTCCCAAGCTTTTAATGCGGGGATTGTGGAGGG
This sequence comes from Limonium bicolor, assembly GCA_023374045.1. Classification (NCBI taxonomy): domain Eukaryota; kingdom Viridiplantae; phylum Streptophyta; class Magnoliopsida; order Caryophyllales; family Plumbaginaceae; genus Limonium; species Limonium bicolor. Next base: position 52,854,791 of record CM041776.1, read on the forward strand.
CGGGTCTGGTATTGTAGGTATCCAGATCATACTGGAAGTTCCTATCTAGCGCATCTCTCACGCTACCACTCAACCCTTAGCCCTAAGTCTCTATTTCCTAACTCGGTATTTCCTAAGCTCGGTATTTCCAGTCATCAGAGCGATACTTCGCTCTGATACCATTTTTGTAACACCCCAACCGTTAATCTCATCATTACCTCATAATCCGTTACTAATTACACTTACTCACGCAGCGGAACTCTAATTACAACGAGGGGTGAAACAACGCCGTTAGCCACCCATGTGGCTAACCAGGCTAAACTTACATACCGTAACGGTCTGATGAACTGGAACAACCGAGTACTTCATACAAATTCATTACTCATTTCATACCTCTACTATACCGAGTCTACAATATACGGATGCCGATAACATACTCGGACTTACACCTCATTCAAACGCATAAGTAATTACAATCTAACTACCCATGCTCACTGCAGTCCCCGTCCTACTCTCTCGAACGGTGGTCAGCTTCAAGTACCTGCACACTAAAAACGTTCCCCCTAGGGGGTCAGCTTACGCTGTGCATGAAATTCGCATATACCGCGTGCTAACCGCGGTACGCCGACTACTTTGGGTCGGATATACATGGAGTTCATTTTAATCAAACAACATGCATCATGGCAATACAATATATATGTATATCACACAAGGAATCTACATCCAATCACGGAACACGATTCCTAACTAACATAACAATGTTGTTAGTGGTAACTGGTTACTCTTAGGCATTGAGGGTTATTCCTCACTATGCCTTGTTTACTTATTCAATACCTCACCCGCTCTCTCGGGTTACTTAGTATACACACCCATTCTCTTGGGCTACTCATTCTTATACTTACCCATTCTCTCGGGTTACTCATACATATTCTCACCCCTTTCTCTCGGGTTACTCATACATATTCTCACCCCTTTCTCTCGGGTTACTCATACATATTCTCACCCCTTTCTCTCGGGTTATTTATACTCATTATCTCACCCACACTCTTGGGTTATTCATACTCAAGCTCTTGTAGATTCTCGAGACACTACAGGTCTCCTACGTCACGCTTGTTACTCTCTTTACATACTTAAGCCAAAACTCATGGCTCTCTAGCATAGTCTTACTTCCCCGGTTTCGACCCTACTCTGGGTCTAGCATGGTGGGAAGGTTCAACTAGCTCACGGAACTCTCTCTTAGTTCCTATCTCTTTTACTTAGGTCCGACTACTCTCGGACTACTCTCGTTCCCATACACTCCTCTCTCGGAGTTATAGTAATATCATGTATATTAGTCTAGAAGCATCATTCTCGATGTTTCTAATGACTTTGGGAACTTTACTTAAATTCGGGTAATCTTAGGTTTAAGTGTTACCCTCACAATCATATGCTTGTACATTCGGATATTTTCTTATACCGGGTAAAATCCTCATATAAGAGGTCGACCGTATCTCAAGGGAGTCACATAGTCCCTTAGGTCTCTTTTACCTTTCTTATATGTTTACATTATTGGACTAACTTCAATCCTCTCGATGGAGGTCATTTATCTCTCCACTCATATTTATTTCGTGGATTGTTTCAATAAGGTTCTCTAACCATTATCGGGTATATACTCAACCCGTACATCTCCTCGCATTTTAGGGAGTTCATATGTTTGTGTTATCGTTATACTTTAATCGATAGCTTGTGTGTGTTTGCATAATACCATTGGTTATGTGACTACCCGTTCAACGGGTTTCTAGTCAGTCAATACTCACTAAGAGTCGGTCTATGCACTAAGTTAGACCACACCGGCATACAAGTATGTTAGCTCATTCAACATACAACAATGCATGCATAATCAAACAAGGGATTATTTTCATGCTTTAATCTTGATTAAGCCGGCACACAAACACACAAATCAGAGTAACTCGGTTAGCATACGGGGCATGAGAAAATCATACCTTTCACCGGGGTTTCTACTTTACCGTGGCATCTCACCATGCTCGGGTCACGCACGACTCTCTGATAATGTTTCAAACATTATTGTTAATACTAAGATCACACGGAACATAATTAAATGTTATTCCCGTAGTTACCCCGTTATCCCGTTATCTTGGTTTCACTCTTGTTCATTTGAGTTCTCACTTCTCAAACACTTCTAACACTTTATCACACTTCCTAGGGCCTTTACATGTCACCAAACAAGGCCTTAACATCTTAACATCATTAACATTCAAACCCCCATCATTTACAACCTTTAAAATACTCTCTGTAGGTTTCTGGGGGTGGTCCGGGACTTGGTCCATACCTTAAGTCCCGGACCAATTCATTAAATAACTCTCGGGTGAAAAACAACACCTGGTCCGGGACTTTGTCCTGGAGTATAGTCCCGGACCAACATAGCACTTGCACTCTCGGCCTTAATTTAGGTGTGGTCCGGGACTTTGTCCAAGGACCAAGTCCCGGACCCTGCTAAAACCTGCTCCAAACTTGATTTTTCCACTCCAAATCAATCCTTAAACCACCCTTAATCTTTCCATAAACTTTCCACAAGTTTTCCACATATTTAATCACCTTAAAACATGCTCCAAACTCTTCAAATCATAGGCTCAAACCTTACCCAAATTCTTACTCAACATCACTTATATTCCATAACTAGTTTTCTTGTTTTGTTCAACTCTTGTAACAGATTTTGGTTGCATCATTATACCATTCATACTTCCCTCACCAATGTCATTCTTAGCACTCAGATGAGATTATTTCACTACTAGCACACACTCTCCTTCTTAGTTCGGTTCCAAACCATTAACCACTCACTTAACACACAGTTTTTACCTTAAAACAAAACACTCAAAACTTTACATTCCTAGGTGAATTTTGACAGCACTTGCCTACTTCTTAAGCATATTCACCACACATAAATCAACTCATGAACATCCTCTTCTCCTCTGTTTAATCAAGCACAAGCAACTAAAATACACCAAATTCCCTCTTGTTCACACATATACACTAGCTTAGCTCCTAAGTTTATTTGCACACTTAAGCCACATAAAAACAACCTCATTACTTGTTCAACCTTGTAGTTTCATGACTACACTCACGTTAACATTCAATCCACATTAAAAAGGTATTTCCCAAGATAACATTTCAACTCAAGGTAAGTTCAATTACCTTGCTAGTTTCGGTTTCCCTTCCTTCCTTCTCTTCTCTTTCCTCTTCTTTCTCTTTGCCTCTTGATTATTGTTTCTCAACCAGCCAACAACTCAAGCTAGCCAATTCAAGAACCACACACTAACTCAAATACTACCCTTAATATCAAAACCCTAGAATTTTAAGGAGGGTTCTTAAGGTTTTTAAGGAGGCTTTACCTTGCACTTCTAAACGGAGTTCTTGGGTAACAAAGCTAGCAAAATTCCCATCTCCAATATGGCTTAAAACCGGCTGGAGAAAATCAAAGCAAGGAGGCTCAACATTTTTTTTGAACTTCAATAATCGAAGGAGAGCTAGGAAATGAAAAGCTTTGGACCTCCTACTTACCTCAAACAACCAACGGGTTGTTTTAGCTCAAAATGAGCAGCTTGGAACTTCAATCGGAGCTACATCCATGGAGGTCAAGTGCAAGCTTTTGAAATTTTGAAAGGTGGAGGATGATCCCCAAGAAGAGGAGTCTCATGGTGTGATTATTTTGTGATTTGGAGTTGTTTTAGAGCTTGTAGATGAAGAAGAAGGAGGGAGCTGCTTGGGGAAGAGCAAATCGCCATCGAACAGAGAATGAAGAAAGGGGCTCTGGTGGGAAGAAATAAAACGTGAGTGTGGGGAACAAGGAGGGAGAGATGGGTTTTAAGTCTTCCTCACTATTCACACACTCTACTTTATTTTTTTGTCATCTTGTGACTAATAGAAAATTGATTACTTTATTATTGTGAGAGAGGGGAGTCACATGACTCATAAAAATCGGCCCCCACCATATTAGTAAGCTGGAGCATTTTTCGTTTTCTGACAGAAAACGCTCGTTATTTTACCCGGTTTGGCACTATTCACTAACCGGGCCCGTTTTTCGGATTTTTCTCGTTTCTTTATTTTTAATGGCTATTAAGCTTCCATTAATACTTAATTATAGTTATATAATCAACTATAATTTTTACGGGTCCATTTGACCACTTAAAGTCACGTTTTCGGGTTTCCTCGAAAAACGTGCTTTAAAACTCCGTTATCGTTTTAATCCATTATTTGGATTCGTTTTCTTCGGGAATCATTCCCGCATACTAATTAGGCCTAACTAAGCCTTAGGAATCCATCTCGGACCCTCTCGAGATCATATATCTCTTATACTCATTTAACGCGCATTTTAGCGTTTTTCGCTTTTCAAGCGTTTTCTCTTTTCTTTTGGTTTCATTCTTTTTACCAATACTCTTTAGGCACCATTAGGCCCTTAATAATTTTATTAGAGTAATTTAATCACCATTTTTAGATCCGGGGTATTAAAGGTACGAAGTTGTCTTTCAGCTCAGCATATCATCCTCAGTCAGATGGTCAGACAGAGAGGACGAATCAGGTCCTTGAGGACATACTCAGAGCATGTGTGTTGGACTTCGGGGGCAGTTGGGATCAGCACGTTGCACTGATTGAGTTCGCCTATAATAATAGCTTCCAGACTAGTATCGGGATGGCTCCGTTTGAGGCCTTGTATGGCAGGAGGTGCAGATCACCCATCTGTTGTGATGATCTGAAGGAGAGAGCTGTGATTGGTCCAGACTTAGTTCAGGATGCTGTGGGCAAGATTAAGTCTATCAGAGAGCGTCTGCTTGTGGCTCAGAGTCGTCAGAAGAGCTACGCCGATCAGAGGAGACGACCTCTAGAGTTTGAGGTGGGTGACCATGTGTATCTGAAGGTTTCTCCGGTTCGTGGAGTTGTTCGGTTTGGGAAGAGAGGCAAGCTTAGCCCTCGTTTTGTGGGTCCTTTTGAGATCCTAGAGAGGATCGGACCGGTTGCCTATCGTCTGGCTTTGCCTCCATCTTTAGCAGCAGTGCACGGTGTGTTCCACGTTTCTATGCTGAGGAAGTATATTCCGGACCCATCTCATGTGATTGACTTCAGTCCGCTTCAGTTGAGGGAGGACTTCACGTTTGAGGCACTTCCTTCGAGGATTCTAGCCCGAGATGTTCGTAAGCTCAGGAGTAAGACCATGCCCTTGGTGAAGGTGCAGTGGTCGGGTCAGTCCGAGGAAGAGGCGACCTGGGAGGTCGAAAGCGAAGTGCGTTCTAAGTTCCCCGCCCTTTTCGAGCATTAGGTATGTTTTAATTTCGAGGACGAAATTCTTTTAAGGGGGAGGTGATGTTATAACCCAAGATTTGGTTATTATTTTATTTCGTCGCAATTTAACTTTAAGTTGGTTCAATCTTAATTCAGGACATGGAAGTCCTTTGGATTAAAGACAAGGGCGAGGTGGTCCTTTTCGTTTTGGATTTAGGTAAGGGATTTTTATTGATATTTGGGTGATATTAATAAATATCTTTTACATTCTAATTAGTCTTTCACCCACTACCTAATCGCGTTCTCACGACTCCACTAACTCCGTCAGTTTTGAAAATCCTCAGACGCTCCTTCCTTCTCTGTGCTCTCTTCTCTGTTCTCTCTCTTCCAAAGTACGTTCAATCAAGTGCCCAAGCTCTGCTGTTGTGTTCTTGCAATTCGAGTTCTGCTGCGGATTCTTCTCGCCGTTGCACTCCGGTTCAGGTTAAGGTAAGGGCGTCGGTTGTTCTTGTGTAAATTCTGCTATTGGGAAGCCTAATCTCTTCTGATTTAGGTTTCTACAGTCTGATTGTCAGGATCGTCAATCCTTCTGCGTGGCTGTGTTCGGACTCCCCTCTGCGATTCCTTTGCTATTGATTCAGGTACGGATTGTGATTTCGTGGGCAATGACAGTTTCTGATTTGGGAATTGGGTTCTGATTTCGGTCTGTTACCCAGTTGTGTTGTTTGGAGTGAATTGTCGTTCTGCATCCGGGAATTTCGTTCGTTGGTCGGCTCTGCTATCCAGTTTGGGTTTCGTCTGCTGATAATTCGAGGTAGGTGGCTTTCGGATTCGATCCGTGTGTTCAGCCTTGGGGAGTTCGGATTCTGCAAATTTATGTAATGTTTGCCTTGTGCTTATGTGTGACTTGTGCCTGTTTTAATGCCATTTCAATGGATTAAACCCCCAAGGTTGTTTTGTAAATGTGTGTGTTGATTTGAATAAGTTTTGTGCTTCTGCTCGTTCTAAATTCGCTTCTGTTTGCTGAGTTTTTCGGTATGTCCGAACGTCTGTCCGAGCTTTGACGTTCGGACATACCCTGTTGCGCTTTCAGATTCTAAAGTCTTCGCTGTGTCCGAACTTCCGTCCGAGCTTTGAAGTTCGGACACAGCCTTCTGCTTTCTCTGATTTTGGCTTCGACTTGTGTCCGAACATTGATGTCCGGACACAAGTTCGGACTCTACACGTTTTGATTTCCGAAGAACGTCCGAACATCCGTCCGAACTTGGATGTTCGGACACCTCTGATTTTTCTTCTGTTTTGAAGTTCGACCTGTGTCCGAACTTCGTAGTTCGGACACATGTTCGGACATCTGTCTGATTTCATCTTCTGAGTCTCGACTTGTGTCCGAACATTGATGTCCGGACACAAGTTCGGACAGGGTACTGTTTTGACCATAACTTGCTCGTTTGAGCTCCATTTTGACTTCCGTTTGCGGGGTTGGATTTCCCTTCTGTTTTCCAAGCTATCTATTGGCTTTCTGGTTCCTTTGGTGCACATATGCTTATTTGTATTTAAGCTTCTGTTTTGGGACCTAGTTATCTCTGTGTCTGAGCCTTTGGATGGCTGGTTACGCTGTCTCGTAGCGCGCTATGTAGGATCCTTCTGTTGACGGGTGACGTTCCCCGTTCTGTTCACGGGTGTTTACACCTGTTCTGTTTACGAGTGAGGTTTCCTCGTTCTGTTCACGAGCTTGTTGCTCGTTCTGTCTGTATGCTGTGATCGCTAGTGTCCCACTCTGTTTTCTGCTTCTGTCTGCTTCTGCTCTGTTTAGTCCCTTAATGAGTGGACTTCTGTTTCTGATTTCTGACAAGTTCATGGAATCTTTTGACTCCTTCTGATTTGATAACATTCTTAAATGTTTTGAGCATGCTGGTTGATGAAGTTTGTCATCTACTGGGCATAGTTGTGTGCTCATTCCCCTATTTCTATCTAACATTGCAGATTGATCAGCGAGGATCACTTTGCAGCTCTGGAGTTTAGTTCATTTTGATATTTGTTTCGTTTGAGACTTTGTATTGGGATTTGAGCCTTTGGGCCTCTTTAGTTAGCTTCCGCTTTGACATTTGTTTGGTGGGTTCTGTAATCACTTTTGGATGTAGCAACATCTCTTTGGTTATACTTTACTTAAGTATTCTGTTTTGGGCCTTATTTGAATATGTGTTTAAGTTCGTTCTTTTAGAGCCTTGCGTTATTATGTAATAATACGCGGCGTGTAATACCCCTAACTCCTTGGCCAGTGTTTGGGGATGTTACAAATTAGGCATGAGAGATGCAAATACCATAGGATGGATATACCTACCTTGTAACACCATGTAAGAGTATTAGTAAAAGAAAAGTAATGAGTAGTGGACGAAGCTCCACAAGTATTGTAGCCTTTGAAGAAGTAGTACGAAATGAATGAGAGTAGTAGATGAATGAAGTCTAGGGGTAGTGTATACCTATGTAAATTAATGGAAGTAAATTGAGGACAACTAAATTTTACAAGTATGGTAATCCCTAGTTAAATGATGGAGAGTAATGGATGGAAGTAGTGAAGGTTGATGACATGAGCATTTAGGTATTGAACCACGGAGTAAAGCATTTGGGAAGTAGAGTGAGGATGATCGATGGATTGATTCCATCCTTTAGAGATGTATGAATTCGTATCACGACTAGAAAGGGTAAAAAGATAGAAAATGAAAACAATTAAATTATTTGTTTGTTTAAAACTGATGTGGGAAGTCGAACTTGATCCTGATCAGATCATGGGAAACCGAACACAAATTAGGGTGGAAAGATAGTTCAACACTAGTGCTGATCACATCAGGGTCGAACGATTCTTGAAGATCCCCTTAAGTGGTCACAAGAATCACACATAGGATAGAAGTAATGAATACAAATTGGAATTTGGAGTTGTATGCTTTAGAAAGATTTCTAATTAGTAGTTGTAAAAGAATTTTCCTTAAACTGGAGAGTAAGTAATTGTTAGAAGCTTATACCGGAGAATGACAGTAGGTAGCATGTTGTATTATTCCAAGGGCAACAGGACATAGAGGAGTCCTGTGTCTAGATGACCGGAGTGCCTGCGGGATTGTAATGTGTATTGCATTGCTTTGGGGATAGCTTTGCACTGTGTGTATGTATAAAATTTGTAATGAGGAACCGGATGTTGATAGTAATATGAATTGGAGTAATTATTGTACATTGGTATGGTATGGAAATAAGAAACATTGAGTAACGAATTTGGGAATGGTAAGGAGGAGGAATGTATGGCTTCGGTATTAGGCAAGTATAAATGAGTAAGTATAGTAATCCCATAACCTCGAACAACTTTGAGGACAAAGTTTTTAAGGGGGGTAGATTGAAATACCCCGAACTTAAATATAGGGATTTAAAATTAATCTAATACGTATTTAAGGGCCTAATAATGCTTAAGTAATATTTGTAAGGAAAAATAAATCCAAAAGAAATGAAGAAACGCTTAAAAAGTGAAAAATGCAAATAAGCGTTTAATAACCATAGGAGGTACGGGACCTCGGTTAGAGCATTATATGGATTCTTAAGGGCTTAATAATGCCTAAATAATATATGGGAACAAATTCCAAAGAAAACGGATCCTTAAAATGGATCAAAAACACTAACGAACATTAAAGCGCGTTTTTCGAGGAAACCGGGAAAACGTGACTTTAAGCGGGTCAAATAGACTCATAATAATTTTGGTCAACCAAATAGTCACTAATAAACATTAGTGAAGGTCTAGAGCCAATAAAATCAATAAAACAGGGAAATAGTAAAAATTGCCAAAAACGGGAAGTTTTGGGGCGAGAGTGTAATTAAAATAAGTTAGTGTGTCCACTTTTACAATAAGAATGTAAGTGTGTGTGTCTGTGTTGTAGCAGCCGGTTCCCTTCCCTCTCTCACACACTCTCTTAATTCCCCTTATTTGCAAAAGACAAAACCATTAAAAGTCAAAAAGTAAAACCTCTCTCCTCACTCACTCACAAACCCACGTACAGCATCTTCTCCTTCCTTTCTATTCTCTTCTCTTGCGACTGTAATGGTGATTTGAAGCAGCCACCCACAGAGCCATCTTCTTCTTCATTTTTGAAACCTCAAACCATCACCAAATGCTACAAAAACCATACCGTTGAATTCGTATCGTCAAGGAGATCATTCTCCACCCTTCAAAAATCAAAAACCACCAACTTTATTTTTGAGGGTATAATCGTTTTGGAGTCTAAGGAGCACCATTTGGAGATCCACCCTCTTCTTCATGTTCTAAGGTAAGAAAGGAACCAAAGCTCCTCTCTTTTCCAGCTTTCCTTTGTAAAATCAAAAACTCACGTGAGCACACTATTCCATTGTTCAGTCGATTTTGGTACTCCACTGTGAGAACTGGGCATTTCCATTTCACTACCCAAAACTCCATTTAGAAGCTCAAGGTAAGGCTTCCTAAAAGTTGTAAATGCTTTCTCACAAGCTAGGGTTTAATACGTATGTTAGAAACTTACTAGTATTCGGTATATGTGTGTGTCTTGTACGTGGCTGTAGTTTGGCCTAAATAAATCAACGAAACAAAGAAGGGAAGAGGAGCAAGAAAGGAGAAAGAGAGAAAGGAAAACGAATCAAGAGCTCAAGGTAAGGAAGAGCCTCTGTGCATTTTTGATGTTGGTATATGTATAAATGCATTGCTGTAGCAATGGTTTAGAAATCACCGTAATAGTAGGAAGAGTATGGGTATATTAATGTGGATGGTATTTGTAGTTTGAAGCTTTTAAAAATAAGTAAATAAATTGTTAAGTGTGAGTAGCAAGTATATTGAAGTATAATGAGGAAGAGAATGTGACAGTTTTGGAGGTTTTAAAAGATGTTTAAAAGCTTGAGAAAACATTGGATAATGAGTATGTTTGTGCAGGGAATGTATGTGTGAGATAGTGTTGTTTGATGTTGGTACTGATATGGGAATTGGAATGAATGTGTGGGCTGAGAATGTATGTGGGCAACGTTAAAAATATAGCGGAACCTCTGCCCAAATTTGTATGGAAATAGGAGGACTTAGTTGTGTAAGAGGAGAAAACTACCTAGGTAATAACTAGGTGTAATTGGAGAGTTAAGTGAGTAGTTTAGTACTTTGTAACAGATTTAGAAGAGGATTTAAGTAATGGGATGGAACTTGGGTTGAGTAAAATGCAAATGAGGCAATGAAAGAGCCATATGAGTAGTGGGAAGAAGAAAGGAAAAATCTGTAGCATTTGAAGAAGAACAAAAACTGTAACAAGAGGAAACTATAGTGGGAAAATCTGCAAGAAAACATATATCGATAGAGGAATTTAGAGAGTGGATTAGGCTAATTAAAAGTGCTTAATCACTGCTAAAATATGCTAGATTATGTGTAGAAATATTGGGGAAGAAGTTGGTAGAAGTTTGAAGTTGAAACAAAGCTTTAAAACTAGAAATTTGCAACAAATTGGATTTGTCCTGGTTTGCAAACCAGTACGCAAACCAGGACCACCTCTTAAACTAGGCAGAATGCTTTCTTGCTGGAATGGTCCTGGTTTGCAAACCAGTACGCAAACCAGGACCACCTCAAAAACCTGACAGAAAGTAACGCTGAAGGATGGTCCGGGTTTGCAAACAAGTACACAAACCCGGACCACCTTAAAAATACGACTGAAAGTTTTATAAAGCGATGGTCCGGGTTTGTAAACTGGTACACAAACCCGGACCACCATAAAAACTTGACAGAAACGTCTCTGAAGAGATGGTCCGGGTTTGTAAACCAGGACACAAACCAGGACCACCCCATTTTCTTCACAGAATCCATTTTAAAGCTAATCTAAGGTAGGGTAATGAAGGGTAATGATATTATAAGATAATTAAGACATAATTAATGATGTTTAAAGGGCATTAAGGCCATGAACAAGCCTAGAGAATAATTTTAAGTAAGTAACATAAGTAAATGTATTTGAATAATGAAGAATTAGTAAGTATAAACTAGGAAACTCTAGTAAAGTAATGAGTAAGGTTAATTATGGATAATTAACCACCAAACTGTATGTATGTGATAGGATTTGATTAGTCGAACACCGAAGAGGAGTCGGTGAGTCCGAAATCAATGGTGAATGGTATGATTTCTTCATGCCCTGTATCCTAATCTGGTTACCCCGATTTGTGTGCTTATTTGATCACCTAATAAGATAAATGCATGAATCGGACTATATTCCACCTACTTGTGCTTGTTTACATTGTTCTTGATATTTGTCTTGAACAATAGTTTGTATAATTCATGAAATATATGAATGATGATGAAGTGTATTTGTATCTCGTAGTGTACTTTTATATTGTATTGTATTGCATATGGATGTGTATATGAACAATGTAATGTGTATGTGGCTTGGATGTTGACTTCTACTAAATTCCTAACTACCTAACTCCTAACATAAGTGTGAGTAAATCAGAATGAGTAGAAGTCCGATATAGCTTCGGCCACGCGTGAGGATGAGGAGACACAAGAGGTTGGATCCGATTCCTGACTCTTAAACTAGTCCGCGGCCCAAACCCCTTAAATGGGTAGCATCCCGGATTGGTGAGTCAAGTAAATCCCGGTGGTGGGACGGAGTAGTCCCCGGGCCGGAGGTCCCGACGACTTAACATGAGTAAGAGTAAGTAAGTATGTATGTATGAGTATGAGTATGTATGCATAAGTACCGTGGAACGAGTAAAAGAGTAATCTCCACCCGATTAACCCGGGTGGACCAACATGAGCTAACAAGTATGGTGGATTGTGTATGTATTGCGTATATATTGTACATGTATTGTGTATTGTGGATTTCGGAAAGGTAAGTATATATCTGATGGCTTGTATGATTTACCATGTATGTATTGAAGAGTATGTATTGAAGTGTATGTATGTATTCCTTGCGTAATGTATTGTAATATAATGTATAAGAGCATGTATGCATCTATGTTTGAATGAAATCAATGGAATGTATTCGACCAAGTGGTCGGCGTACCCTCACTAGTACGTGGGGTATGCGGTTATCATATGCAGTGAAAGCTGACCCCTTAGGGGGAACGTTTTTAGTGTGCAGGTACCCGCAGCGGATATGGTCAAGGTAAGAGACCGGTGGCTAGATTCGGATAGTAGAAGTAGAATGTGGAGGTGTACTAAGTGGTACACCCTTGTACTTAGGAAGTAAGTAGTTTGTGAGGAATGGGTAGTTGTAGATATGAATTTGGGAGAGGTATTATATTTGTATAAGGATCTTAGTAAACTCGGTGTATAGTATTGTAATGTATCGAACCTATGGAGCATTGTATGAAATGGAGTATTGTAATGAATGGGAAGTTCTAGTATCTGATTGGGTAATTGGAGTATGTATCGTAAGTGTGTAGTACTCGGATATTCCGGTCCATCAGACCGATGCTGTATGTAGTAGTAGTAGTAGCCTCGTTAGTCACGTGGGTGGCTAACGGCATTGTATCAGCCACTGTATGTATGTAAGTATCCACTGCGTGAGTCTGGATTGTATAAGGAGATTGGACGGTAATGACAGTATTAGCAGTAGGGGTGTTCACTGCGCATCCTAGGTCTTGGTGAACGGTATGTAAGGGGTTTGACCGAGTTGTCCTAAGGAAGCTCCTTGGGCTCGGATTTGGTTGATATAACTTGTGTGTTAATGTGTGCGGATACATGTATGTGTTTAAGTGTTACTGCATTAATTATTTATGCACGAGCGTCCCACGGGACTAACACTACGTCGACTATAGATCGACTTATATAAATATACATATACGTTATTGTGATGACATGACGTTACTTGATATAATATTATTAATATTAAGTATGTGGTAACCTAAGTAACAACACTTAGGATGAGTCACGACATTGTTGGTCTCTAGAGCTTGGATCTCGAACATGAATATAACCTAGATTACTTCTAGGTATGCGTGGACCCATTGGGTAGCTAAACAATAATTTGCTCCATAAGACTAAGAGCAATCTTAAACATTATGAGAGAGATATGGTATGAGTTGAGGTGAGGAATCCCGTAGTTTACGAACTACTTGGTTGCGCATTTGTGATCACTAAGGGGTTCCTAATTGGATTCCGCTCCAGGTTATACCCAACGAGCCCAAACTGGATCGTGGGTCCGGTGGCTACGACCTTTATATGGACGTCTTACGAGACATAAGAGAGTCAGGGGCCTCCGGACCTCTAGCGAAATGCACCTTGTGTGTCGGGAGGACTACTGTCTATGGTGAGGTTATCGGTTGTCCTAACATGACGCCCAACTGGTATTAATAATTAAACATGGTTTATATGGGGCCTTAAAGGCCAAATTAAAATTAATTATGGAAACTGTACGCTACGGCGATTGTACATTGTACATATGGATGGGGCCTTGAAGGTCAGGTTAAATTAAATTAATAAAGGATGGTGAACGCTACGGCGATTGTACATTGTACATTATGTTGTTATTACCCGATACGTTCGATATACAAATATTGTTTGGGATATTAAATGAATGTTTGGATTGGATGGAAGGTTAAATGTTTATGAATATTTGGATGGATGATTATGTATATTATACATGTTTATTACAGTACTGATTATTACTGTAAAATGGTAAAGCATGAAACCGATCTAATAATAAGATGGTTAAAATGACAAGTGACCATTAGGGTCCAGGCGCGACATACTCAGCGTCTATCACTGATACTACACCATTACAGGTTGTTGATTATTGTCGAAGCTGAAGAGCAGGAACAGGGTAATTGGAGTTCTACTTTAATTATTACTGCACATGGAGCTTGTCTATATGGCAATGAAGATGGTGAATTGTAATATGGTAAGGGTATGTATTTTCAGGATTGGGTAGACGCTCACTTGTCGATGTTTATGATTTATGGACTTAGTATGATGTATAGGAGTTTTCTCATTATCATGGCGGTTAGCAGTTTGTTTATGTTGGAAGTTGGATGTAGTTTGGCTTCGTTGCTCGCATGGGCGAGTAATGGCCGGTGACACCCGAGTGAGTATTATTATTGTTATTTATTTTCTGCTGCGAGGCGTTTTATTTATTGCTACGTGATAGACTATATCGTGTTTATGAAGAGGGGTGTTACAAAAGTGGTATCAGAGCGGAGTACCGCTCTGATGACGAGATAATAGGTTAAGACAGTGAGCTTAGGACTTGGGAAATTACGGGAAACATTTGGGAGGTATGAGACGATTCGTCTTAGAAAGACATTGTGTCTAGTAACGCAAATTGCGTGATAGGTTAGCCTTTAAGGCAATTCAATATATACTGGTTGTGTATGCTAATATACCGAGTATTTATGTAACATACTGCACTACAGATTTCTGGGGGAACTAGTGGGCGTGGTACTAGAAGAGGTGGAGGCGGTGACCCCGTCATTCCAGGAGTTACAGAGACGGTTGCTGCCGTACTCGCACAGCTTGGTACTCAAATTGGAGGAGCACCAGCCCACCTGCCACAGCCCAGGGAAACGAACTGGCTGAAGTCAGTTAGCGAGACCCGACCACCTACATATTCAGGGGAGCCAGACCCAGTAGCTTTGGAGAGATTCATAGTTGAACATTAGAAGGCCTACGAGGCTTTACAAGTACCTACTAACCAGAAGGTTGTCATTGTTGCTTTACATCTGAAGGATGCAGCCAGTACTTGGTGGAGGTTGGTCAAGGACCAGCACCTGGCTACGCCCGACTTTTCGTGGGCTGCCTTTGTCGAATTGCTAAGAGGGAAGTACTACCCGGTGCATCACAAGCAGAAGAAGCGCCATGAGTTTAAGACATTGACCCAGGGAGGTCTGACCATGGATGAGTATTACGCTCGATTCATTGGTCTGCTGGACTTCATCCCCTGTGTGGATTACTCAGAGACCGTGAAGGTTGAGAAGTTCCGGGGGGGACTATTATTTGGCATCCAGATGGCCATGGGTGCTACCCTCTACACTACCATCCAGGTATTAACATGAAAGCCATAAAATCTTTACTTACTAAATTACCGATTAACTTTGTGAGAACTTACCAATGAGATTCCAGGAGTGTTACGAAGCTGCCTCGAGGACAGAGCTAATGCTCCAGACTCGGGAAGAGACTCTCGGGACAAAGAAGAGAAAGAACCCTCAGGGAGAGTCTGAGGGTGGAGGAGCATCTCTAGGCGAAATTATTTATCATATTAAATACCTTATGAATGCTGACCCGAAACCTTAAATAGGAAATTCTTTCCAAAGAAAGGGCAGTAGGGTCACCAGGGAAAGAAAGGGAAAGAGCCCGTCCTTCGGTTGACCGGTCCAGCTATAGATGCTCAGCCTCTGAGATCTGCACCTCCTAAGGGTGAGAACACCTACCTCTTAAATTGAATTGTGACCTTAACCTTTAAACCATCAGATCATAACTTAAACTTAAATACTACTATCAGGCACCGGACATCCCCAACGCCTTTTTTACTGTTAGCGTTGTGGGAAGGACTATCCTGGGGTCGACTGCGAAGGCCGCAAAGTTGTCTGTCGGTGCTGCAAGAAAGAGGGCCACAGGGAATTCGAGTGTTGGATGAACCCTGAGAGCCGTAATTACAGGCCACCAAGGAATACTCAGAAGACCTCAACTGGAGGATCTGGAGTACCACGAGGCGGTCAGGATGGCCTGACATCTACAGATGCTGGAGCCCAGAAGGGCAAGGGAGTAGATAGGGCATGAGTACCCTAACTCCATGAGACCGCTGGTGGAAGACTTTTACTTACTATGTTGTGTACTTACTTTGGATGTTAGAAGGAGCTATGCTATAAGTATGTGGGAGTGTGTCATTGACCACTCGCCTTTTGTGTATGACATTTGAGACTAGTTATGTGAACTTGATGCGAGTAACTTTGAGACCATGATGGATTATATATATGAACAGGATGTTAAAGCTTACATTATCATGTAGACCATACTCAACGACACGGAGTAAATGAGACCAGTGATTACTGAACCAGAATTTCCACCTGCATGGCGCACTTGCTATTGCAAGCGCTATGACATGTAAACCACTGAAATTTCCATCTGCCTTGCGCACTTGACAGAGCAAGTTCAGCAACAGCAATAGTAACAGCAACTGCAAATGCAACTGCATCAACTACTACTTTTAGTCTTTTATTATATGTATATCCAAAAAAAAAGAGAGAAAAAGAAGAGAAAAGGAAAAAAGGGATATCCATCAAAGGGAGATTGACAACAGAATACTTCACAATAACCGTGTGACAGACATTACCAGTTTACTAAACGAGACATGGGACGACCGCACTCCGATAGGAGCATGTGGGCCTGACAGACTTATTTATGAGTTAGTCGGGTAAGTAGTAATGTATCAGTACGGTACCCCATGCAAGTAGACAAGTAGTGTTAGGAACACGAGAAGTAGTCAACTCCGTACTACGGACAGTAAGACGAGAAGAGCGCAGTTAAACCAACGGGCTAGAGAAATCAAGAACCTTCAACAGAGAGCAGTGGACAGTATACAGTGAAGACAGGGAAACCGTTCAAGGACGTGAAAGAGAAGGAAAGAAACAGGAAAAACCCATTATGGATAAATAATATGTAGAACCCTCATAAGGATCAAGCAAATTCTTGCAATCCAGAGGAATCTACTAGATGATATGGACATAAACGCGTGATTACGCAAGGATAAAAGACAAAACTATATAGTAGCAGATACCTTAAGCAAGGAACAGTGGATTTGGAATGTACCACTCATATGATAATTTGCTCACCTTATCTGTTTGACTCATTAGATATTAGCAGCTGAGAGTTTACGCCCCTGCACTCTGTAGGACTGAGTGTTTTGGTATTGCACTTTTGCAGTTATTAATCTAGTGGGAATACGGAAAGATGCAATGGATACCAACACGAGTGTGTAAAAAAAAAGAGAACTACAACAGTGTGTTACTCCGGAACAAAACCACCAGGAGACACGGATGACAATCCTCATCTACGTGGACATGTAGGCTGGTACGTCTTAATATTACTAAGACGAGTGCAAAGAGCACTGAGTACTAACAATAGCCAATGTCATATTATACCTCAAGCTGAACATCAGTGAGAGAAGACACACACACGTGTGCTAGTGATCCAAATGAGAGGATACACAACAATGGAAAGAGGCAAACTGAGCCTATGTTCATGGGTCTGAACCTCAATACGGAGCGAGTGGGCCCATTAGAACGAACTTGGGAGAGAGCACAAATAGATCAGTACCTCACCCTTTACAATTGTGGAGCCCGGAAGGGCTAGAGTCATACCCGTCTCTCTGATATGAGGATAATCCACGAGTTGGAGAACTCTTTGAGAGCCAAGTATCCAGCGCTCCTTGTTGAGCGGCTGTTGTATACTTGTGGGGTATGGGGGCGTAACCCTTTTTAAGGGGGGTAGAGCCTCTTGGCTGTGCATGTGTGTGCACTAAGTTTTGGTTTTTTTAGTATGCATTGCATACAAAGAATTGGTGGTGTGCGGGGCATACGAGGTTTGTTTGTTAAGTATGCATGGCATACAATGAATTTTCTCGTATGCATAGCATACAGTGAATTGGTTTTGTTGGTTATGTTTGCTACGCGGGGCGTACGTTGTTGTTTTGTTTATGTATGTTGTGCTCTTGTATGTATGTATCTTATGAGATACTTGTTTGAATGTTGTGTTTACACCCATGTGTGTAACACTTTTCTTATGCTATTTGTGATATGTATTCATATTGCTTTATAGAATGATTACATATGGTATCTCCTAGATACGAAATGAGTCATTAGATATGGAATTTGGAACGATGGTATGTTATGGACACCTCGGGGAGGTTGTCAAGGGTTTGTAGAACTGATAGGAAATAATGGTGCTGATGGATCACCTATGTCCATATATGATTGAACTAATGCCACAAAGTGATGGCTATGTGCTGTATAAGTGCAATACGATGTGTGTAAATGATATATCACATAGATATACATTATGGGAATAATGGGTAGTTATACATTTATATACATACCTATTTGATTAAGCGACTTCCGGACGAAGTCTTTTTAAGAGGGGTAGATTGAAATACCCCAAACTAATAAAATATGGATTAAATATCTAATCACATTAATTAAGGCCTAAACATGCCTTAAAAGTATACTGAGAACAACAGTGGTCAACACAAAGCAACATATTGCACCCCTTGACTGTGTAGGGTAAATAAATAGCCAAATGAACTTCTTAGGACCTAAAAATTTGTCCTAAGCTTATTAAAACATTACTAAACAGATTATAATCGTTGCACAACACTCCAACACAAAGAACAAGCATTTACATGCTTCAAGGTCAAGAAGGGCAAAAATGTGCTCTAAGAATACCTTAAAGGTCTAATGACCTCTAAATGATATTAAATTGGATTCCATGATCACATATCATGTAAGGAACACAACAAAACCGTTGTCAAAGAAAACCAAGCTCAGAAACACCTTGCGACACAAAATGTGCACTAAAACTCCTTAAAGCACGTTTTTGTGTAATTGCCTTCTAAATTGGTTTTAAATGGGAAAAAGGTTATAATTACCTTTAAATATGATAATATATCATATTATATCACGTTAGGAATTGAATTCCAGAAATTTACAAATTTTTACAAATTTAATATTAAAATATTAATAAAACCCTAAAAGGGGGGGCCCGTTTGGGTCAACATTGACTAAGTTGGTCAATGTTGACCATTGACCACGAATTGGACCACATAAAATCAGTGGAGTAAGCCTCCTAACAGACCATGTGACAATTCCCATGTGACAATTAAATATACCCCATTACTTTTGCATAAAATAAGAAAAAGTATACTTTAACATATTAAAACATAAAGTGAGCTTACCACTTGCTTACCCATGTGAAGGCTGCCGATTTGAAGAGCCTCCATTTCCTCCTTATTACACGGTTGTCTCCAAGCCAGCCAATCAATGGGTGATGAGTCACCTTTCACTAATTGATTAAAATGACATTTAAGCTCCAGTATTGCAATAATTTAGTGTCAATCATCTACCCACTACTCCAATCATGGCCGGATGCCTATGTTTCTTGTCTCCACCGATTAAGCAACAATATTCAACACCAATCAGTCCTTGGTGAGTCATCAAGTCATTAAGACTTTAAGGACAATTTAGGTTACTCTCCTTCATTAGCTCCATTCAGCCGAGAGTGCTCCAGCCATAAGCTCTCTTTGGCTCCTCCTTGACCGTAGGTAAGCTTCCAAGCTCCATTGATGACAGCTCTTGCTCTAGGTAAGCTTCTAAGGCATAAAAATGTCCATTTTCTTCATCTTTCTTTCCTTTTTCCATTGATCTTGACTCCAACCTTTTCTATACATTTATGTAGAGTGTTTTGAGGTTAAAGGAAGGATAATTTTCGGATGTAACAAGATCTAAGGAGTAAAGTTCAAGTCTTGACCATTTAAGGTAAAAATGGGCTCTAAGCACATATCTCTTCTTCCTTATAAATTTCGGTTGTAAACCTTGGTTCCCTAGCCTTATTTTCTTCTCCTCTTCATGTGGATTCAGTTGGTATACCAAGATCTACAAGGAGTAGCTCAATCCATGCCAAAAACACCATTTTTGGCATCTTAAACATGGTAAATCTTAGTCATCTTCCAAGCTAGCTACCCACGGTTTTGTACCTTGTTTTTAAGAGTGTTTTGATACTCTTTTTCTACTGGAAAAATAGGGCCGAGGTAGATCTCCAACAAACTTGAAGATCTAAGGTAAAAATCCATGATTTTCATGACTCAAATTACTTCTCATGGTTAGCTCATGTTTGGAGTTTAATCATGTCTTGTTTTCTACATGAAGACAAGTAGATCAGGCTGTGGAGAAATTCTCCTTAAGGTGGCGAGACCAAACATGTAACACCCCATTCAACAACAAACACATAACGACATTCTGCAGCGGAAAATATACTACTTCACATTACTTAACTCATTGGTGTTACACGCCGTTAACCACCCACGTGGCTAACAAGGCTATTACATAAACATTGTACCGGTCTGATGGACTAGATGCCCGAGCGACTACACATTATTATCCCTTTTCATTAACACGACAACAACATACACCTTCCAACTGTACCGAGTATTCACAAACTGATGCCGATAACAATCTCGGTCTTACTACACCTACTGTACATATACAACTTGAATGATTTCCCATGTACAACGACTACCCCGTCCTACTCTCGAACGGCTTCCTGCTCTTTGTACCTGAAATAGGAAAAGAAGAGAAAGGGTGGCCCCCAAGGGGCTCAGCACCTATGCTGGTATGGTAATCCCGCAGCCCACATGCTACCGGGCCATGCACAACTAATTGTCGTCTTAGCATGCGGTTGATTATATTTAAATCATGCATGCAACTGTACACACACAACACATAACATTTCGCCTCAATGGGCTCAACAAACGGATAATACCTCCTTACTTGATAAGTCACTCATGGTATTCATTATCCCTAGAGTGTTTCTCCTCTAATGGAGCTACTTCCTTAATAGACGACACTTACCGGTTATTCGGGTTATCCTTAACGCCTCTTATCACAAACTGGGATTCATATCCATGATCCACATACTCCACATTTTGCAACATATAACATACACTACATAACAACACATAACAACACTTTTCACGTTTTAACGTGCACATAATAACATTACAATAGATATTGCATCATAACAACACTACATAACACAACGGGTACAGTTCCCCTTATGAACTGTCCCAAACATAGTCACTTCACTTGTAGCCTAGAGAATGTTGCCAGTCTCATGATAAGCTCATTACATAACTCGTTACCGTCTCGTTAAATGAACGGATAACTTAACATAAGGTGCCTCGGATATAGTGATCCAAGCACACCGAACAAACATAACATTGTATGCCCCTGTGGCCTGACGTGACTCAGTAAAATAGCCTTGGTTAAGCTAAAGGGAAGGTTGGAAACCAAATTGGAATACAACCATAACATACAGAGAGGATCGAACCTGATATGACAACGACCCCCATACTCACACGCGTGGCCGGAACAGACCGGACTCCTCACTTCCCCCGTTAGCACTTGTTAGAAGTTCAACATTGAACTTAATTAAACAATCACAACATTGGGTTAAGTCTTGTTAGACACACACAAGGGAAGGGAGAGTCATACATTCACACACAAACATCACATAACTAACTCACGCATAGCCGTGGTTAGAACGTTCCTTAGGTCGGAAACGTTATCACTGGATACCGTTCTCTTACGTTTACCTAATAGTGGTTAACTAGCCCTTCAAGCGCATTTGAGGTTACCGGTATCGGCACGTAAACATACCTCAACAATAACGACTGTAAATTCGTTTCATGATTTATCTTATAACGTGGCAAACACACAGAAAAACACATTGGCATACAAGCCGGTGTACTCCGGTAGGACACAGGTAGCAAGAAAACCATACCTGTCACCGGAGTCCACTTTATCATGTCCACTTATGTTCCTCGAGCAACTCTCGAACAACTGATAATATTACATGTACTTTTATTAACATTGGGGTAGCATGATTGTTTAAAGTCTAATGTTCATAACTTATCCCCGTTAACTTAGTTACATAACTTCACATTTTAACTTGTTTACTTTCACATTTTACTACAAATTTTCACCTACTTGATTGTCATTATAACCCACCTAATATGTCTTAAACAACCTTATAACATCATTACCTAACAATCCCCTCATTACATTTCATTTTATAACCTTAAACATTTAAATCATCTTACTTAACTTAATCTCTTAAGTCCTTTTATAATTATTTTTCTAATCACCAATACTCTCTTAATGGCATACCACTAATACCACTTAACATTCTTAAAATTTATTTATTTTTTTTACAAAGGCCGACCGACCCACCCTGGGTAGGTCGCCTGGGTGGGTCGGGTGCAGAGAGCATCCGAGTTCACAGTTTTAGCCCGACCGACCTAGACTGGGGTCGGTCCCCTGGGTAGGTCGGCTGCAGAACCTCTCCTAAAAATGTCTATCTTATTACAAACTCCTCCACAAGTTCCCTTATATGTTCTAACACCATTTGGGCACTTTAACACCCTCTTAAATCATCCATTAAACTCATTAGTTGACCCACCATCAAGCTCCTTGATCATTCACTCAAATTCTTGCAAAATTCCTAACACTTGTAATGTTTTTCCCATGTTCCTAAGTGGTGGTTTATACTTATGATAACAAATAACTAAAATGTTTTCTCACCACCATCACATCTACTCCAAGAATCATTCATCACAAACACCTCCATTACACAACTCCTTCTATATCCACAAGTTTACACTTAGACCTTCACAAGGCTTTACTTTTCCTTTGTTTACCTAAACTTTAACAAGACTTAATACTTCACATATCATAACTTTGGTGTGTATAAAACACTCATTTGATTTCTAAATCCTCCAAGATTATGCCCAAGGCATCTTAACACTTAAGAACACCTTAATTCACCATCTTCACACTTAACCATTCCTAGCACCTTCTAGGTCATAAAATCTCATTACTACACATAAACTCCTTTGTTTATCAACTAAATTTCGCCATGGGTTCTCTTGTATCACCTTACACCAAAACGCATAGTTTTTCACATTTTGACAACCAAGAACACTTAATCACTTAATACACATTCCTTACGCACAAACATATTGTTTTTCATCCTTTAACCATCCAAGGCATTCATCTTCTCAACAATGCTCTTTACACACAAGTAAACCATTAAACTACACTACATCACAATATAGTGCATAAACTTAAATTGCTTGGCACTTAGGCCCTCAAATAACATGGCTCTTAGGCCCTTAAATTGCATAAACCATAAACACTGAATACCAACACGACCTGCAATTACACCCAACAATACATATGCCCTTAATAAACTCCTTGAGAGCATTTTGCTAACTCATTTACCATTAGCTCTTTAGGTATTTTATTAAGCATATCAAGCTCCATTTTCCTAGGCATTTAAACCACATTAGGTTAACACATTTACCTCTTTTCTTTCAAGACTTCCCACTTGTTTTTCTTTGTTCTTCCTTGATAGAAAATCGGCAAGGGCTTTTATCACTTGTCAATCTTCTAATGAATACACATATAAGGGTAATGAGCATTTAGTTTAATACTCCAACTCATAGTTAAACCCTAGGTTTACATATGTGTCTTAAAACACCAAAATTTGATGATTACCTTTGGAATTCGGAAGAGAGCTTGGTTAAGTAGCAAGATAGGACTCCTCCTAGTCCTTTGAAGTTTGAATTAAGCTATGAAGAGTGCAAGAAAAAGCACCATTGTGAGGTGAATTTTCGGAGACATACAAAAATGAGAGGAAACTTAGATTTTCTTTGGTTTTTGTTACCTTGAAACAAAGGAGAATGACAATATGAAAGAAGATGAGCTTTTCCCCCTTCAATGGAGATTCTTCATGGCACCAAAATGGAGTTATTGAATATTTGAAAAGATATAAGTGAAGAGCTTGGTCTAACTAAGACAAATGTGGTCATAGAATTTGATTTGGAGCATTAATGAACATTTGGTGAGCAATTGAAGTTGGAGAAGAGAGGTGCTGCACCATGAACGGTTTTGGTTGGGAGAGTGGAGGAAGATGACGGTGGGAACAAGAGGAAATGAAGAAAGGTGAGGAGAGAGGCAAAGTTTGAAGATATTTATGTTATAAAGCAAATAGTAACTTTACTTTATTTTCTTTTACTTTTCTTAGTTGGATGGCCAAGTATGGCGACTCACACCACTAAAACCGTGCCCCCTTACATATTAGAGATACTTATGGTCTTTGTTGACCAAATAATTGACTTATGTTGACTTAAGTCAAAACTAGCACTATTTGAGCACTATTCACAAACTAAGGCACATATTTGTGAAATTTTTGATTTCCCATTGATTTAGACTTCCTAATGTGATACTAAGTAGTACACATATTAATTAAAGAGTAATGATGGACATTTAGCAATTCAAAACTCATGTACAAGACAATTTTTCAAAAATGTGCTTTAAGGCTCCTTAAAGCACATTTTGTGTTTTAACTTGTTTTCAAGCTTGGTTTTCTTTAGTAATTGATTTAATATGTTCACTAACATATAAATAAGGTCTTGGTAAGGTTATTAGGTCTTAACCAAACTTATCCCATGCTTAGAGCACATTTTCGCCAATATTGGCTTTAAGGTATTTATTTGTGTTTTGTTTGGTTTAATTGTCTATCAAAGTTTCCTAAGGACTTAATTATCCTTATTAAATCATAATTGAATATTACTAAGTCTTGGTAGGCTCTTTGGGTCCCAACCAAGTTCACTCCAAGCTTAGAGCATGTTTTTGCTCAAGCTGTGTCTTAGTGCTTTATTGTGTTTTACTATGGTTTAAGTTGTACACTGACGTTTCTAAGGCAATTTTTAGCCTTTAAATACCATAGTTTAAATGTTTAAAAAAATATCAAGGTTTGGGGTATTTCAATCTACCCCCCTTAAAAGAACTTCGTCCTCGAAGTTCATACTTCCCACACATCATTGGATTAGAACACGAGAATAACTCACAAAATAGAACTTCCATAACCAAACGTACTTTACATCACAACCTCGGACTTAATGTCCGGTAACATATCACATGCATACATAACATAACATAACATACATACTTACATATAACCTCAACTTAGTGGTCCGGTACCTTAATCAACATTATACTTACATAACAACCCTTAGAATCTCTGGTCTGGTAACATACACCATTTAGACACATAGGTCTAGGTAACACAACAACTTTCGGAACTCGACCAAATTAGACTTAGGTCAAATAATATTTTCACATACCACAGAACATGTCATAGCATGTATACATCAAAAATATCTTTGTATACACTGTGATCCCGCAGAACCCGTCGCGATGGCACCTTCCGTCCCCGTTCCTTTGGGAGATCAAAACTATCACTTAAATTTTAAATTTTTTTTCCTTGTGAGGTTAAGTAAGAGAACTTTAATTATGTAAATATCTATCGACGTTTTGTAAATACCAATTCAAAATCCTTTTGAAAACACATACACTCCAAGTCCAACTTATGCTCTTTACTTCTTTTCTTAGCGTGGTTAATTGTGACCACTTACAGGGAGCTTCAAGAATCATCCAACCCTGATGTGATCAGCATCAGTGTTGAACTATCCTTCCACCCCAATTTGTTTCGGCTTCCCTTGATCTCATGATAATCAAGTTTCACCTCCTACTTCAATTTCAAGCATCAAGTAATCACTCATTTCCAATTTTCTATCTTTTTAATCATTCTAATCATGATCATAACATCTCCAAGGGATAGAACTTCATCTATCAGTTATTTCCATTCACTTTAATGTTGTTACCTAGGGAATCTTATTCTCACTAGGTTCTATGTCGGTATCATGCCCTTTCATGAATCACTATATAATATATATATACACATATATTTTATCAAAATACAACACACAGTTTCACATTTATACACTATCGGGTTTTTTTTTGTTCCCCCGAGAGTTTCTCTACTCCCCACACTTGTACTATCACACACAATTGTTAACAAACAAACACACTTATCACAATGGTATTCGCATCTTCTGTGCGCAATCACCATAATTAAACCATGAATGAATGCGTATGTTTACGTACGTAACACACACACCAATCATCAAAACAAATTATTTTGTGTTATGTACAACATAAATCACGTACACTTGTACGGTAATACACTAAGTGGTTTTGCGCTCTACCCCCCTTAAAAGGGATTACGCCCACGTAATCAATCACTAAACATTGGCTTAAAATGTTCTGCCGTCGTGAAGTGTTTTAACTTCCACGCGGTCTATTACACAATGGATTCTGACTAGAGGATCTTAACCATATTGGCGGTTTAGTTCGTAAACCAAGAATTCTCATTGGAGTTTGTTTAAACTCTTAGTTGGTTTCGATTCTGGCCTGTTAGGCTTCTAGGTGTTAATAATTAGCCATTCACTCTTTTTCAACACATGTACATTCAACACTTGAATCACTGGCTCACTAGTTTCTGCTGCGAAACTCTAATAACTGTAGAGCTTAATTGCCCCATTTGTTATTCTTACTGTATTGTACATCCCCAATTGTCACCTTCATCTTGGTAACAATGGTTTCTCAACCGACGCGTGGTATCTCTTACCGTTAGCGAATTCGGTGAGTTATAAACTTTCAATCCAATTCCATAACAATTTACTGTGTATACAGCTATGTATTTCACAATGATTGACTTGTTCCCTTCCGACTTACTGTTGGTTGAGATTGAACTACTACCTAGTGTGTAGTGCTCTCTCAGCTATTTACAACATTTGGGGTATATTCCATACCGATATTTGGGAGTTAGTGCTACTGTAGTCACTTACTGTTAATCATGTCTCCACATTTGGTTTTGTACAAGTACTCTTTTATTGGTGTGGCCTTGCATTTCCTATGCATCGGCCATTATAACATTATTCCTCCACAATTAACATGTTTCCAATTCCTAGCTATCCCACTCGATCATTACTGCGCAAGTGCAATACCAAAACACTCAGTCATACAGAGTGCAGAGGCGTAAACTCTTGACAGTAAATCCCTTATGCGATTGCAGTAGGAATTCACACTGAGTTCCTTATCACATAGTACCGACCATTGGCTTATTTCCCAGTTTGTGTATCATCACTTGCTTGCATGTCCATTGAGTTTAACTCATAACTGGTCTTATCTGCCACATTATTACTCAATAACATTGATACAACGGTCGCCAGCTGGGAACCGTGCTCTTACTCATTGCATAACAATAACTTACATGGTATTTACTGTCACATTAACTTCCATACCTATACTTATATTATTCACATTATGGTTCGTCATTCATTTCGATGACTACCGAATGCTCCTTGAGCGTTGCTCACTCGAGTCTCAAACCGACGTTATTTAGCTCGGTGCTTCACTTTATACACACATACTACTAAACTAACTGCTCTCAAATAATAATAATATTGTCCATCCTTAACATATTTCTTGAGCTTGGTTCATATAACTACCGCTCCAGCGGTTTCACAGCATCGAGAGGAATCCCCACTCTTAGTGCAGTGGTTCATTCTCCACTCTATTCACTTATATAACATAAACTTCTGCAATCAATCTCATTTACATAACACATTTTATTTGTGGCCTATAAGCCTTATTTGCCTTGAGTTGCGCTCATTGTAGGTTGTCCACACACATGTACTTCTCTGTACAATATTACGTGGTTTGGATGTTATATTGAGCTCCATGACAAGGTCATTGCATTCCGTCTCCTTTCGTGGAATGCCCCTTAGGATTGCCAGTCCGTCTCCTGACAATTTATGTCTAAACTGGGTGTTAGTTTCAACCCTTGTGTTTCTGTCATGCATTTCGTTCAACAATTGTTGACGCGAACACCCTTCAAGGATTGCTCCTGGGTGTTGTTAAGTTATGCTTTTACATCTGGTTCACACTCATTGGTACATTCCGTTAGCCACGCCGTTTGCGTTCTTAACTGGCTTATTATCTCCTTCTATGAAGATCAACATTTCCTGGTAGTGTAGGTACTCATTCTAGGAGTTTCATCCCGTTCATTGCACATTAATGTGTCCACATTAGGCATCTGCTTAGCCATGGACAGGCTGGGTCACCGTTCCAGCTAACATGTTTATCCCTGAGGATCCTTAAGACGTATACGATGTCTTTACATTACAGTTTGTACACTTCGCACCTCCTGACTCTTAAGCATTTTGTTGAAAGGAATTCACTAATTCCTTTAGTCTCGTTAACTTAACTGAGTTCCTTTACTTCAACCATTCATGGTAATCCTTAGCTCTTGTTTGATTTATACTGCTGACCGTAGTACGGAGTCGACTACTTCCCGTGTTTCGGACTCTACTTGTATACATATGTGGGGTACCATACTGATACATTACTACTTGCCCAACTAACCCATATATAGGTCTGTTAGGCCCACAAGCTCCTATCGGAGTGCAGTCGTCCCACATTACAGTTCGTACACTCGTGGTGTCCGTCACACGCCTAGGTGAAGTATTCTGTTGTCAACTCCCTTATATTGT
Source organism: Limonium bicolor (assembly GCA_023374045.1). Classification (NCBI taxonomy): domain Eukaryota; kingdom Viridiplantae; phylum Streptophyta; class Magnoliopsida; order Caryophyllales; family Plumbaginaceae; genus Limonium; species Limonium bicolor. Next base: position 52,883,242 of record CM041776.1, read on the forward strand.
CCTGTGACAATATTCATTCCATGCTTCCCGAACTTAATCGAGGGAAAGTTTATCCATTGTTGAATTCTTATCAACTGCCCTTGGTTTTACTGGTTTGGTTTAGAAGAAGGTTAGAAATAAATATTGGTTTGAAATAAAATCTGGTTTTGAAAGGAAAGAGTTTGAATAAATCTGGGTTGAGAGAAAAATTCTCATGGTTTTACAATGCCTTCTTGCCTTAACCAAATCTAGCTTCTTGCTGACTGGTGTACTTCCAACTACAAAGGTCAGGCTGTTAAGCCCTTCCATGGTTATAATGATCACACTTAACTTTATGGTACTTTACCAAGTACTTTGTAGTGGTTATAAATTTCCCGAATAGCCCTGTTATAGCAGCACTTGCTATGGCAAGTGCGCCATGCTAACTGGCTATCGGTTTAACACATACCGGTTGTGGTATTGTTTTTACCCGCACTGTCATCAGTGGCCTTGTTGGCCCTCACTGATCTTACTGTCTTGACAATAAATCCTCTGGGTGACTTCTCACTATCTTCACATGATAATCATCAACTAGGGTGTTTCCCATTCTGGGAGACCCCCTTTTCTTTTGTATTGTTTCCTCTTCGTAGCCCGTTCCACGTATTTGTCGTGGTTACTGAGACTTGTCTCTTGTTTGGGCACTACGTTGTAGTTCCTTTGTCAGTTGGTATACCGTTGGTGTATCACTTAACAACTGCGGTTCCGTAGACACTTGTCTCGGGTTCCATTAATCCACTTCTTGCCTGTTGCATGGTCGGTGCGTTGCAAGCTGGTTGTTCTCGACTGCTCGGCATGTCGACCCAGGTTGCCGGAAATTCCATTCTCCTATGCATAGGTTTCTTCATTCTTTGATATAAAATGTGGTTAACATTGTTTAGGCAGAAACCGTCTCCGGAATTCCCACTTCTCAGGATCTACCGTATGACAGGTTCTCCATTGTCATAGAGGTACTTAATAACAGCCAGATCGGGTTTCCCGAGTATGAGAGGACTTATATCTCTCTGGCGTTCTTTCCCAAGTTATAAAACAGGGATTGTGGAGGGCGGGTTGGATATAGTAGGTTTTCAGTATTCTCTGGTAGTTCCTAACTAGCGTATCTCTCACGCTATCACTCAACCCTTAACCCCAAGTACTAAAATCCTAACTCGGTACTTCCTAAGCTCGGTAATTCAGTCATCAGAGCGATACTTCGCTCTGATACCACTTTTTGTAACACCCCATCCAACAACAAACATATAACCACATTCTGCAGCGGAAAATATACTACTTCCATTAATACTCTTGGTGTTACACGCCGTTAACCACCCACGTGGCTAACAAGGCTATTACATAAACATTGTACCGGTCTGATGGACTAGATTCCCGAGTGACTACACATTATTATGCCTTTTCATTAACACAACAACAACATACACCTTTCAACTGTACCGAGTATTCACAAACTGATGCCGATAACAATCTCGGTCTTACTACACCTACTGTACATATACAACTTGAATGATTACCCATGTACAACGACTACCCCGTCCTACTCTCGAACGGCTTCCTGCTCTTTGTACCTGAAATAGGAAAAGAAGAGAAAGGGTGGCCCCCAAGGGGCTCAGCACCTTTGCTGGTATGGTAATCCCGCAGCCCACATGCTACCGGGCCACGCACAACTAATTGTCGTCTTAGCATGCGGTTATTATATTTAAATCATGCATGCAACTGTACACACACAACACATAACATTTCGCCTCAATGGGCTCAACAAACGGATAATACCTCCTTACTTGATAAGTCACTCATGGTATTCATTATCCCTAGAGTGTTTCTCCTCTAATGGAGCTACTTCCTTAATAGACGACACTTACCCGTTATTCGGGTTATCCTTAACGCCGCTTATCACAACTGGGATTCATATCCATGATCCACATACTCCACATTTTGCAACATATAACATACACTACATAACAACACATAACAACACTTTTCACGTTTTAACGTGCACATAATAACATCGCAATAGATATTGCATCATAACAACACTACATAACACAACGGTACGGTTCCCCTTATGAACCGGCCCAAACATAGTCACTTCACTTGTAGCCTAGAGAATGTTGCCAGTCTCATGATAAGCTCATTACATAACTCGTTACCGTCTCGTTAAATGAACGGATAACTTAACATAAGGTGTCTCGGATATAGTGATCCAAGCACACCGAACAAACATAACATAGTATGCCCCTGTGGCCCGACGTGAGTCAGTAAAATAGCCTTGGTTAAGCTAAAGGGAAGGTTGGAAACCAAATTGGAATACAACCATAAAATACAGATAGGATCGAACTTGATATGACAACGACCCCCATACTCACACGCGTGGCCGGAACAGACCGGACTCCTCACTTCCCCCGTTAGCACTTGTTAGAAGTTCAACATTGAACTTAATTAAACAATCACAACATTGGGTTAAGTCTTGTTAGACACACAAGGGAAGGAGAGTCATACATTCACACACAAACATCACATAACTAACTCACGCATAGCCGTGGTTAGAACGTTCCTTAGGTCGGAAACGTTATCACCGGATACCGTTCTTTTACGTTTACCTAATAGTGGTTAACTAGCCCTTCAAGCGCATTCGAGGTTACCGGTATCGGCACGTAAACATACCTCGACAATAACGACTGTAAATTCGTTTCATGATTTATCTTATAACGTGGCAAACACACAGAAAAACACATTGGCATACAAGCAGGTGTAATCCGGTAGGACACAGGTTGCAAGAAAACCATACCTGTCACCGGAGTCCACTTTATCATGTCCACTTATGTTCCTCGAGCAACTCTCGAACAACTGATAACATTACATGTACTTTTATTAACATTGGGGTAGCATGATTGTTTAAAGTCTAATGTTCATAACTTATCCCCGTTAACTTAGTTACATAACTTCACATTTTAACTTGTTTACTTTCACATTTTACTACAACTTTTCACCTACTTGATTGTCATTATAACCCACCTAATATGTCTTAAACAACCTTATAACATCATTACCTAACAATCCCCTCATTACATTTCATTTTATAACCTTAAACATTTAAATCATCTTACATAACTTAATCTCTTAAGTCCTTTTATAATTATTTTTCTAATCACTAATACTCTCTTAATGGCATACCACTAATACCACTTAACATTCTTAAAATTTATTTTTTTTTTACAAAGGCCGACCGACCCACCCTGGGTAGGTCGCCTGGGTGGGTCGGGTGCAGAGAGCATCCGAGTTCACAGTTTTAGCCCGACCGACCCAGACTGGGGTCGGTCCCCTGGGTAGGTCGGCTGCAGAACCTCTCCTAAAAATGTCTATCTTATTCCAAACTCCTCCACAAGTTCCCTTATATGTTCTAACACCATTTGGGCACTTTAACACCCTCTTAAATCATCCATTAAACTCATTAGTTGACCCACCATCAAGCTCCTTGATCATTCACTCAAATTCTTGCAAAATTCCTAACACTTGTAATGTTTTCCCTAAGTTCCTAAGTGGTGGTTTATACTTATGATAACAACTAACTAAAATGTTTTCTCACCACCATCACATCTACTCCAAGCATCATTCATCACAAACACCTCCATTACACAACTCCTTCTATATCCACAAGTTTACACTTAGACCTTCACAAGGCTTTACTTTTCCTTTGTTTACCTAAACTTTAACAAGACTTAATACTTCACATATCATAACTTTGGTGTGTATAAAACACTCATTTGATTTCTAAATCCTCCAAGATTATGCCCAAGGCATCTTAACACTTAAGAACACCTTAATTCACCATCTTCACACTTAACCATTCCTAGCACCTTCTAGGTCATAAAATCTCATTACTACACATAAACTCCTTTGTTTATCAACTAAATTTCGCCATGGGTTCTCTTGTATCACCTTACACCAAAACACATAGTTTTTCACCTTTTGACAACCAAGAACACTTAATCACTTAATACACATTCCTTACACACAAACATATTGTTTTTCATCCTTTAACCATCCAAGGCATTCATCTTCTCAACAATGCTCTTTACACACAAGTAAACCTTTAAACTACACTACATCACAATATAGTGCATAAACTTAAATTGCTTGGCACTTAGGCCCTCAAATTACATGGCTCTTAGGCCCTTAAATTGCATAAACCATAAACACTGAATTTCCCACATTATATTTGCCTTTGATCTGCAATTACACCCAACAATACATATGCCCTTAATAAACTCCTTGAGAGCATTTTGCTAACGCATTTACCATTAGCTCTTTAGGTATTCTATTAAGCAAATCAAGCTCCATTTTCCTAGGCATTTAAACCACATTAGGTTAACACATTTACCTCTTTTCTTTCAAGACTTCCCACTTGTTTTTCTTTGTTCTTCCTTGATAGAAAACGGCAAGGGCTTTTATCACTTGTCAATCTTCTAATCAATACACATATAAGGGTAATGAGCATTAAGTTTAATACTCCAACTCATAGTTAAACCCTAGGTTTACATATGTGTCTTAAAACACCAAAATTTGATGATTACCTTTGGAATTCGGAAGAGAGCTTGGTTAAGTAGCAAGATACGACTCCTCCTAGTCCTTTGAAGTTTGAATTAAGCTATGAAGAGTGCAAGAAAAAGCACCATTGTGAGGTGAATTTTCGGACACATACAAAAATGAGAGGAAACTTAGATTTTCTTTGGTTTTTGTTACCTTGAAACAAAGGAGAATGACAATATGAAAGAAGATGAGCTTTTCCCCCTTTCAATGGAGATTATTCATGGCACAAAATGGAGTTCTTGAAGATTTGAAATAGAAGTGAAGAGCTTGGTCTAACTAAGACAAATGTGGTCTTAGAATTTGATTTGGAGCATTAATGAACATTTGGTGAGCAATTGAAGTTGGAGAAGAGAGGTGCTGCACCATGAACGGTTTTGGTTGGGAGAATGGAGGAAGATGACGGTGGGAACAAGAGGAAATGAAGAAAGGTGAGGAGAGAGGCAAAGTTTGAAGATATTTATGTTATAAAGCAAATAGTAACTTTACTTTATTTTCTTTTACTTTTCTTAGTTGGATGGCCAAGTATGGTGACTCACACCACTAAAACCGTGCCCCCTTACATATTAGAGATACTTATGGTCTTTGTTGACCAAATAATTGACTTATGTTGACTTAAGTCAAAACTAGCACTATTTGAGCACTATTCACAAACTAAGGCACATATTTGTGAAATTTTTGATTTCCCATTGATTTAGACTTCCTAATGTGATACTAAGTAGTACACATATTAATTAAAGAGTAATGATGGATATTTAGCAATTCAAAACTCATTTACAAGACAATTTTTCAAAAATGTGCTTTAAGGCTCCTTAAAGCACATTTTGTGTTTTAACTTGTTTGCAAGCTTGGTTTTCATTAGTAATTGATTTAATATGTTCATTAACATATAAATAAGGTCTTGGTAAGGTTATTAGGTCTTAACCAAACTTATCCCAAGCTTAGAGCACATTTTCGCCAATATTGGCTTTAAGGTATTTATTTGTGTTCTGTTTGGTTTAATTGTCTATCAAAGTTTCCTAAGGACTTAGTTATCCTTATTAAATCATAATTGAATATTACTAAGTCTTGGTAGGCTCTTTGGGTCCCAACCAAGTTCACTCCAAGCTTAGAGCATGTTTTTGCTCAAGCTGTGTCTTAGTGCTTTATTGTGTTTTACTATGGTTTAAGTTGTACACTGACGTTTCTAAGGCACTTTTTAGCCTTTAAATACCATAGTTTAAATGTTTAACAACATATCAAGGTTTGGGGTATTTCAAAACAATGTCTTAACCTTGCTAAATCAAGGTATAAATCATTTAAACCTTAACTTGATACATTAATACAAGTTTAAACTTGTGAACATTTAATTGCCGTGAGAGAACAAGGTGGTATGGTCATGTTTGACCTTAAAATGATTAAGGAAATGATTTAGTAAATTTTATAACTAATTAAACAAGCATAAATGTCAAAATAAAGACTTTATGTGGAAGTTTGGTAATTCAATGAAAAATATATGGTGAGGCCGAGATTTATAAGCATTTTTGGGACATTTATGTGTAATTTATTTTGTGAGCAAATGTTTGTAATAAGGCCATGTACTTTAGGCCATTTTATTTGTTTATATTTAGTTTAAAGTTGGTTTTAGGTGATATTTATACATTACCAAAATGAATAAGGGGTTAAAGTGTAATTAAATTAAATTTGGGGGCTTTATAAAAATAAGGCCGAAAATTAGAGGTTAAAAGGATTTAAAATAAAGTTTATAAGATTTTATAAAGTTTTGGGGGTTAAATGGTAATTTCTAAAAAGTATGGGTTATAAACCGTAATTATTAGGAATTGGTGGTCAAGGAAATATCAAGGAGCTCAACCTTGACCATATGGTAGGTTTTGACCAAATTAGTTAAGTTAAATAGCTTATTTAAGGTTTTATATTAAGTTATGTATTTAATTGCAACAATTTTATAACATATGTGGTGAATATGTTATTACCGAAAATAAAGGGTGTAAAATGGTATTATAAACACCCATGGGCTATTAGGAATTTTTAGGAATTTATTTGGTTGGTTTTGGAATTAAAATAAACTATATATGTATAATATATAGTTATTATGTCATTATGACACTTTGGAGAAATATAGGTGGTGGTATAACAAATATCGAAAATATATGGGTTAATAAGGTAATAATAACCCTTTGGTGAAATTTGGAGAGTTTTAGAATTATATAAGAGTATTTATTAAGATATGTGAATAATATATAGTTTTAATGAGATTATTAAACTATATGTTATAAATAGGGCCAAATGGCAATTATTGAACAGTTTTAGGGTCTGTTCGGTATTTTTATAGATATTGACCATAGGTTATATTTATATTAAGGTTAGAATGTTATATTAAATGGAATATATAACATGGTATAAATTATGGGATGATTTTGTAAATAAAGGAAACTATGGATTATGGAAAAACATAAGATTTTCTTATGGTGCCTAAGCGGCAATATAAAATAGTTTTGTATAAAAACTATAGGTTATAAATTAAAGGAAATAAGAATATCATATCAAATGATATTAGTATAAGGTATGACATTACATAATGTTTTGTGGCCAAAATAGAATTTAAATTATTTCAAGGGCTGTACCGAATTATTAAAGGTTGGAAAATGAATTTTAGACTATGGTCTATAATGTCATAAATGTTATAACAATTGTATGGTTTAGATGGAATTAATATAAGTAAGGATATTCACATAAAATAATGTGGCGAACTATAAATAAATGAGATTTATAAACTAAGGTGTTTATGGAATAAACTTTAGGAGTTGTAATTATACAACATAAAATGTTACTCATGTTAGGATAATAATCTTAATATAGGTTGTATAATATAATACAACTAATGGGAATAATCATCTAATAAACGATGATAAAAAGTAACATAAAATATAAGAGTTTATTAAACTCATGGGAATTACCTACATGGTAAATATATACAAACACAAGGATAATGTATATAATGATGGATATATATTATGGTTGGAAACCATATAATATAATGGTGGTGGTTATTTTAAAAAAATAGTTACAAACTATATGTTATGAGTTTTTGAATGCAAATATAATTTGCTAAGATAGTAGATTATATAATACCATGTATTATAATGGAAGGTGGAAAATAATACAATATAATATAATGATGCATGCATACATGCAACTATAGGTTATATACCTAAACTAGATGGTGGATAAGATTAAAAGAAATATAAGGAATTAAACTTAACAGTTGAAATGTTTTGACATGAGTTTTGGTTACAAAGCCGACCGGCTTAGATAAACCCGTAACAAACAACTGTAGAAAACAGGGGTGAACTGTCGGGGATACTTATTATTCGGAAATACCGGATGTAGTTAGTCATGGAGACTGACTTATAGTTTAGTACCGTTTAGATCATACTTCAGACAAGGACGCTTGACGAGCTAGTGGACTACACTGCGCATCCTAGGTCTTGGTGAACGGTATGTAAAGGGGTTTGATCCGAGTTGTCCTAAGGAAGCTCCTTGGGCTCGGATTTGGCTGATATAACTTGTGTGTTATGTGTGTGGATACATGTATGTGTTTAAAAGTTACTGTATTAATTATTTATGCACGAGCGTCCCACGGGACTAACACTACATCGACTATAGATCAACTTATATAAACATACATACACGTTATTGTGATGACATGACGGTTACTTGATATAATACCATAGTATTATCATTAAGTATGTGGTAACCTAAGTAAAACACTTGTGTGTTATGTGTGTGGATACATGTATGTGTTTAAGTGTTACTGCATTAATTATTTATGCACGAGCGTCCCACGGGACTAACACTACGTCGACTATAGATCGACTTATATTAACATACATATACGTTATTGTGATGACATGACGGTTACTTGATATGATACCATAGTATTAATATTAAGTATGTGGTAACCTAAGTAAAACACTTAGGGTTGAGTCACGACATTGTTGGTCTCTAGAGCATGGATCTCGAACATGAATATAACCTAGATTACTTCTAGGTATGTGTGAGACCCATTGGGTAGCTAATTAATAATTATTCTCCATAAGACTAAGAGAAGATCTTAAACATTATGAGAGAGAGATAGTATGAGTTGAGGTGAGGAATCCCGATAGTTTACGAACTACTTGGTTGCGGATTTGTGATCACTGAGGGGTTTCCTAATTGGATTCCGCTCCAGGTTATACCCAACGAGCCCAAACTGGATCGTGGGTCAGGTGGCTACGACCTTTATATGGACGTCTTACGAGACATAAGAGAGTCAGGGGCCTCCGGACCTCTGGCGAAATGAGCACCTTTGTGTGTACGGGAGGACTACTGTCCATGGTGAGGTTATCGGGTTGTCCTAACATGACGCCCAACTGGTATTAATAATTAAACATGGTTTGGATGGGGCCTTAAAGGCCAAATTAAATTAATTATGGAAACTGTACGCTACGGCGATTGTACATTGTACATATGGATGGGGCCTTGAAGGTCAGGTTAAATTAAATTAATAAAGGATGGTGAACGCTACGACGATTGTACATTGTTTATTATGTTGTTATTACCCGATACGTTCGATATACAAATGTTGTTTGGGATATTAAATGAATGTTTGGATTGTATGGATGGTTAAATGTTTATATTTGGATGGATGATTATGTATTTATGTTTTTACAGTACTGATTATAACTGTAAAATGGTAAAGCATGAAGCCGATCTAATAATAAGATGGTTAAAATGACAAGTGACCATTAGGGTCCAGGCCCGGCATACTCAGCGTCTATCGCTGATACTACACCATTACGGGTTGTTGATTATTGTCGAAGCCGAAGAGCAGGAACAGGGTAATTGGAGTTCTACTTTAATTATTACTGCACATGGAGCTTGTCTATACGGCAATGAAGATGGTGAATTGTATTATGGTAAGGGTATGTATTTTCAGGATTGGGTAGACGCTCACTTGTCGATGTTTATGATTTATGAACTTAGTATGATGTATGGGAGTTTTCTCGTTATCATGGCGGTTAGCAGTTTGTTTATGTTGGAAGTTGGATGTAGTTTGGCTTCGTTGCTCGCATGGGCGTGTAATGGCCGGTGACACCCGAGTGAGTATTATTATTGTTATTTATTTTCCGCTGCGAGACGTTTTATTTATTGCTACGTGAGAGACTATATCGTGTTTATGGAGAAGGGTGTTACAAAATTGGTATCAGAGCGGAGTACCGCTCTGATGACGAGATAATAGGTTAAGACAGTGTGCTTAGGACTTGGGAAATTACGGGAAACATTTGGGAGGTATGAGACGATTCATCTTAGAAAGACATTGTGTCTAGTAACGCAAATTGCGTGATAGGTTAGCCTTTAGGGCAATTCAATATATACTGGTTGTGTATGCTAATATACCGAGTATTTATGTAAAATACTGCACTACAGATGTCTGGGGGAACTAGTGGGCGTGGTACTGGAAGAGGTGGAGGTGGCGACCCCGTCATTCCAGGAGTTACAGAGACGGTTGCTGCCGTACTCGCATCTCAAGCAGACTTTTCGTGGGCTGCCTTTTTCGAATTGCTAAGAGGGAAGTACTACCCGGCGCATCTCAAGCAGAAGAAGTGCCATGAGTTTGAGACATTGACCCAGGGAGGTCTGACCGTGGATGAGTATTACGCTCGATTCATTGGTCTGCTGGACTTCATCCCCGGTGTGGATTACTCAGAGACCGTGAAGGTCGAGAAGTTCCGGGGAGGTCTATTATTTCGCATCCAGATGGCCATGGGTGCTACCCTCTACACTACCATCCAGTTATTAACATGAAAGCCATAAAATCTTTACTTACTACATTACCGTTTAACTTTGTGAGAACTTACCAATGATATTCCAGGAGTGTTACGAAGCTGCCTCGAGGACGGAGCTAATGCTCCAGACTCGGGAAGAGGCTCTCGGGACAAAGAAGAGAAAGAACCATGAGGGAGAGTCTGAGGGTGGAGGAGCATCTCCAGGCGAAGGCCAGAAAAAGGGAAAGTAAGGACTGATCCCATTATAAATTATTTATCATATTAAATACCTTATGAATGCTGACCCGAAACCTTAAATATGAAATTCTTTCCAAAGAAAGGGCAGCAGGGTCACCAGGGAAAGAAAGGGAAAGAGCCCGTCCTTCGGTTGACCGGTCCAGCTATAGATGCTCAGCCTCTGAGATCTGCACCTCCAAGGGTGAGAACACCTACCTCTTAAATTGAATTGTGACCTTAACCTTTATACCATCAGATTATAACTTAAACTTAAATACTACTATCAGGCACCGGACAGCCCCAGCGCCATTTTTACTGTAAGCGTTGTGGGAAGGACCATCCTGGGGTCGACTGCAAAGGCCGCAAAGTTGTCTGTCGGTGCTGCAAGAAAGAGGGCCAGAATTCGAGTGTTGGATGTACCCTGAGCGCCGTAATTACAGGCCACCAAGGAATACTCAGAAGACCTCAACTGGAGGATCTGGAGAACCACGAGGCTGTCAGGATGGCCAGACATCTACTGATGCTGGAGCCCAGAAGGGCAAGGGAGTAGATAGGGCATGAGTACCCTAACTCCATGAGACCGCTGGTGGAAGACTTTTACTTACTATGTTGTGTACTTACTTTTGATGTTAGAAGGAGCTATGCTATAAGTATGTGGTAGTGTGTCATTGACCACTCGCCTTTTGTGTATGACTTTTGAGACTAGTTATGTGAACTCGATGCGAGTAACTTTGAGACCATGACGGATTATATATATGAACAGGATGTTAAAGCTTACATTATCATGTAGCCCATACTCAACGACACGGAGTAAATGAGACCAGTGATTACTGAACCAGAATTTCCACCTGCATGGCGCACTTGCTATTGCAAGCGCTATGACAAGTAAACCACTGAAATTTACATCTGCCTTGCGCACTTGACAGAGCAAGTGCAGCAACAGCAACAGTAACAGCAACTGCAAATGCAACTGCATCAACTACTACTTTTTAGTCTTTTATTATAAGTATACCCAAAAAAAAGAGAGAGAAAAAGAAGAGAAAAGGAAAAAAAGGGATATCCATCAAAGGGAGATTGACAACAGAATACTTCACAATAACCGTGTGACAGACATTACCAGTTTACTAAACGAGACATGGGACGACCGCACTCCGATAGGAGCATGTGGGCTTGACAGACTTATTTATGTGTTAGTCGGGTAAGTAGTATTGTATCAGTACGGTACCCCATGCAAGTAGACAAGTAGTGTTAGGAACACGAGATGTAGTCAACTCCGTACTACAGACAGTAAGACGAGAAGAGCCGCAGTTAAACCAACGGGCTAGAGAAATCAAGAACCTTCAACAGAGAGCAGTGGACAGTATACAGTGAAGACAGGGAAACCGTTCAAGGACGTGAAAGAGAAGGAAAGAAACAGGAAAAACCCATTATGGATAAATAATATGTATAACCATCATAAGGATCAAGCTAATTCTTGCAATCCAGAGGAATCTACCAGATGATATGGACATAAACGCGTGATTACACAAGGATAAAAGACAAAACTATATAGTAGCAGATACCTTAAGCAAGGAACAGTGGATTTGGAATGTACCACTCATATGATAATTCGCTCACCTTATCTGTTTGACTCATTAGATATTAGCAGCTGAGAGTTTACACCCCTGCACTCTGTAGGACTGAGTGTTTTGGTATTGCACTTGTGCAGTTATTAATCTAGTGGGAATACGGAAAGATGCAATGTATACCAACACGAGTGTGTAAAAAAAAGAGAATTACAACAGTGTGTTACTCCGGAACAAAACCACCTGGAGACACGGATGACAATCATCATCTACGTGGACATGTAGGCTGGTACGTCTTAATATTACTAAGACGAGTGCCAAGAGCATTGAGTACCAACAATAGCCAATGTCATATTATACCTCAAGCTGAACATCAGTGAGAGAAGATACACGCACGTGTGCTAGTGATCCAAATGAGAGGATACACAACAATGGAAAGAGGCAAACTGAGCCTATGTTCATGGGTCTGCACCTTAATACGGAGCGAGTGGGCCCATTAGAACGAACTTGGGAGAGAGCACAAATAGATCAGTGCCTCACCCTTTACTATTGTGGAGCCCGGAAGGGCTAGAGTCATACCCGTCTCTCTGATATGAGGATAATCCACGAGTTGGAGAACTCTTTGAGAGCCAAGTATCCAGCGCTCCTTGTTGAGCGGCTGTTGTATACTTGTGGGGTACGGGGGCGTAACCCTTTTTAAGGGGGGTAGAGCCTCTTGGCTGTGCACGTGTGTGCACTAAGTTTTTGTTTTTTAGTATGCATTGCATACAAAGAATTGGTGGTGTGCGGGGCATATGAGGTTTGTTTGTTATGTATGCATGGCATACAGTGAATTGTCTCGTATGCATGGCATACAGTGAATTGGTTTTGTTGGTTATGTTTGGTACATGGGGCGTACGTTGTTGTTTTGTTTATGTATGATGTGCTCTTGTATGTATGTATCTTATGAGATACTTGTTTGAATGTTGTGTTTACACCCATGTGTGTAACACTTTTCTTATGCTATTTGTGATATGTATTCATATTGCTTTATAGAATGATTACATATGGTATCGCCTAGATACGAAATGAGTCATTAGATATGGAATTTGGAACGATGGTATGTTATGGACACCACGGGGAGGTTGTCAGGGGTTTGTAGAACTGATAGAAAATAATGGTGCTGATGGATCACCTATATCCATATATGATTGAAATAACGCCACAAAGTGATGGCTATGTGCTGTATAAGCGCAATACGATGTGTGTAAATGATATATCACATAGATATACATTATGGGAATATTGGGTAGTTATACATTTATATACATACCTATTTGATTAAGCGACTTTGGGACGAAGTCTTTTTAAGGGGGTAGATTGAAATACCCCAAACTTATAAAATATGGATTAAATATCTAATCACATTAATTAAGGCCTAAACATGCCTTAAAAGTCAACTGAGAACAACAGTGGTCAACACAAAGCAACATATTGCACCCCTTGACTGTGTAGGGTAAATATATACCCAAATGAACTTCTTAGGACCTAAAATTTTTTCCTAAGCTTATTAAAACATTACTAAACAGATTGTAATCGTTGGACACTACTCCAACACAAAGAACAAGCATTTACATGCTTCAAGGTCAAGAAGGGCAAAAATGTGCCCTAAGAATACCTTAAAGGTCGAATGACCTCTAAATGATGTTAAATTGGACTCCATGATCAAATATCATGTAAGGAACACAACAAAACCATTGTCAAAGAAAACCAAGCTCAGAAACACCTTGCGACACAAAATGTGCACTAAAACTCCTTAAAGCACGTTTTTGTGTAATTGCCTTCTAAATTGGTTTAAAATTGAAATACCCTGAACTTAAATATAAGGATTAAAATTAATCTAATAAATATTTAAGGGCCTAATGGTACCTAATTATTATTGGTAAGGAAAAATAAATCCAAAAGAAATAAAGAAACACTTAAAAGGCAAAAAACGCTAAATAAGCGTTAAATAACCATAGGAGGTATGAGGCCTCGGTTAGCGTATTATATGGATCCTAAAGGTTTAATAAGACCTAAATAATATATGGGAACAACTCCCGAAGAAAACGGATCCAAATAATGAATTAAAACGCTAATAGAGCTTAAGAGCACGTTTTTCGAGAAAACCCGAAAACGTGAGTTTAAGTGGTCAAACGAACCCGTAAAAATTATAAATCATTAAATAATAATTATTAATCATTTATGGGAGCTTAATAGTTAATAAAAATAATTAAACGAGGAAATTCCGGAAAACGGGCCCGGTAAGTGAATAGTACCGAAACCGGGTAAAATAACGAGCGTTTTCTGTATAGGATGAAAAATGCTCCAACGAGTATACTGTAAGGGGGCCGGTTGTTAAAGAGTCAAATAAATCCCTCACACACACATGTAACTAGCTAATTAAATAAGAGAGCCAAAAGCAAAAAGCAATAAAGTAAAAGAATTACTTTATGCCTTTCCTCTCACCTCACTCTCACAACACACTCATCTCTCTCTTTCCTCTCCCCCTCCACCGATTTCTCCCTCCTCTCTCTCTGGTTTGGGTGATTTCATGGAGCTCCACGAGCCTCCCATGGCTTCTCCTCTTTCTCCACACGCTCTAGCTTCATTTGAACTCCAAAGGTAAAAATAACTACATATTTGAACTCCCCTCATCCTCCTCTATCATTCTCTCTTTTCAAAATTCGAAAAGGATGAATTTCATCTCCATGGGTTTCCCCATTTGAAGAGAAAAGCGTACCATTATGGAGCTTGGAGTCTCCCCTTTCCAACAAGGTAAAAATCTACATGAAAAACTCATGTTTTCCCCACCTTACTTCATAACCGATTTTTGCCTCTTTGTAATGCCTTGTGTTCTCTCTATCTTTTGAGCATAATATCAACCTTGCAATGGTGGTGGATTCGCCTTCTTGAACCAAGGGCTAAGACCCCTTCTAAAACTCTCCCAAGGTAAACCCTAGAAATCTTGCTTTAAGCATTTCAATGAACTAGCATTAAATTAAAGTTTAGTATATTAATTGTAGTTTTTTTGTTCATTGGGTGATGGGAATGGAGTTTGGAAACTCCATTCCCCACATGGCCGATTTGGGCAAGAAAGAAAGAAGTGGAGAATTGGAAAAGGAATAAAGGAATTATAAGCTCAAGGTAAGAGCCCTTTACTGATGTTAATTTTGATGCATTAGACTGATGGGAATGGGCAAACTAACTAAAGAACCCAAAATCTTGTATTGGTATTGTAGTATTGGAAATTTGAGTATTTGTGAAGAAGTTTGAGTATTTGTGAAATTAGTATGTGAATTGTAGGCCTTGGAGCCAAATGATTGTGTATGAGTATTAGTATTGGTATTTAAAGAAGTATTGGTGAATGTATATTGTATTGATTGCTGGTAGAACCCTTGTATGGGTGTGGCTAGAATAGGTGTGAATTTGGTGAGAAAATTGTGTGTATGGATAAGTTAGGAATGTATGTGAATCATGGCAAAATTTTGGTAGGAATATGTACATGTATGGAAGACTTGGTGATTGGGAAAACCAAGGTGTGTATTGGAGTTAGTAGAGATGTTTAGTAGCTATGGAATGGTAGTAGTAGTAGTATGTGAAATAAGAAGTATAAATCTGTAGCAAGAAGTATTGGATTTCATTGGAGGAACTAGGAAGAATTAGAGTACAAGACCTAGTTAAGTGAATGTTGGACTTGGGTATAGATGTGTAATTGCTTGGAAATGTATTGGGATGCTAATAATGGTATTGGTGGTTGGAGTATTGAGTGTTAGAAGTTGGAACAAAAATCTGTAGCATTGAAGGATGAAAAACTGTTGTAAGTGTGGAAGGGAAGTGATGAAATTGTGTAAGTTGATTGATGGATTTAGTAAAGAATTTGGTGGATGAACTGAGGCAATTTGAAGGGCATAAGTAGTGTTAAAGCATGTGGGATTAAGTATAAGACCAATGGGGGAAGTAATGGGTAAAAGATAGAACTGAAAACAGAAATAAAAATGCAAGTACTGGGCCGGACCGACCTTGGGACCGAACTTGCAAGGTCGGTCAAGCCCAGATTTACAAAGATGGGAAACCTTCTGGAATGGACCGAACTTGCGACCGGACTTGCAAGTTCGGTCGGACCAGAAAATTCTCCCGTCTATAACCTACTGGAATGGACCGACCTTGCGACCGGACTTGCAAGGTCGGTCGACACAAAATTTTTTGGTCTTGTAAGCTACTGGAATGGACCGACCTTGCGACCAGACTTGCAAGGTCGGTCAGGCAAAAAAATTTCATCAGGTAACTCACTGGAATGGACCGACCTTGGGACCAGACTTGCAAGGTCGGTCGGCCCTATAATTCTCCAGCGTAATTCCCTACTGACTTCGACCGACCTTGGGGATTGGACTTGTAAGGTCGGTCGAGTCATACAAAAAAAATAATTAAATTAAATAATAATCATATATATATATATATATATAAATATATATATATGTATACCCACCTATACATATGTGCATATATATGTAAGTAAACCATTGTTAAGTAATTAGGAGTAAGTAAATAAAATAAAGTATTGGAATGGAAGACTTAGTAAGTATGGATTAGTAAACGTAAGAGTAATCGGGTTAAGTTAATGGTAGTTAGATTAATCATTCAACTGTACGTATATAATAGGATTTGATTTGTGAACACCCGGAGGAATGTTGGGATACAAGTACAACGGTGAAAGGTATGATTTCTTCATGCCCTGTATCCTAACCTGGTTACCCCGATTTGTGTGCTTATTTGACCACCTAATAAAATAAATGCATGAATCGGATTATATTGCACTTACTTGTGCTTGTTTACATTGTTCTCAATATTTGTCTTGAACAATAGTTTGTATAATTCATGAAATATATGAATGATGATGATGTGTAATTGTACCTTGTAGTGTACTTGTATAGTGTATTGTATTTGTATGGATGTGTATATGAACATTGTATTGTGTATGTGGTTGGATGATGACTTCTACTAATTCCTAACTACCTAACTCCTAACTTAAGTGAGTAAATTGAAATGAGTAGAAGTCCGATATAGCTTCGGCCACGCGTGAGGATGCGGAGTCACAAGAGGTTGGCTGCAATTCCTGACTCTTAAGCTGGTCCGCGGCCCAAACCCCTTTAAATGGGTAGCATCCCGGATTGGTGAGTCAAGTAAATCCTGGTGGTGGGACGGAGTAGTCCCCGGGCCGGAGGTCCCAACGACTTAACATGAGTAAGAGTAAGAGTAAGTAAGTAAGTATGAGTATGAGTATGAGTATGTATGCGTATGTATGAAGTAACGAGTAAAAGAGTAATCTCCACCCGATTAACCCGGGTGGACCAATGAAGCTAACAAGTATTGCATATTGTGTATGAAATGAGTATGTGCATTTGGAAGAAGGTAAGTATGTATTGGATGGTTATTTTGTATTCCTTGTATGCAATGAAGTGTATGTATGTATGCCTTGCGTAAGTGTTATTGTATGGTGTATAAGAGCATGTATGCATGTATGTTTGACTGAAAATGGACCGCATGTATTCGACCAAGCGGTCGGTGTACCCTCAGTAGTACGCGGGGTATACGGTTATCAAGCGCAGCGAAAGCTGATCCCCTAGGGGGAACGTTTTTAGTGTGCAGGTACCCGGAGCGGATGTGGTCAAGGTAAGAGACCGGCGGCACACCCTTGTACTTAGAAAGTAAGTAGTTGTGAGGAATGGGTAGGTGTAGACTCTTAGCGAGTATGTATGTACTTGGAAGAGATATTATAATTGTATAAGGATCCTAGTAGACTCGGTTAAGTATATTGTAATGTTTGGATTATGGAGGAGTAAGTATTGCATGGAGCATTGTTGTATTTGATTGATGAATGGAGTATGTATTATAGATGTGTAGTGCTCGGGATTCCGGTCCATCAGACCGATGATGTATGTAGAAGTAGTAGCCTTGTTAGTCATGTGGGTGACTAACGACATTGTATCACCCACTGTATGTAAGTATGTATCCGCTACGTGTATCGGATGTGTAAGGAGATTGGACGGTAAGCATTGTATACACGGTAGGAGTGTTACAAAAAGTGGTATCAGAGCGAAGTATCGCTCTGATGACTGGAAATACCGAGCTTAGGAATACCGAGTTAGGAATTAGAAGCTTAGGGCTAAGGGCTGAGTGTTAGCATTAGAGATATGCTGGTTAGGAACCACCGGTGAGTACTGGAAACCTACGATACCAGCCCCGCCCGCCGCAAACCCCATTGTATAACTTGGGAAAGGACGCCAGAGAGAAGAAAAGTCTTCTCATACTCGGGAAAAAACTGATCTGGCAGTTGCGAAGCAATCACAGAGTAACAGGAACCAACATATGGTAGATTCCAGGAATTGGAAGTCCCGGAGATGGATCCCGGTTGAACAACAATACCCGCACTTAATGGCGGAAGAATGAGAACTCCATCCATAAGGAGACTACAACATGCAACAACATGGGGCGACATGCTTAGCAGTCGCTAAACCTGGCTAACCAACCAGCAACAGGAAAAGGAGCACTAAGCGTGCAACGACGCGGGAAAAGGGAGCAGTAACGGAACCCGAGACACAAGTCTACGGGATAGTGATACTTGAATAATACCACCAACGGTATGCTAGCTGGCTAAGGACATAGTCGGAAGCGATTAACTCCAAATTACAACGCCAAAAGGTTACAATACCCAGCCAATATAGCTCAGATAGCTACAAGAACAACCATGAGATATAATCCAATAGGACTACAAGAGTAGTACCTAAACAAGGAAGGCTCAGTGACCACCACAAATGTGTGGGAACGAGCCACAAGGAACGAAACTAAACCAAACAGAGTGGGAATCTCCCAGGATTGGAGAAGTACCCAGATCTATGACAGTCATGTCTAGACCACCTAGAAGCTACCTAAAGGATTGAGTATACCAATTGTAGATCAATAAGATCAAAGGAAGAGTCGACAAGACTACCAAATGTAGGCGGAAACCCTACCAAGATTGGTATAGGATTACCCAAAAACCACCAGTACCACGCACTTGCCACGGCAAGTGCAGTAAGGACAGAGATACGTAAAGAAACTCTAACACACCACGGGTACATAGTAATGCACAGTGACTACAATGAAGCAACTATGGGATCACAAATCCTGAAACTGAAGGAATCGAACCTTGGAAAGGCCTAACGGCCCGACCACTGTATTTAGAACATATCAGTCAGCGAGAAGCTGGACTTGGTCAAGATTTCGAACAGGGCTATGCCATGAGGAACTTCTTTTAACACCGAACCATAACTTTCAAACCAAGTTTTCTTTCAAAACCACATACCTCCTTTTTAAAACCTTGGATTTTAAAAACCGAGCCAACATAATTACGGTGAGTATCAAAGAATGATACAAGAGGAGTTGACAATAGAATACTTCTCCTAGGTGTGTGACGAACACTACGAGTGTACCCAATTACGGGATGTGGGACAACTGCACTCCGAAGGAGCTTGCGGGCTTGACATATAGTTGGGTAAGTGGTAACATACCAACATGGTACCCCACGTATGTGTACATGTAGTGTGCGAAACACGGGAAGTAGTCAGCCCTGTTCTATGGACCATCAGTAAGTTCAACCAGAACAACTGGACACCTCAGACAACTCAGCATCAAGGAACTCAGAAAATCCATCTGAAGGTAAGGAGTAAGAACTAGAAAGTGCAAAGAGCACAGACTAACAAGTATAGACATTGGATATGTCTCGAAGACATCAAGTAAATATATAATAGCAGGGAAGTATACGCAGCCCGACACGGTAAGGCAACTGCCTAAACATGAACACCACAATGCTCGACAAACGGGACAAAACTCCCTAGAGCAATTACAAGATCACCATAAAGTAAAACCCATCATTGAAGGGAATATTAAACCTAGACACAAGCGCTAGGAGCAAGAATAAACGGTCTACCCAACGACGGGAGACGTTATAGACCTAAAGGGAATAACCTAATACAATACCATAAGATGGTATAGAGGACAACACATGTTATAAACATTAGCCGGATGTAACGGCATAACTACCAACACCCAGGAGCGATCCTTGAAGGGTGTCTGCATAACAACAGTGAACAAGCGTAATGATATGAGCACGGAAGCTAAACGAACACTCGGTTAGGACACCGAAGGGGTTTCACTTAACAGGAAATACCCTAAGGTACTGAGAGACACCTATTGATACCATTTTGCCTAAAGGGCCTCCTATGAACGGAAGCGTGATATCACGACTTGCCATGGAGCCCAATAATACCCCATCCTGTGATGGTATACAAGGAGTGGAAACATGTATAAGCAACTTGCAAAGAGCATAGCTTACATCAATAAGGCTTGAAAGCCATCAACCAACTATGTTATGTAAACCTTAACGGTTGCATAACCCACACCATTGGATGACAAGACTGCAAGAGATATTGTCTCACACGACAAGAAATCAACAACTGGACCATCAGTTCAAACCCAACATCCTGAGTGGCTTGGAGTAATGGCCATCTCAGTGTCACTGTCACTAGAGCACCAGTCTAGTATACAGTTGACAAGCTTTTAATTACATTTCATGCCTACTGTAGCAGTAATAACACAGAGGCAAAAGAATCGTAATAATGCCAACATTGGCCTAGTCCACACTTGGACAGTACGAGAAACCCAAGGGAAGGTACCCCTCGTTAACCGAAGACCACCAATGCGGTGATGATGTGAACCCTTAGAAAAGGCTTCCATCTACTATAACAATAAAGCCTACGTAATAGATATTGCCAAGGGATGATGGAATAAGGAAATGAGATTTCCAAACCATTACAACGTAAAGGATTAAGCACACCCATATGCACCTATACATGTGGAGAACCATTGCATAAACACCAACATGATAAACCTCGTCTTGTGACTTATGAGTGGATGCATACCCCTCAACAAGAACCTTCACTTGTCAGTGATAGAATACCCTCCAATTGGAGAACGGGACCAGAAAACCCTTGAAGTTTCTTGGGATGTCCTGGTAATATACATACAAGTAAAACTACACAGCTAGAGCCTAAAACAATGCTCAGCACGGGAAGACAATAGTTGTAAAAAACAATCAATGTGAGTGCACATTGCACACCACGAATGACCAACGCTCAAGAGAGCTTGCAACCCGATAAACCACTTCATCCTTGGTCAACCACATTAGTTGGCAAACTATATCATGAATGAGGAAGTATTGTGAGGTAAGCTAACCTACACATGAAACCTAAGTAGAATAAGACATCTCCACATTGGGAAGATAATAAAATTGCGGTATGCTACGACAACCGTCATACACATGAACACAGGAAACTTCTAGTGTATTTACACCATAAGGAAATGGTGCCAATGACAATGGCAATAAGTAAAGAGGAACTACCACAGTAAGAGAAACAGTAAAAACAATGTTGTACAATGAGTAAGAATACGGTACGCAACAAGCGACCGCTATGAGGAAGTAGCAGATAATGACACGGAGCATAGGTATGGGATGACCGACAGAAATATTCTTTCCTATCACATAAGTGACTTACTGCCAAGCGTTTGCGCCTCTGCACTCTGTATGACTGGGTGTTTTGGTATTGCACTTTTGTAGCTAATGATCTAATGGGGTAGCTAGGGATATGGGAAATGTAAACCGTAATAGACCTTTATTTTCACCAACAAACATGGCATAAGCAAGTTAAGCAAGCTTAGCAACAAACCGTGCGGCCTAAGGCCAAAGAAGCACGAAGAGTGTAAAACACACTAACAATCACAGAATGTGAATCCCAATGGAACAAAAGGTGAAAGGAGACTTAAGGAAGTCACTAGGACCAATGCATATCAATGCAAGGTCATACAAGTAAAGAACACTTGTACTGAACCAGGAGGAATGGTATAATTCAGAAGCTATTGACAATAGAGGAAGCACTACAACTAAGTAGTGACTTAACCTCTCCCGACAATAAGTTGGAGGAACTTAACGAATAATCGTGGAAGCACAAATAGCATGTGCAGTAGATTACCAGAGAGCAGATTACAATCTTTAACTCATAAAGTTCAAACAACGGTAAAAGAATACCACATTGTTAGTAAACCTTATTCCCACAACGAAGGGATAAAGAGGAGATGAGTAGCACATTTGGAATAACCAAAGAGCAATAAAATACTAGGATTATAAGGGTCACGCAGCAGAAGCTAGTGGGCCTAGCTAGGAGATAACATACCTAGTAAGTATAATGGAATGGCTATTAATGCCTTGAAGCCGGTTACCCTAGAACCGAATTAATTATGAGTTAAATAAACTCATATAGGAATTCTTGGTGCAAAGACAAAACCATTGGTATGGTTAAGACCCTTTGACCAGAGCATATTATATAGTATACCGTAGTGAAGCTAAACGCTTCAGATTGCCCGAATTAAATAACCCAATGTTTAATATTAACATATGGGAGATTACGTGGGTAATCCCTTTTAAGGGGGTAGAGCGAAAACCGCTTAATGAAAGTTTTATAAATAAAACACATAAAACTATAATGTGCAGAGCACAATGGAGAATTATTCAATGATTGGTTCTTACGTTGTATAAACAGTACGTTTTCATTCATAGTGAAATTGTGGTAACTAAGCATTAGACATGCAAATACCATAGGGCGAATATACCCATCTTGTAACCCAGTGTAAGAGCATTAGTAAAGAAAGAAATAAGTAAGTGGATGAGCTCACAAGTATGGTAACCCCTAAAGAAGTAGTACGAATGGATTAGAGTAGTAGAGGAATGTAGCCAGGAGTATGTATTCGTAAGTACGTATTGGAAGTAAATCGAGGACAATTGAATTTCATAAGTACTGTAGTCCTTAGCTAGAATATTTAACATAAAGGAGCGTAGTGAATGGAAGTAGTAACAGTCGATAAATGAGTATTTAGGTATTGAATCTTGAAGCAAGTATTTGGAAGTAGAGTGACGATGATTGATGGACTGAATTCCATCCTTTGGAGATGTTGAAATTGTAATCATGACTAGGAAGAGTAAAAAGATAGAAAATTGAAATAATCAAACTATCTGGTTGTTTGAAACTGATGTGGGAAGTCGAACTTGATCCTGATCAGATCGAGGGAAACCGATCACAAATTGGGGTGGAAAGATAATTCAACACTGATGCTGATCACATCTGGGTCGAATGATTCTTGAAGCTCCCCTCAAGTGGTCACAAGAATCACGTAGGATAGAAGTAATGAATATAAATTGGAATTGGGGGTTGTGTGTTTTAGGAAAATTTTTAATTGGTAGTGGTGAAAGGATTTCCTTAATTTGAAGAATGTGGATCTGCTAGAAGTGTGTACCGAAGATGATAGTAAGGTAGTATGTTGTATTATTTCAAGGGCAGCGGGACATAGAGGAGTCCTGGGTCTAGATGACCTTGGTGCCTGAGGGATCGTATGTGTATTGCATTGCTTTGGGAATAACTTTGCACTGTAGGTATGTATGAACGTTGTAATGAGGAACCGGATAGTTAGTAGTAGTGCGGATTGGAGTAACTATTGTATATTGGTATGGTATGGTATGTAGGAACCTTGAGTGATGGATTTGGGAATTGTAAGGAGGAGGAACGTACAACCTTTGGCATAGACGGGTATGAATGAGTAAGTATAGTAATCTCATAACCTCGAACAACTTTGAGGACAAAGTTCTTAAGGGGGGTAGATTGAAATACCCGAACTTAAATATAAGGATTAAAATTAATCTAATACGTATTTAAGGGCCTAATGGTACCTAATTAATATTGGTAAGGAAAAATAAATCCAAAAGAAATAAAGAAACGCTTAAAAGGCGAAAAACGCTAAATAAGAGTTAAATAACCATAGGAGGTATGAGGCCTCGGTTAACGTATTATACGGATACTAAAGGTTTAATAAGACCTAAATAATATATGGGAACAACTCCCGAAGAAAACGGATCCAAATAATGAATTAAAACGCTAATAGAGCTTTTGAGCACGTTTCCGAGAAAAGCCGAAAACGTGACTTTAAGATGTCAAACGAACTGCAGAGTGGATTTATCGTGAGTTATTAGCACAGGTGAAATTGATAAAAGAGAGAAATTAGTACTCAAAATATCCGTCGGGCTGCAAATTAAAACCCGGTCGTAGTAGTATAGAAGACAGAAGCGGCCGGGGTCAAACCGTGGGACTTAAAGCGAGTTAAAACAGTTCCTAAGCTTGTCACAAAAGGGGGGGGGAAGTTAATTGACTTGTTTTTAGAGAATTAAAAGAGCAGATTAAATTACTGAGTGCAGATGAATTAAATGGAACTCCGGGTTCAGGTTTTATATAATCTGATTATTATGCTATCTCTACCGGTTTAATATATTAGTTTGGCAAAGTTCCTGTTTATCCTAAGGGCTAAGTCATAGACCCTTAAGAACTCGTTTACCAGAAAATGCTCGGTCTAATCAAGGTTCGAGCAATACTATGTAAACGGACGTTAAATTCAAGGAATTATAATTGCATCTGTAAATACTAACTTATTAAATCATAATAAGTTTTCTCTAGATTTACGGCTTAAATAACCTGTCTATTTCACCTGGTCTGATCAAAATAGACTTAGGAAAGCATTTTAATAAATTCATGTAATTTATTAAAATGGTGAGAGAAATCCTTTAAGCGTAGCAAACTGTATTTATTAAAACCGGTAGAAATATTGATTACATAATTAAACAAACCATAATTAAAAACCTTGCCCGGAGCAAATCCTCCTTAGCCAGACATATTAACTGGTAATAAATCTGGCAGAGGTTGGACGTAATACAGCACGGAGACGTGATTAGTGAATGGAGAAATGGAGAGGTCGAAGAGTTAAAGATGTACGTAGGCTATTATAAGTGAAGTGGGTGAATTAGAGAATTAATGGAGTGAAATGGTATACGGGAGCGATTTACTAGAATAGAATGAGGTGAGTGTGAGTGATTTTCAGGTTTTCTCCGTGCACTCGTACAAGGCTGTAGGGAATGGGTATTTATAGAAGAAATTAAGAGGTAATCTTCCGTAGATATTTGCTTCATTGATTGCTTCATTGATTGAAGCATTAATTGCAGGGGACAGGAGCTGAGTGCGTGAGGGAAATATGGTAGGCGGTGCGGAGTAGATAGATATGGCGATTCAAGTTGAAGACGACGACTGCGCGACGAAGAACGTTCATTTTAGCCTTAACCACCTCTTAAGAGGCGGTTTCTTGTTGTGGTCCGCCCGTGGTTCCGCCTCGCGGTTGTGTGTGACGTCCGCCAGTTACGAGGCGGTTGCAGCCAGTCTCGTCCGCCACTTAGTAGGCGGTTGCACCCAGTCTCGTCCGCCACTTAGTAGGCGGTTGCAGCCTGTGAGACGTCCGCCACTTAATAGGCGGTTGCAGCCTGTGCCCGTGGCCTATTCCTTCAAACTTTGACCGGCTCTAGATTGTTCGTTTGGACTCTGTTTTCTGAGCCGTTTATGTCTACGCGTTCGTCTCTCCGTCTACTTCACTCCCGGCTTGGTTTTCCTCATGTTAAACCAATAATTTTGTGAGATAAATAATAAAACATAAACTAGAGGAAAACTAACCGAAGTGGAGAAATGAGCAAGAAAAGTGCTAATATTAAACATGAAATACACCTATAAAACATGCTCATTTTGACACTTATCACACCCCCACACTTATCTTTTTGCTTGTCCTCAAGTAAAATCATGTACCTAAGCAAGTAGGAGATGCTCAATACTAACAAATATTATTATGAAGGGTAGGATAAAAAAGTCAATAGTTCATGATCTCTAAAACTTATTGAGGAGTGTGAAAAATTATCTGCTGGTGGCATAGGTGTGCTCAAGGTGAAAACAAATATAGAGTTTCGGGGTATGATCTAAGGTACTTCAATGTTTTTTTGTTTTAGGCGACACCGAGAGCTTTTACCATGGCTAACTTCTCTCAAGAATGGGCATTGAGGAGAAAATAAAAGGAAGAAAAGATTTATGCATTTGCTTCACTTTTGCATGAGGGATGAGAAAATGTAGGCAAGAGCACTCAACTCTCTTTTGTTGGTTACCAATGGTGTCTCGAAAGTCCCTTATTTTTTGTATACTTCTTCTCTTTTTTTTAACAGAGAAATACCCCTTAGCAATCCCTAAGAGAGAAGACAGAGAGAAACCCTGAGCAATAAAATCCAACCATTTGCAGATTATTTGGTCACACCGCATATAAAAATGCTCCTCAAAAGTAATCAAATGAAATTTTTTAAAAAAAATTGTACCCTTTATCCCACAATTCATAATAGTATTTGTTTTTAAAGAGAACAACCTACATTAGCAGGGTACATAATTCAATTTTTGAACAAATGCGAGGTAAGCAGAAGATAAGCAGAGAAACTTAACAATTTTAAGCATTTAGATGACCTGAAAAGGCTCTTCCCCCACACTAAAGCTTAAGCAATGCCCTCATTGCGTAGATGAAATAAAATTAATAGGGCAAGCAATGTAAAGGAAAGAGTGTACTCCCCAGATTTCGTAGAGTGTGTAGAGCTCCCCCACACTTGAGTGTTGCTGTGGAATGTCATGAAATTAAACCTGTAAAGAATATTCTACACAGCGAGAAGAACTCAAGTGAAGCCTGCATTTTATTATAGCAATAAAAAAATATAGTACAAAAAGGAAAAACATATTAAATTAAAGGAAAGATAAAAGATAGATAGTGGGTTGCCTCCCACCGAGCTGCCCGGGGTTTAACGTCTCTAGCTAGACGTATTTGACCAAGTTTTAGTTTGGAGAAGATTCTGAGGGCAAATTATCCCGCTGTTCTTGGACAAAATAAGTAGCAGATAGGTCAGTTGAAATATTGGAATGAGAATTATACCTTTTAAGTCGTGCCCCGTTGACCTTGAAAGTTTCGCTGAAGAGGGGAAAATACGCCCAGAAGACCCAAAAAGAGAGCAACAACCCTACAGAGCAAAGAGCAGGGAAAGGGAGGCCAAGGCAACGACCGGGCGTCCCCGTCCAGGCCCAGGTAGGCCGCAAGCAGCGACCGGTCGTCTGTGACCGGTCGCCATAGGAAGCGTTTCGATCGGTCATTTACGACCAGTCGCCAGGAGTACGAGATATAGTATAGAAGGCGCCCGGTCGTTTGTGACCGGGCACCAAATACACCAAATATAGCACGGATACGACCGGTCGCCTGTGACCGGCCCGTAAGAGGGCAAAACAAGTACGGGTAGCGACCAAAAGATAGGGAAATTAGGGTAAGATATTTATCAGATATTTTTAGGCTCGCCAAGATATTTATGTGCCAACCTGGCACAATGTAACGGGCTAAAAGGCCAGTGATAAACACTATAAATAGGGGTTCACCCCCTCAATAAAAGGCACGCGAACAGTACCCGAGAATCCTCACTGTGCATTGCGCTCACGAATCCCTCTTTCTTTCTCTCACCCCTTTTTTCGGTAACAAGGTAACTCGATAGAACTTGAAGAGCTTGATGATAGATTAGGACCCTGATTGAGGAATTGAGAGAAGACTGCTTAGGAACCTAGGGATTTATACCATTTCATTTGGCGCCGTCTGTGGGAAGAGAACAGCTCAGATCTAGCAACCACGAGTCCACCAACAAGAATAATAACTTTGGAAAACATACGAAGTCGACACATCTGAGAGCAAAATTGTGTTTTTTGCAGGTTAGGTACGAAGATGGCACCCAGAACAAGGAAAAATCTGCAAACCAACGACGGAAGCACTGGCCCGAGGCAACCCACGACTCCATTTCCAAAAAAGACTTGGAAAACATGCTGGCGAGCCTCACTAGATCAATCGACGAAAAAATCGTGGAAGGAAACGAGCTCCTGCAACAGGAATTGATGCAGAGGGACGAGGAATTCCAGCGAAAGTGGGAGAGATGTCCGAGGCGATAGACCTCCTGAAGGGACGGGATGCGGCCGGAAAATGACGGGAAAAGAGGCACCCGTGGGGAGGCCTTAATCACCATCGAAGAAGAAGAAGATGATACCATTGACATGAGCCTGTACCCCTTCTCTGAGAAGATCCGCAGAGCTAAACTCCCGCCTCACTTCGTCGCCCCGGCGGTGGAGAAGTACGATGGCACTGGGGATCCCGCTCAGCACATAAAGAAGTTCATGTTCGCCATGAACACCCAGGGGATTAGCTCCCTCGCCCTGTGCAATTTGTTCCCTGGAACACTTTCCAAGAGGGCCTTGAGCTGGATCTCGTCCAGACCACCCCAGTCGATCTCCAGTTTCAAACAGCTGACCGAGGAATTCCAACAGTACTTTGCGGCCAGTAAGAAGGTGAAAAAGAAACGATAGAGCTCATGGATGTAAAGCAGGCGAAGGGAGAGACTGTAAAGGAATACAGCGAGCGGTTCCACAAGCAGGTGGCTGAAATCGACGACATCGATGAGAAGATACTGATCAAAGCCTTCGGTAATGGCTTGGCCCACCCACACCTCGCTGGAAAGATAGCCACCAAGGCGCCAAAGTCGCATGGTGAGTTAGCTGAGATGATCCACGACTTCCTCAAGTCGGAAGTTGCGGAAAATAAGGCCAAGGAGCTCCTCAACAGCTTTAGAGCCCCAGCTGTGGGTGAGAAGAAGGCAGGCCAGACAGGTGGGGCGGTTGCGGCCGGAGGATCGCACCAGGGGGAAGCCGATACAAGCCTTATTCCAAAACCCCGACCCCCCAGGGACAGCAAGCCTCGAGCTCCAGAACTTTCCCGACGGTATCGATAGACCCAGGAAAATATGCCGCCGCCGTAAGAGAAGGGCTTCTACCCCCACCAAGAAAACCCTTCCCGGGAGAGGTGCCGGTGGCCTTCTGTGAGTACCATGGGCATCGCAGCCACAGAACCGTAAACTGTGCGAACCTCGCCAAGGAGCTAAGGATAATTGAGGAGAACAAGAAGAAAGGAAGGGGAGGCCAGCAGAGGCAGCACCATGGTAGCCAGTCCTCTCGGCCAAAACCAGAGGGAGAGGTCCACCCCGAATTGGACCATAGCAAGTCCTTCGGGGTAATTACAGGTCTGTAAATTGCCTAGGGTAATTCTCTAGGATAGGGGGCGAAGTCCCCCCTTTTAGAAGAAAAAAAATCACCTCTGTACCCGACTGGGGGCTGTAATTCGTTACTGTTTTATTAAAGCTTTCTTATATATGAGTAGTTGCATCCCGATAAAGTTTCACATATCTCGAAATCCACGAATAAAACAACAATAAAAAAAAACTAATGAAATCCTCCTTGAGAATGCTTACAGGACTATTCTCAGAAGTAGGGCCCCTGACCCCCAATGAGAGGAAAAGACACGTCCACGAGGTTCACCGGGAACTCCCGGACAAGAAGGATACGAAGCACCAAAAGCTCCCCCCAATCTACTTCACCGAGGACGATGAAGACGGAGTCCTGTACCCGCACAACGATCCACTGGTCATAAGGGCTCAGGTAAATGACCGCATGATGGGAGGAAATCCTGGTCGATAGCGGGGCAGGTGCAAACGTCATTTCTGTCGAGGCAGTAAGGAAACTCGAAATACCGGAAGATAAGATCAAACCTTACTCAGCCGTACTGGGAGGTTTTGTAGGAGGAATCTCGGCTAAATCTACAGGAGCGTCGACTTCACCATCCCTAGGGCAAGGGGACGAGAGGCGCACGGAAGAGCTGACGGCCTTCATCCTTCCCGGGCTCTCTGGGTACAACATGTACCTCGGGCGGCCGGGAATAAATGCCTTCAGAGCCATCTGTAGCACCCATCACCTGAAGATGAAGTACCTGACCAGGTCAGGGAAGCTCGTCACGGTAAGAGGGAGCCAGAAAGTCGCGCGGGTATGCGAGGTACGGATCATGGAAAACCTACCAGGAAATGAGACTGTCAAAACCGTGGGGTCTGAGAAGGAATTCAAGGGAAAGCTCCCCCTCCCCGACGAAACGGCGGAACGGTACGGGGCCCCCGCTGATCTCCCAAAAGAGGTACCTCTTCGAACTGACCCTAACAAATCCTTCAAGATTGGAAATGCCTTTGACAGCGAAGAACAAGTCCATCTAACAAGATTCCTGGAAAAAAGAAGGGCCACGTTCGCCTGGAGCACGGAAGAGATGCCCGGAATAGACCCAGACGTTATCCAGCATGACCTCAACGTAGACCCCGCGCATCCAGCAATCCGCCAAAGAAGAAGGGTGATCGGGGCCGAGAGGGACCAGGCTGCTCGAGAAGAAGTCAAAAACTCCTGCAGGCGGGCTTTATCAGAGAAGTGTCTTACCCCAAGTGGCTGGCGAACGTAGTCATGGTAAAGAAATCTAATGGGAAATGGAGAATGTGTGTGGACTTCACCGACCTGAATAAGGCATGTCCCAAAGATTTTTACCCATTGCCATCGATTGACCGACTGGTCGTCTCGTCAGCCCAAAGCTCCGTCCTGAGCTTCCTAGATGCATTCTCCGGGTATAACCAGATAAAGATGAACGAGAAGGACTCCGAGAAAACTTCTTTCGTCACCTCGGCAGGAGTCTTCTGCTATAAGGTGATGCCATTCGGGCTAAAAAACGCCGGCGACTTTCCAACGAATGATAGACAAAGTGTTCCGGGAGCAACTCTCGAGAAATGTGGAGGCCTATGTGGATGACATAGTCGTGAGAAGCCCGTCCAAGGAGCAGCACATGAAAGACTTGGAGGAGACATTCACCACGCTTGACAAATTCCAAATCAAGCTAAACCCGGAGAAGTGTGTATTCGGAGTCACCAAAGGAAAATTCCTTGGTTTCATCGTTGGGCAGCGGGGAATAGAGGTCGATCCAGAAAAGACCCAGGCGATTCTCGACCTCAGCCCCCCCAGGAGCATCAAGGACGTCCAGGCCCTTAACGGGAGACTCACCGCCCTAAGCAGGTTTTGTTCAAAATTGCAAGAAAAGGCAATCCCGTTTTTTAACACGTTGAGAAAGAACAGCAAGTTCCAGTGGAGTCAAGAATGCAAAGAAGCCTTCGAGAAGATCAAAGAAATGCTTCGAGAGTTACCCAAGCTGGGAGTCCCAACGCCCGGTCAAGACCTCTATCTCTACTTATCCGCATCGGCCTGGGCGGTGGCAGCAGTCCTAATCATGGAGGACGAAAAGAAGGAGATCCCCGTCTACTACACAGGAAAAATCCTGACTCCCGTAGAAAGACGCTACACCAATATTGAGAAGGTCTTCCTGGCTCTAGTGGTGGCGTCCCGGAAGCTGCGACCGTACTTCCAATCGCACCGAATCCTTGTAAGGACCAACTGGCCGTTGAAGCAAATAACGAACAACCCCAGTGCGTCAGGACGCATGGTAAGTTGGGCAGTTGAACTCACCCAATACGAAATCAACTTTTTACCAAGGACGGCGATCAAAGCTCAGGCCCTAGCAGACTTCATAACGGAAACCAGCTTCGACCAAGAAGAAGGAAAGCCACCCGCCCCATTCATCATCCAGGTAGACGGTGCTCGGTGCAAAACGGGAGCGGGAGCGGGGATTGTAGTCCAGACTCCCGACGGACGGGACATCAATTATGCCTTCCGACTGGAATTCGAAGTAACTAACAACGAGGCTGAGTACGAAGCTCTCATTCAAGGCCTAGAGGTCGCCATCGCCCTAGGTGCGACAGACCTGGAGATATACTCAGACTCCTTGCTGGTCACCCGCCAGCACGACAACATATACGAGGTCAAGGAAGAAAAGCTCTGGAGATACTTGCTAAGGGTTCAAGAGCTAAAGGCCAGCTTCTCGAGATGTGAGCTGAAACACCTTCCTCGGACAAAAAACACCGAAGCGGACGCGCTGGCGAAGTTAGCAAGCATGGCCGAAAGGATACCAGGTAAGGTGTGGTTGGAGACAAAGACCAACCCGAGCGTAGACGAGGCACGGGTCCTGATGGCTGAGCCCCTCGTGCCAGAAGAATCTTGGATGACCCCGATCGTGGAGTACATCCTTGAAGGGAAATTGCCCTCGGAGGATAAAGAGGCCAGGACCCTGAAGCGACGAGCGGCATCATTCTTTTTCGAAGAGGGACGCCTCTACAAAGATCGTTCGCCAGGCCCGCCCTCAGATGCGTCACGGACGAAGAGGGAGGTGAACTTATAAAGGAGGTACATGAAGGGGTTTGCGGAAACCACCAGGGAGAAAGAGCCACGACCCACAAAATCATGAGGCTCGGCTACTATTGGCCGAGAATGCAAAACCACTGTAAGGAATACATTCGGAAATGCGTCAGGTGCCAGGCACGGCAGCAAAATACATAACCCCCCGGCCGTGCAAAAGGCCATACTGTCCCCGATCCCGATTCGCAATGTGGGGATTGGACATCATTGGTCCCTTCCCAGAAGCATCTCCCGGGAGGTTTAGGTTCGTATATGTGGCCATTGATTATTTCACAAAATGGGTGGAGGCAATGCCAACCGTGTCCATCACAGCCAAGAGATCGCAAGAGTTCATATGGAAACACATTGTATGTAGATTCGGGTTGCCAAGGACCATAATAACCGACAATGGGACGCAGTTCAATTGCGACAGTTTCCGGGAGTTTTGTGAACAGTGGAAAATCGAGATAAGATTCGCGTCAGTGGCGCACCCCCAGGCCAACGGGCAGGTCGAGAACGCAAACGGACAGATCATCAAAGCCTTGAAAAGAAAGTTAGGAAGCAAGAAAGGAGGATGGGCCGAACTATTGCACCAAATCTTATGGTCCTACCGAACGACGGAAAAGGGACCGACGGGAAAACACCTTTCAGATTAACTTACGGCCTGGAGGCGGTCGTTCCAGCTGAAATTATGATCCCGTCGGTTCGTTGCGAGTCCTATGATGAGCAGCTCAACAACGAAGGGGTAAAAGACCGCCTAGACCTTCTCGAAGAAGAGAGAGCCGTGGCAGCCGCCCGGATGGTAAAAGACAAGAGGAAAGTCGAGAGGTACTTCAACCGCAGGGTCAGGGAACGAAGCTTTGTCCCCGGCGAGCTTGTCCTAAGGGAGGTTAAGCAGCCCAAAAAACTCGACCCCCAGTGGGAAGGTCCTTACATTATCCATCAGAAGGTTGGACGGGCTTCATATCACCTGAAAAATGTCAGGGATACGAACTGCCCCATTCCTGGCATGCGAATGTCTCAAGAAATTCTATGTATGAAAATCGATGTAACTCATTGACAACATCAATAAAGAAGTTATTTTTGGAAAAATTCGAACGCAAAAGAAACACCCGGGCCATGCCCTACAAGATGCAATGCCCTGGAAAAGAAACACCCGGGCCATGCCCTACAGGATGCAATGCCCTGGAAAAGAAACACCCGGGCCATGCCCTACAGGATGCAATGCCCTGAAAAATCTTGCTACGAGTTGTCGCACTCAAACAAGAACAAGAACGGAAAACCCATCTCTGGAAACTCTGGGAGCTCTGGTCTCCTGTAATGGGTGAATCATTAGGTGTGGGACACCACACCATACCTCGGCTGAATCCCCCCTTGCAAACTCTTTCTCCCTCTCACGAGAAAAAGGAAAGGGGGGGACAACCACGAGTACCATCGCTTGGCTACCAAAAGCAAGGATAGGGAAAGAACACACAGAAGCGCCCGGTCACCAAAGAGCGACCGGGCGAGGACCGAAACGACCGGTCGTCAAGAACGACCAGGTCGCGTCCTTAAGATAAAAACGGAACGACCGGTCGCTCGAGCATGACCGGTCTCATCCGCAAAACAAATCGGCTAAGAAAAAAATCGGTAATGCGCACAATCAAAAGCGACAGGTCTAAGAAAACGACCCGTCACGAAACAAAATGGCACCAATTAGCAAAACATCTGGCGAGTAATTCCATTAATCGTTGGAAACATGTACAATATCGAAACAAAAGAAAGAGACAAAGAAAGCTAACTAAGCCTAATCTAAAAACTTTCTCTGGTCTAAGTCTCCTATACAGTATCAAGATTCGCGGGAGCAGCCCCTTGTACGCTCTCCGAAGACCCAGACCTCCCGGGGGACGATCGGAGGCCCACACCACCCTGATGCGCGGTACTCCCGGGAGGAAGAAAAGACGCCTGGCCAGGGACAAGGCACGTCTCCCCCGGAAGGCGCCCGAACTTCTCAAGCACCTCATAAAAGGAGGTCTTCTGCGCGACCTCTTGGAAAGACAGCTCCCGGTAAAGGCCGTCATCCATAACCTCCCCCTTACCCGTGAAGAACCTCGAGACAATCTGCCGGCACGACTTCACCATCTTCCCACATTGAGAAGTGAAGGACTCCTTCAGGTGAGCAAGCTTCGTGCTCTGCTGCCGCAGGTCCTCTCGCACCCTCCGAGAGTAAGCCTCGAGGCTGGCCACTTGCTGCTCCAAGGTCTGACCGTAAGCCCGGTACCGGTCACGGCTAGCGTTTGCGGCAATCAACTCCTCCTCGAGGTCGTCGATCCGCAGGTTTAACTTCTCCAGTCCCTCAATGGGATTCCCAGGCCTCGAGCCTAAGCAAAGAAAAGGAAAGGAGGAAAACTTTTGTCAAAAAGAGCAAGAAGGACAATAAGGAACGAATAAGGAGGCGAAGAATCACCTCTCGCAGCCAGCTCGGAGTTTTCTAACCGCAGCCTAGCGGACTCCTCCTCCAACACCCTTACTTTCTCTTCGGAGGAAAGCAGTTGTTCCTTGCAAGCCGCAAGCTCACCAGACAACCTGTGGAGCTCGGCAGATAGCTTCTCTTTCTCGGAGGCCAGGACCTCGCCCAACCGGGCCGTCTCTGCCGCCTTCGCCTCGAAAGACGACAACTCTCCTTTGAGGATAGCATTCGCCTCAGAAGCAGAGCAAAGCTCTTGGGAAAGTTTGGCCCTATCCTCAGCAAGCAACGCCTTCTCGGCGCGAAGACCCTCAACCTCTTGATTGTGGGCAGCTCGGGCCTGTCCCACCAAGTACTCCAAGTCAGAAAAGGCAGGCAACCGGGCGACAGCAAACTCATTGTACCTTTTCAAAAGACGCGGCTCCCGTCTCTAGCGACCGGACCTGACCTTGAGAGGAAAGGTTTTCTTCACGCAGCTTCTTCAACTGCTCTTCATACTTGTCGCACTGCTTTGTGCACGCCCGCCGGGCATCACCCAGCTCCTTCTTCATGGAAGCGGTCTGCTCGTGCACCCGCCTGGAAATCTCCTCTTGAACATGGTCAACGAAGATGCTGTTGGAGGACCGCTCTATCTTCAATTCCTCCTGGGCATTGCGGGCCCGGCTCTCCTCCTGGCGTAGCTTCGAGAGAAGGGATTGCACATGCACATCCACACCCTGTGCAAAGGCCACCGTCTGTACAAAATAAAAATAATAAGTAGAATAAAGTAAAGGAGGAAAGGAAGCAACCCGAAAGTTAAGAAAGGACGGGCCGCTCACTCGGTAGATCCCCTGCCACATATGGTTAAGCGAGGCATCCAGCGGGAAGGAGTGTCGCATGATGGCGTCCGCTCCACCCCCCCGATCCTCAACCTCTCTTTGGCCGCGGTCGTGATCTTCAGAGGGGCAAAGAGGCCATCAGGAGATCCGGACCTGCGGATGGCTTCTTTCCACAGCTCGGTATAGGAGGATGACTCCGTCACGGGCAGCACAGGAAGAGGCTGACCACGGTGGTAGCCAGCCATCCTTTGCAGATGGGCCACAGAAAGAATCACGGCAGGCGGAGGAGGTGAAGACGGTGCGGCGGTCCCGGCACCCTCCCTCGCCTCCGAACGAAGCTTTGAATCCGCAGGCTCCCCCCCAGCCGTACCCGGCGCAGGGCCCGCTCTGCCACCGCCGCACCTGGGTACTGATGCCCCGGGCCCCGAGGGGGCAGTCTCCTCCAAAGGCTCCTGTTCCGGAGTAGTATCTGAAGCACCCGACCGTCAAGATGAACTATGTCGGAGGCCTTCGTCCTTTTGGCCATATGCTTCACCCTACCCTTTGAGGGAAGAGTCTTCTGACGATGCTGAGTAGGAGACAATTGACCGGGCGCCTCAACCGGGCCAGGTTGCCCAGCTCCCTCCCCGACCCTGGCCTTCTCAGCCTCGGGAGCTGCAAAGCACAGAAACATACAAAACCAGGTAAAAAAAGAGAGCTAGACATTGGCGGCAGGTAACAACCAAGGCAACGAAGAAGTAAATCAAAAAAAAGGAAAGAAGAAAGATAACAGGTAGAACACGAAGGATAAGACCGCACATGCACGCCCTCTCTCGTCCCACGGACTAAGAATAAGATCTGACCCGGGCGTAAGAGGAAGAAATACCCGACGGCCGGAACCTGGACTAGTGTACCAAGTACCTGGTTGGTTTGAAGTATCAGACGGGCCTCTGGAGTCCGAGGGGAACCCCCTTCCCCATCCTTTGCCGGTCTCGGCTTCTTTGCCTGGCGATCAGCTTCGCCCCCAGACCGCTTCCGACCAACAACGACCGCCTCTTCCTCACGAAGAGCCGACTCCTCCACAGCTTCCAGGGTGGCGTAGTAGTCCACCTTTCCTTCCCCGGTCTTGAAGGACACCAGCTGCCAGCTGTGGAAAGGGCCAACCTTCGCCCCGAGCTGAGGAAAATCTGCGACCAAAGGGGGTAGGTAAGTACGGAGCAAGGCAAAAACGATAAAGAAAGTAGAAAGGGGAGAGGAAAACTCTTACCCTCAGAGTGTGCAAGCGAGGCCAGGCGCGGACCGGTGAAAAAGTCCTCAACACTCGGATGAAGGTCGGCCACCGCCTTCAGGGCCTGGGACATGGTAAGCTCCGACTTCGGAACTGTGGGACTATGCAGGGAGCCCCTGATAATTGAGGGGCAATAGGCGACCCCGAGATACCTCCCGGCGGGTGGGAGGATGACAAACCACCGGGCGCTCTAGCGTTGAGCGAGCTTCTTGTACTCAAAGAGTGAATATCCGGACCGACCGGATATGGTCAAGTTGTTGGAGTCGACTCTGCTGGTAAAGAACTGAACGAATTCCGTAGCAGAAAGCGCAACCCCCTTCTCGGCCCAAAGAGCAATGTAAGCATGAAGGTGACACACTGCCTTCAGGTGAAGCTGAGCAAGCGTGCAGCAGCGGCGGATTAGAAACCCCATTACAAACGGGTGGGGAGGAACCGTCATCCCACGCAAAAAGAAATCGGAGTACACAGCGTACCCACGACCGAAGTCGTCCAGGGGATGCGAATCTTCAGAAGGAAGGAAAATCTGCGTCCCTGTGGGAACATCCACCTTCTCGAGAAGCGAATCGAGAGCCTTCACGTCCAGAATGCTGGGCAACGGTTCCCTATTACTGGAATAGGCGGACTTAGGTTTTAAGAGAGTCGGGCGGAATTTCCCATCGGATTTAAAGCCCATGATGGCACTTTTGGCGGAAACACGAGACGATCTGGAGCTCGAAGACGCCATTGAAACAGCGAAACGAAGCAGAGAAGAGAAGGCAAAGTGAAGAGAGAGAGAGAAAGCGGAGATAGCGGAGCGAGAAGGAGAGAATTCGAAAGCTTGTGAAGTGCGAAAGTTGGAGGAAAGAGAAAAACGTTGCCCTCCCAACACCCTTTAAAAGGAGGTAACACAATTTCCGAAATATTTAAAATATAAAAACAAACAAAAGGGCGCTTTTCGCAGGAAATTGCAGAGACTCTACACATTTTGCAGTGACGGCTGGCGTGCGCGAGACGATAAAAATTCGGCAACGGCCACTTCGTACGAACGCAGGCGCGTGTGGAGCACGGGCATGGCGCACGCGCATCGCACGGACCCTAGGAAGTCCCATCCTTTTTTCCGAAGGAAAAAGATGGAACTTGTGGGACTGGGAGACAGCAAACGAGGAGGCAAGGCCCAACGAGAAAGCAAAAAGCAAAATTTTTACCCTCACCCTCCAAGCCGGGCCAAAAGAGTCAAGTTCTAAGTTCTACTTTCCTCGCAAGACGCAAAAGTAGAACTTGTGGGACTGATGAAGATGGGAAAATACGCCCAGAAGACCCAAAAAGAGAGGAACAACCCAACAGAGCAAAGAGCAGGGAAAGGGAGGCCAAGGCAACGACCGGGCGTCCCCGTCCAGGCCCAGGTAGGCCGCAAGCAGCGACCGGTCGTCTGTGACCGGTCGCCATAGGAAGCGTTACGATCGGTCATTTACGACCAGTCGCCAGGAGTACGAGATATAGTATAGAAGGCGCCCGGTCGTTTGTGACCGGGCACCAAATACACCAAATATAGCACGGATACGACCGGTCGCCTGTGACCGACCCGTAAGAGGGCAAAACAAGTACGGGTAGCGACCAAAAGATAGGGAAATTAGGGTAAGATATTTATCAGATATTTTTTGGCTCTACCTTGGCTTTATCCACCTCTATCCCTTTTGCTGATATTTTATGTCCAAGGACGATCCCGTCCTTAACCATAAAATGACACTTCTCCCAGTTTAAGACGAGATTCGTATCCTCACACCGCCTAAGGATCAAATCTAGTTGTGCCAAGCATTTGTCGAAACTAGAGCCATAGACTGAGAAGTCGTCCATAAAGACTTCTATGCTCTGCTCGATGAAGTCTGCAAATATTGCTTGCATGCATCTCTGGAAGGTAGCAGGGGCGTTGCATAGACCGAAAGGCATTCGGCGATATGCAAAGGTACCGTAAGGACAAGTGAAGGTTGTCTTGTCCTGGTCCTCAGGTGCGATTGGTATTTGAAAATAACCCGAGAACCCATCTAGAAAACAGTAGTACTCTTGCCCTGCAAGTCGTTCCAACATCTGGTCGATGAAGGGGAGAGGGAAATGATCCTTCCTGGTGGCCAAGTTCAAACGCCGATAGTCAATACACATGCGCCATCCTGTAATCTTTCTTTGAGGGATAGTCTCTCCCTTTTCATTAATAACAGCTTCGATGCCCCCCTTCTTAGGGACAACTTGAACAGGACTGACCCATGGACTGTCAGAAATTGGATA
Organism: Limonium bicolor; assembly: GCA_023374045.1. Classification (NCBI taxonomy): domain Eukaryota; kingdom Viridiplantae; phylum Streptophyta; class Magnoliopsida; order Caryophyllales; family Plumbaginaceae; genus Limonium; species Limonium bicolor. Next base: position 52,922,408 of record CM041776.1, read on the forward strand.
GATGATGTCTGCGTCAAGGAGTTTCAGAACCTCCTTTCGAACTACCTCCTTGAGGTTAGGGTTTAGCCGGCGTTGAGGTTGTCGGATAGGCTTGAAGTTTTCCTCCATGTAAATATGGTGCGTGCAATAGGAGGGATCAATTCCTTTGATATCAGCGATAGTCCACCCGATTGTTGTCTTGTGCTTCTTCAATACCTCAAGTAGCTTCGTTTCCTCTCCGGAATTCAGAGAAGAGGAAATAATGACAGGCAAATGGTCATTTTCAGCTAGGAAAGCATACTTGAGGTTAGAGGGTATTTCTTTAAGCTCGAGCTCTGGTGGTTGTTCTACTGATGGAATTGATTTTTGAGGTTTTCTGTCGAGTTCTTCAATTGGTGGCCGAAACGATTGATAACTCGCCCTTCCTTTTTCTACGTACGCCAACATGGTGTTAACTTCTGGATCCTCCAGCTTTTCTTCTAGCGGAGTAAATAATACTCGCTCTAGGGGTTCAGTTTCAGCTTCCTGGATGGAAGATGGAAAATACGTGTCCTCCTCTGTAGCAAAATCGCCTTCCTCCTCCTCGTCATCTGTGAATCCCACCGTCTTAGCATGAGGAGAAAAGTTTGAGCTTTTCTTCATCATTTTCTGCATGTTGAATTCAATCGTCTCATCTTCGTACCGAAGAGTGATTTTCCCGTCGTGGACGTCAATGATAGCTTTGGCGGTACTCAGAAATGGTCGACCTAGAATCAGGGGAACCTCGACATCGTCATCCATTTCTAGAATGACGAAATCTGCTGGAAAGATGAAACGAGACACTCCAACTACCAGATCCCGGACTATGCCCATGGGCTTGATCTCTGATCTGTCTGCTAGTTGAGTTTGAAAGGAACCGGTTGCATTTCTCCTCCTTTAACTTTCAAGAAGGTGGCGTATGGCATGATAATAATGCTGGCTCCTAGGTCGGATAGACCACTTCCACAGTCCACCCCACCTATAAAGCACGGGATCACGGGATTTCCCGGATCTGTTTGTTTAGGAGGGAGTGCTCGAAGAAGGGCTGCAGAGCACTCCTCTGTCAGGTGCACTGTCTCTTTTCCAGGTTTCTTTTTCTTCTTTGTCAAGAGATCCTTGAGGAATTTTGCGTAGTTAGGCATCTCTTGCAAAGCATCGATCAGAGGTATGTCGAGGGTCAGTTTCTTGAAAATACTCAAGAACTTGGAGAATTGCTCATCAAGATGTTTCTTTTTCATTCTGTTTGGGAATGGGAGTTCATTGTTTTTATGAGTGGAGGTTGGGATGTCGATGGTAACTCGAGATGGAGGTGGAGTAACAGGAGTAGGAATTGGGATTTCTGAGGGAGGTAAAGTTGGTTTGGTAGTATCGTCAACATTGATATAGGAATCTTCAAGATTTTCTTTTTCTTTTCCCTTGCTGGTGGCAAGTTCCCTTCCACTCCTTAAAGAGACTGCACACAAGTTTGTTAATTTTGATGTGCCATCATCTATAAGGACTGAATTTGCTTGTTCCTTTGGATTGGGATTAGTTTGTGAAGGAAATTGACCAGGTGGTCTTTGTTGAGTGAGTATTTGTTGGATTTGAGATTGCAAGGCTTTTTGGTCTTTGCGCAGAGCTGCGACCTCTTCTTGCGTATCTCGTGATTTACCCATCATCGCCTTAAACATTTCCTGCATTTGAGACATATCAGACTCAGGATTCGAAGGAGGTTGAGTTGGTCGACTCGATGAAGCTTCATTGCCGTAAGGCTGTTGTTGATATTGCCTTTGGCCTCCTTGGAAATTGGACTGAGGTCTGTAATTTTGGGATGTTTGTAGGGTATGTTGGTTTTGGATATTTCCGGTGTTTGAGTAGCTAAGGTTGGATTGCATGTTACGTTGCCATGGTTGTCTGTATCCTGAGTTGTTGGTGATGTAGTTTGCTTCCTCCGCTGCTTTCATTTCTTGTAGTTAGGGGCATTGATTGTAATCATGAGGCCCGCAACATTGCGTATAAGAAATTGTTGGTGACGTTTGAGATTGAGGAGCATAGCCTGGAGGGGTAGTAGGTGGTCGGGAAATCATCGACTTAGCTTGCTGAGGGAAGGAATTCATAGCCATCTGTTCGACCACTTTCTGTAGAGTGCTCACTTTTGTTGCTTGCTGAGCATTGCTTTCCATGAGTTGCTCATGGCTTCTCATGAGCTGGTCGAATTTGTTATCACTCTCCCCAACATGATATAATCCTGGAGTACCGCTCCTTGATCCACCGGAGGCCCAGTCTCTAATTTCCTCACAGAGAGACTCCATGCTGTTCAGAAATTGTGCTCCCGGCTTTTTCAGAACGTCAGCCCCTAACGAAGATAACACCATTGTTCTGCACGGACCGATCAAGCCCTTGTAGAACAATTGTGATACTTGTTCCTTCGTCAGACCGTGGTGAGGACAAGTGAGTAATAGACCTTTGAAACGGTCCCAAGTTTCACAAATATTCTCCGACCCTGGTTGCTTGAAATTATAGATTTCAGCAATCATCTCCAAAGTTCGGCTCGGGGGTAGGAATTTGTCATAGAACTTGGTGGGCATGTCGTCCCAGGTACCAATGGTACTGGGTGTTAAGCTATGATACCACTTGCTCGCGTTTCCCGTCAGGCTGTGTGGAAATAATGACAATCTTGCATATTGAAGTACTGCGTCGGTTGCAGTAAGGCTATTGGCATGTTGCAAGAATTTTGTAACATGTAATAGGGCTTCATCTGGACTGGTGCCATCAAACATACCCAGCTCTTTCACACATCTGATTTGATGGTATGGCTTCAGCTTCTGCCACTCATCGTATTCGGATGGGCTGAGGTGAGGAAGGATGATAGCAGGCTGTTGTCCTTGGTTAGACGGCCTGTTGATATTTCGAACCGTTGCTGGTGTAGCTGCCATGTTAGCTTCCGGGACAGAATCTATCACTGTGGTGGTATTTTGTTGAGTTCGTCTCTGCCTGAGATTGCGCAGAAAGGTTCTCTCGATTTCTGGGATGTAACCAACCGGGTGATTAATATTCTCTGGGAGGCTCTGTGACCTGGTGAAAGGCATACACCACTCAAAACAGAGAAAAGAACTGGTTATACGTTAGAATAATAAAAATGTTAGGAATTAGTAGACAGAAATTTAAAGTTAGTAGTTAGTATACAATGGAACGAAATAACAATGGAACGAAATGACTGGAAATTTAAAGTTAGTAGTTAGTATACAATGGAACGAAATGACAATGGAATGAAATGACAATGGAACGAAATGACAGAAATAAATGACAATAATATTAACAAGTTAGTAGTCAGATGTCCAAGTCAAATCAGAAGTTAGATGTCCACTGTCCAAGTCAGATGTCCGAGGTTATATGTCCAAAAATGGATTAACATTTTTTTTTAGTAGATTAACAGATTATTGTAATTAAAACAGGTGAATTAACCGGGGCTTAGGGACTAGATTAAATCAAGTCCCCGGCAACGGCGCCATTTTGCAGAGTGGATTTATCGTGAGTTATTAGCACAGGTGAAATTGATAAAAGAGAGAAATTAGTACTCAAAATATCCGTCGGGCTGCAAATTAAAACCCGGTCGTAGTAGTATAGAAGACAGAAGCGGCCGGGGTCAAACCGTGGGACTTAAAGCGAGTTAAAACAGTTCCTAAGCTTGTCACAAAAGAGGGGGGGGAAGTTAATTGACTTGTTTTTAGAGAATTAAAAGAGCAGATTAAATTACTGAGTGCAGATGAATTAAATGGAACTCCGGGTTCAGGTTTTATATAATCTGATTAATTATGCTATCTCTACCGGTTTAATATATTAGTTTGGCAAAGTTCCTGTTATTATCCTAAGGGCTAAGTCATAGACCCTTAAGAACTACTTTACCAGAAAATGCTCGGTCTAATCAAGGTTGGAGCAATACTATGTAAACGGACGTTAAATTCAAGGAATTATAATTGCATCTGTAAATACTAACTTATTAAATCATAATAAGTTTTCTCCAGATTTACGGCTTAAATAACCTGTCTATTTATCACCTGGTCTGATCAAAATAGACTTAGGAAAGCATTTTAAAAAATTCATGTAATTTATTAAAATGGTGAGAGAAATCATTTAAGCGTAGAAAACTGTATTTATTAAAACCGGTAGAAATATTGATTACATAATTAAACAAACCATAATTAAAAACCTTGCCCAGAGCAAATCCTCCTTAGCTAGACATATTAACTGGTAATAAATCTGGCAGAGGTTGGACGTAATAACAGCACGGAGACGTGATTAGTGAATGGAGAAATGGAGAGGTCGAAGAGTTAAACATGTACGTAGGCTATTATAAGTGAAGTGGGTGAATTAGAGAATTAATGGAGTGAAATGGTATACGGGAGCGATTTACTAGAATAGAATGAGGTGAGTGTGAGTGATTTTCAGGTTTTCTCCGTGCACTCGTACAAGGCTGTAGGGAATGGGTATTTATAGAAGAAATTAAGAGGTAATCTTCCGTAGATATTTGCTTCATTGATTGCTTCATTGATTGAAGCATTAATTGCAGGGGACAGGAGCTGAGTGCGTGAGGGAAATATGGTAGGCGGTGCGGAGTAGATAGATATGGTGATTAAAGTTAAAGATGACGACTGCACGACGAAGAACGTTCATTTTAGCCTTAACCGCCTCTTAAGAGGCGGTTTCTTGTTGTTGTCCGCCCGTGGTTCCGCCTCGCGGTTGTGTGTGACGTCCGCCAGTTACGAGGCGGTTGCAGCTAGTCTCGTCCGCCACTTAGTAGGCGGTTGCACCCAGTCTCGTCCGCCACTTAGTAGGCGGTTGCAGCCTGTGAGACGTCCGCCACTTAATAGGCGGTTGCCGCCTGTGACCGTGGCCTATTCCTTCAAACTTTGACCGGCTCTAGATTCTTCGTTTGGACTCTGTTTTCTAAGCCGTTTGTGTCTACGCGTTCGTCTCTCCGTCTACTTCACTCCCGGCTTGGTTTTCCTCATGTTAAACCAATAATTTTGTGAGATAAATAATAAAACATAAACTAGAGGAAAACTAACCGAAGTGGAGAAATGAGCTAGAAAAGTGCTAATATTAAACATGAAATACACCTATAAAACATGCTCATTTTGACACTTATCACGAACCCGTAAAAATTATAAATCATTAAATAATAATTATTAAGCATTTATGGGAGCTTAATAGTTAATAAAAATAATTAAACGAGGAAATTTCGGAAAACGGGCCCGGAAAGTGAATAGTACCGAAACCGGGTAAAATAACGAGCGTTTTCTGTAAAGGACGAAAAACGCTCCAGTGAGTATACTGTAAGGGGGCCGGTTGTTAAAGAGTCAAATAACTCCCTCACACACACATGTAACTAGCTAATTAAATAAGAGAGCCAAAAGCAAAAAGCAATAAAGTAAAAGAATTACTTTATGCCTTTCCTCTCACCTCACTCTCACAACTCACTCATCTCTCTCTTTCCTCTCCCCCTCCACCGATTTCTCCCTCCTCTCTCTCTGGTTTGGGCGATTTCATGGAGCTCCACAAGCCTCCCATGGCTTCTCCTCTTTCTCCACATGCTCTAGGTTCATTTGAACTCCAAAGGTAAAAATAACTACATATTTGAACTCCCCTCATCCTCCTCTATCATTCTCTCTTTTCAAAATTCGAAAAGGATGAGTTTCATCTCCATGGTTTTTCCCCATTTGAAGAGAAAAGCACACCATTATGGAGCTTGGAGTCTCCCCTTTCCAACAAGGTAAAAATCTACATGAAAAACTCATGTTTTCCCCACCTTACTTCATTACCGATTTTTGCCTCTTTGTAATGCCTTGTTTTCTCTCTCTCTTTTGAGCATAATATCAACCTCGCAATGGTGGTGGATTCGCCTTCTTGAACCAAGGGCTAAAACCCCTTCTAAAACTCTCCAAAGGTAAACCCTAGAAATCTTGCTTTAAGCATTTCAATGAACTAGCATTAAATTAAAGGTTAGTATATTAATTGTAGTTGTTTTGTGTTCATTGGGTGATGGGAATGGAGTTTGGAAACTCCATTCCCCACATGGCCGATTTGGGCAAGAAAGAAAGAAGTGGAGAATTGGAAAAGGAATGAAGGAATTATAAGCTCAAGGTAAGAGCCCTTTACTGATGTTAATTTTGATGCATTAGACTGACGGGAATGGGCAAACTAACTAAAGAACCCAAAATCTTGTATTGGTATTGTAGTATTGGAAATTTGAGTATTTGTGAGGAAGTTTGAGTATTTGTGAAATTAGTATGTGAATTGTAGGCCTTGGAGCCAAATGATTGTGTATGAGTATTAGTATTGGTATTTGAAGAAGTATTGGTGAATGTATATTGTATTGATTGCTGGTAGAACCCTTGTAAGGGTGTGGCTAGAATAGGTATGAATTCGGTGAGAAAATTGTGTGTATAGATAAGTTAGGAATGTAGGTGAATCATGGCAAAATTTTGGTAGGAATATGTACATGTATGGAAGACTTGGTGAATGGGAAAACCAAGGTGTGTATTGGAGTTAGTAGAGATGTTTAGTAGCTATGGAATGGTAGTAGTAGTAGTATGTGAAATAAGAAGTATAAATCTGTAGCAAGAAGTATTGGATTTCATTGGAGGAACTAGGAAGAATTAGAGTACAAGACCTAGTAAAGTGAATGTTGGACTTGGGTATAGATGTGTAATTGCTTGGAAATGTATTGGGATGCTAATAATGGTATTGGTGGTTGGAGTATTGAGTGTTAGAAGTTGGAACAAAAATCTGTAGCATTGAAGGATGAAAAACTGTTGTAAGTGTGGAAGGGAAGTGATGAAATTGTGTAAGTTGATTGATGGATTTAGTAAAGAATTTGGTGGATGAACTAAGGCAATTTGAAGGGCTTAAGAAATGTTAAAACATGTGGGATTAAGTATAAGACCAATGGGGGAAGTAACGGGTAAAAGATAGAACTGAAAACATAAATAAAAATGCAAGTACTGGGCCGGACCGACCTTGGGACCGAACTTGCAAGGTCGGTCGAGCCCAGATTTACAAAGACGGGAAACCTTCTGGAATGGACCGAACTTGCGACCGGACTTGCAAGTTCGGTCGGACCAGAAAATTCTCCCGTCTGTAACCTACTGGAATGGACCGACCTTGGGACCGGACTTGCAAGGTCGGTCGACACAAAATTTTTCCGTCTTGTAAGCTACTGGAATAGACCGACATTGCGACTGGACTTGCAAGGTTGGTCGGGCAAAAAAATTTCATCAGGTAACTCACTGGAATGGACCGACCTTGGGACCGGACTTGCAAGGTCGGTCGGCCCTGTAATTCTCCAGCGTAATTCCCTACTGACTTCGACCGACCTTGGGGACCGGACTTGTAAGGTCGTTCGAGTCATACAAAAAAAAAATTAAATAAATAAATAATATATATATATATATATATATATATATATATATGTGTATACCCACCTATACATATGTGCATATATATATGTAAGTAAACCATTGTTAAGTAATTAGGAGTAAGTAAATAAAATATAAGTATTGGAATGCAAGACTTAGTAAGTATGGATTAGTAAACGTAAGAGTAATCGGGTTAAGTTAATGGTAGTTAGATTAATCATTCAACTGTATGTATATAATAGGATTTGTTTTGTGAATACCCAGAGGAACGTTGGGATACAAGTACAATAGTGAAAGGTATGATTTCTTCATGCCCTGTATCCTAATCTGGTTACCCCGATGTGTGTGCTTATTTGACCACCTAATAAGATAAATGCATGAATCGGATTATATTGCACTTACTTGTGCTTGTTTACATTGTTCTCGATATTTGTCTTGAACAATAGTTTGTATAATTCATGAAATATATGAATGATGATGATGTGTAATTGTACCTTGTAGTGTACTTGTATAGTGTATTGTATTTGTATGGATGTGTATATGAACATTGTATTGTGTATGTGGTTGGATGATGACTTCTACTAATTCCTAACTACCTAACTCCTAACTTAAGTGAGTAAATTGGAATGAGTAGAAGTCCGATATAGCTTCGGCCACACGTGAGGATGCGGAGTCACAAGAGGTTGGCTGCAATTCCTGACTCTTAAGCTGGTCCGCGGCCCAAACCCCTTAAATGGGTAGCATCCCGGATTGGTGAGTCAAGTAAATCCCTGTAACACCCCATCCAACATTAACACACTTACAATAAACTGCAGCGGAAAAACAACCTCATCACATTACTTAACTCGTTGGTGTTACACGCCGTTAGCACCCACGTGGCTAACAAGGCTAATACATACACATTGTACGGTCTGATGGGCTAAATTTCCGACGCGACTACACATTACTATCCCTTTCCATTAATCACAACAACAACATACACCTTCCAACTATACCGAGTATTTAAACTATGCCGATAACAATTTCAGTTACTACACTACTGTATATAACAACATAAACGTTTACCCATGTACAACGACTACCCCGTCCTACTCTCGAACGGCTTCCAGCTCCTTGTACCTGAAATAGGAAAAGAAGAGAAAGGGTGGCCCCCAAGGGGCTCAGCACCTTTGCTGGTATGGTAATCCCGCAGCCCACATGCTACCGGGCCACGCACAACTAATTGTCGTCTTAGCATGCGATTCATTATATTTAAATCGTGCATTCAACTGTAACACAACACATAACATTTCGCCTCAACGGGCTCAACTAACGGATAATATATCCTTACTTAATAAGTCACTCATGGTATTCATTATCCCTAGAGTGTTTCCCCTCTAATGGAGCTACTTCCTTAATAGACGACACTTACCCTTAAATCGGGTTATCCTTAAACGCCTCTTTTCTCAAACTGGGATTCATATCCATGATCCACATACTCCACATTTTACAACATATAACATACACTATAACAACACTTAACAACACTTTGCACGTTTCCACGTGCACAACATAACACCGCAATAGATATTGCATCACAACAAAGATACATAACATAACGGGAATGGTCCTCTTAGGAACCGACCCAAACATTGTTAATACACTGGTGAGCCTAGAGAATGTTGCCAGTCTCATGATAAGCTCGTTACATAACTCGTTACCGTCTCGTTAAATGAACGGTTAACTTAACACAAGGTGTCTCGGATATAGTGATCCAAGCACCCGAAACAAACATAACAATAGTATGCCCCTGTGGCCCGACGTGAGTCAGTAATAGCCTTGGTTAAGCTAAAGGGAAGGTTGGGAACCAAATTGGAAAACAACCATAACATACAGAGAGGATCGAACTTGCTATGACAACGACCCCCATACTCACACGCGTGGCCGGAACAGACCGGACTCCTCACTCCCCCCGTTAGCACTTCTCAAAAGTTCATCATTGAACTTAGTTAAACAATCACACATTGGGTTAAGTCTTGTTAGACACACTCAAGGGAAGGGAGAGTCATACATTCACCTACAATCATCACACACAAACATCACATATCCAACTCACGCATAGCCGTGGTTAGAACGTTCCTTAAGTCAGAAACGTTGTTACCGGATACCGTTCTCCTACGTTTACCTAATAGTGGTTAACTAGCCCTTCAAGCGCATTCGAGGTTACCGGTATCGGCACGTAAACATACAACAACAACAACGACTGTAAACTCGTTTCATGATTTATCTTATAACGTGGCAAACATACAGAAAAACACATTGGCATACAAGCCAGTGTAATCCGGTAGGACACAGGTTGCAAGAAAACCATACCTGTCACCGGAGTCCACTTTATCATGTCCACTTATTTTCCTCGAGCAATTCTCGAACAACTGATAACATTACATGTACTTTTATTAACATCGGGGTAGCATGATTATTTAATGTCTAATGCTTATAACTTCTCCCCGTTAACTTAGTTACATAACTTTACATTTTAACTTGTTTTACTTTTACATTTTGATACAACTTTCCCCTCACCAAATTGCCATTATAACTCACCTAACATGTCTTTAACAACCTTATAACATCATTACTAATTAATCCCCATCATTACACACCATTTCCATACCTTAAACAATGTTTTTGGTCCATACAGCGCCTTGTCCGAACTTGTGTCCGAACCTCCAAGTTCGGACGCAAGCCGCGACCTAATACTGAAAACTATACACACGTCCGAACTTGTGTCCGGACTTCCCAAGTTCGAACACAGTTCGAGAGTAAATCCCAGATAGAAACAGTCACGTCCGAACTTGTGTCCGGACTTCCCAAGTTCGGACACAGTTCGAGAGTGGGAAAATCCTTTACCCAACAGAGCCTGTCCGAACTTCCATGTCCGGACGGAAGTTCGGACACGGCAAAACATTCAACTTCCAAGTCTTTAAACACTTAACCAATTCCACCAAACTTCTCCTAAAGCCTCATAATGTTCCCTAACATCATTTGGCACATCAAACCCACCTTTAGCCATGTGCTAAACTCTTTAAATCACTCACCAAAACCATCTTATCATTCACAAATTTCTTACAAAATTCCTAGCACTTGGGATGTTTTCTCCTTAAGATTTCTAAGTGGTAGTTCACCAATAATGACCACTACACCAAGGTGTTTCCTCTACACCTTAACATCATCTCTCAACTTCTTTTCTTACTAACTAAATCTCCTTTTTACAACTTCTTGAATTCTTTTCTCAAAACCTTACTTAAACATCACTCTCTCCTTATTCATCAACATTACCCAAACCTTAAACAAACTTCTCCAAGACTTAAATACATCCTAATAACACTCATTGGGTTTCTAGAACTTCCAAGACAATGCCTAAATCCTTATAGCACCTTAGAACACCTTAATGCACATTTTCTTCCTTAGTGAGACATTTACTCATTCCTACCAATTCCTAATTCACCCAAGTTCATTCAAGCACTTAAAACTCCTTATACACTTTACAAATTTTGCCATGGGTTCTCTTAGCACATCATCATTCCAAAACTCATAGTTTTCACCATTAAGCACTCAAGAACACCTAAAATCCATCAAACACATTTTATACATAAACTTCACCCATTTAGCACTACATCACAATATAGTGCATAACTTAAATTTCTTGGCACTTAGGCCCTTAAATAACATGGCTCTTAGGCCCTTAAATTGCATAAACCTTAAACACTGAATTTCCACAATATATAAGCCTTTGACCTGCAATTACATACACCAAGACATATGTTCTTTTACTAGTCTCCTTGAGAACACTTCACTAGGTCATTCACCATTGGCTCCTTAGGTATTTTATTAAGCAAATCAAGCTCATTTTCCTAAGGCATTTAAACTACATTGAGATAGCTTGTTTACCTCTTTTTCCTCACAACTTCTTTCTTGTTTCCTTGTAAAACCGGTGGGGTGTTTGGTTGTTTGTCAACTTCTAAACAATGTACAAACAATAGAATGAGTATTCAAGCATTATGCTTCATCTCATTGTAAACCCTAGTTACACATATTGTTTTAACACATTAAGGTAATTGTTTTACCTTGGAATTGGAAGAGAACTTGAATAAGTATCAAGAGAGGACTCCTCCTAGCCCTTGGAAGGCTCAAATGAAGCTAAAACAAGCAAGGTAAAGACACCATGGTGAGGTGAATTTTCGGCCATGTACTAAAAGGAGAGGAAACTTGATTTTTTCTTTGAGATTCCTTACCTAGATGCAAAGGAGAGTAATAATGTGTAGAAACACAAGCTCATGCTCCATCAATGGTGATTCTCCATGGCACCAAAATTGAGCTCTTGAAGATTTGAAAAGGTAGAAGTGTAGAGCTTGACCTAACTAAGACAAATATGGTCTTAGAATTTGATTTGGAGCATGGAGTTGGATTTGGCAAGGAAATGAAGATGGAGAAGAGAGGAGCTGTAGCAAATCGTAAATGGAGGAAAGGAGGAGGTGAAGAAACCGTGTGAAATGAAAGAAGAGAAGGAAATGAGAAGGTAAGTTTGCTTTTGGAGATATTTATGTTATAAAGCAAAATAGTACTTTACTTTAAGCTTTACTGTACTTATTTGATTTCTTTTTACATGTTGGTGACTCACACCATGAAAAACCGGCCCCCATATACTTAGGAGGGTATAATAGTCTTTATTGACCAACTTAATTACTTATAACAACATATGTTACGAACTAGCTTATAAAAGTTACTATTCATAAAAACAAGGCACATAGAAGTGAAATTTTTGATTTCCCTTTGATATGGCCACCCAAATGTGATACTATATAGTACACATGTTAATTAAAGAGTAATGATGGACATTTAGCCATTCAAAACTCATTTACAAGACAATTTTTCAAAAACGTGCTTTAAGACTCCTTAAAGCAGTTTTTGTGTTTTAACTTGTTTTCAAGCTTGGTTTCCTTTGGTAATTGATTTAATATGTTCATTAACATATTTATAAAGTATAAGTATGACCATTAGGTCTTATACACATTTATCCCAAGCTTAGAACACATTTTTGCTCTTATTGACTTTAAGGTATTTTCTTGTGTTTTGTTTGGTTTCATTGTCTACCAAGGTTTCCTAAGGACTTAATTAGCCTTATTAAATCATACTTGAATATTATTAAGTCTTGGTAGGCTCTTTGGGTCCTAAACAAGTTCACTCATAGCTTAGAGCATGTTTTTGCTCAAACTGTGTCTTAGTGCTTTATTGCACTTTACTATGTTTTAAATTGTCCACTGATGTTTCTAAGGCACTTTTTAGCCTTTATATAACATAGTTTGATATTTAAACCACATATCAAGGTTTGGGGTATTTCAATCCCGGTGGTGGGACGGGGTAGTCCCCGGGCCGGAGGTCCCGACGACTTAACATGAGTAAGAGTAAGAGTAAGTAAGTAAGTATGAGTATGTATGAGTTTGTATGCGTATGTATGAAGTAACGAGTAAAAGAGTAATCTCCACCCAATTAACCCGGGTGGACCAATGAAGCTAACAAGTATTGCATATTGTGTATGAAATGAGTATGTGCATTCGGAAGAAGGTAAGTATGTATTGGATGGTTATATTGTATTCCTTGTATGCAATGAAGTGTATGTATGTATGCCTTGCGTAAGTGTTATTGTATGGTGTATAAGAGCATGTATGCATGTATATTTGAATGAAAATGGACCGCATGTATTCGACCAAGCGGTCGGCGTACCCTCACTAGTACGCGGGGTATGCGGTTATCATGCGCAGCGAAAGCTGACCCCCTAGGGGGAACGTTTTTAGTGTGCAGGTACCCGGAGCGGATGTGGTCAAGGTAAGAGACCGGCGGCACACCCTTGTACTTAGAAAGTAAGTAGTTGTGAGGAATGGGTAGATGTAGACTCTTAGCGAGTATGTATGTACTTGGAAGAGATATTATAATTGTATAAGGATCCTAGTAGACTCGGTTAAGTATATTGTAATGTATGGATTATGGAGGAGTAAGTATTGAATGGAGCATTGTTGTATTTGATTGATGAATGGAGTATGTATTATAGATGTGTAGTGCTCGGGATTCCGGTCCATCAGACCGATGCTGTATGTAGAAATAGTAGCCTTGTTAGTCACGTGGGTGACTAACGACATTGTATCACCCACTTTATGTAAGTATGTATCCGCTGCGTGTATCGGATGTGTAAGGAGATTGGACGGTAAGCATTGTATTAACGGTAGGGGTGTCACAAAAATGGGCAAAAAGGTTATAATTACCTTTAAATATGATAATATATCATATTATATCATGTTAGGAATTTAATTCCATAAATTTACAAATTTTTACAAATTTAATATTAAAATATTAATAAAACCCTAAAAGGGGGGCCCGTTTGGGTCAACATTGACTAAGTTGGTCAATGTTTACCATTGACCACGAATTGGACCACATAAAATCGGTGGAGTAAGCCTCCTAACAGACCATGTGACAATTTCCATGTGACAATTAAATATACCCCATTACTTTTGCATAAAATAAGAAAAAGTATACTTTAACATATTAAAACATAAAGTGAGCTTACCACTTGCTTACCCATGTGAAGGCTGCTGATTTGAAGAGCCTCCATTTCCTCCTTATTACATGGTTGTCTCCAAGCCAGCCAATCAATGGGTGATGAATCACCTTTCACTAATTGATTAAAATGGCATTTAAGCTCCATTATTGCAAGAATTTAGTGTCAATCATCTACCCACTACTCCAATCATGGCCGGCTGCCTATGTTTCTTGTCTCCACCGATTAAGCAACAATAATCAACACCAATCAGTCCTTGGTGAGTCATCAAGTCATTAAGAGCTTAAAATAAGCAAAAAAATGACTTTAAGGACAATTTAGGTTACTCTCCTTCATTTGCTCCATTCAGCTGAGAGTGCTCCAGCCATAAGCTCTATTTGGCTCCTCCTTGACCGTAGGTAAGCTTCCAAACTCCATTGATGAGAGCTCTTGCTCTAGGTAAGCTTCTAAGGCATAAAAATGTCCATTTTCTTCATCTTTCTTTCCTTTTTCCATTGATCTAGACTCCAACCTTTTCTATACATTTATGTAGAGTGTTTTGGAGGTTAAAGGAAGGATAATTTTTGGCTGTAACAAGATCTAAGGAGTAAAGTTCAAGTCTTGACCATTTAAGGTAAAAATGTGCTCTAAGCACATATCTCTTCTTCCTTATATATTTCGGTTGTAAACCTTGGTTCCCTAGCCTTATTTTCTTCTCCTCTTCATGTGGATTCAGTTGGTATACCAAGATCTACATGGAGTAGCTAGATCCATGCCAAAAACACCATTTTTGGCATCTTAAACAAGGTAAATCTTAGCCATCTTCCAAGCTAGCTACCCACGGTTTTGTACCTTGTTTTTAAGAGTGTTTTGATACTCTTTCTCTACTGGAAAAATAGGGCCGAGGTAGATCTCCAACAAACTTGAAGATCTAAGGTAAAAATCCATGATTTTCATGACTCAAATTACTTCTCATGGTTAGCTCATGTTTGGAGTTTAATCATATCTTGTTTTCTACATGAAGACAAGTAGATCAAGCTGTGGAGAAATTCTCCTTAAGGTGGCGAGACCAAACAAGGTCTTAACCTTGCTAAATCAAGGTATAAATCATTTAAACCTTAACTTGATACATTAATACAAGTTTAAACTTGTGAACATTTAATTGTCGTGAGAGAACAAGGTGGTATGGTCATGTTTGACCTTAAAATGATTAAGGAAATGATTTAGTAAATTTTATAACTAATTAAACAAGCATAAATGTCAAAATAAAGACTTTATGTGGAAGTTTGGTAATTTAATGAAAAATATATGGTGAGTCCGAGATTTATAAGCATTTTTGGGACATTTATGTGTAATTTATTTTGTGAGCAAATGTTTGTAATAAGGCCATGTACTTTAGGCCATTTTATTTGTTTATATTTAGTTTAAAATAGGTTTTAGGTGATATTTATACATTACCGAAATGAATAAGGGGTTAAAGTGTAATTAAATTAAATTTGGGGGCTTTATAAAAATATGGCCGAAAATTAGAGGTTAAAAGGATTTAAAATAAAGTTTATAAGATTTAATAAAGTTTTGGGGGTTAAATGGTGAAATACCCCAAACCTAAGTATGCTAAGTAAACATCAAATTATGATGTAGTAAGGCTAGAATATGCCTTAGAAAGATTGGTAGACAATTTTAACCAAGGAAAACACAAGAAAGTGCCTTAAAGGCAATCAGGGCAAAAACGTGCTCTAAGCTTGGAGAGACTTGGGTGAGTACCCAAATATCATGCTAAGACCTTAGTAATATCCTAATGGTCATTTTAAATCAATTAGCAAAGAAAACCAAGCTTGAAAACAAGTTAAAACACAAAATGTGCTTTAAGAAGTCTTAAAGCACATTTTTGAGAAATTGTCTTAGAATTGAGTTTTGAGTGGCTAAATGTCCATCATTACTCTTTAATCAACATGTGTACTAATTAGTATCACATTAGGAGGTCTAAATCAATGGGAAATCAAAAATTTCCCGATTATGTGCCTTGTTTAGTGAATAGTAACTATTTAGTGACTAGTTTAAGTTTTAATCAACATAAGTCAATTAATTGGTCAACAAAGACCATGTTAGCCTTATTTAAGAGGGTGGCCGGTTTTCTAAGAGAGGTGAGTCACTACATGAGTCATCAAATAAGAAAGGAAAAGAAAAGTAAGTAAGAAAGTTACTATTTGCTTTAATAAAGCAAATATCTTATATTAGCTCACTTCTATCCTTTATTCTCCATTTCTCTCCTTCACCCACGGTTTCTTCTTCTTCTCTCTGTTCCAAAACCGAGAGTGTTGCTTCTCCATGGTTCTCCATTTTCAATTACTTGCCAAATACAACTCCAAGCTCCAAATCCAAAACAAATTGCATATTTGTCTTAGTTAGGTCAAGACCTATTTCTATCTTTTCAAATCTTTCAAAGCTCCATTTTGGTGCCATGAGAAAACTCCATTGATGGGGGAAAATCAAGTTTGAAGAGCTCATTAGCTTCTCCATTCTCTTAAG